>OX421925.1:1800000-2252707 GCA_949128165.1 Lathronympha strigana | reverse complement strand
AGTCTTCATAAATTACTCCCATCCTCGTCCAGTTAAGGTAACCTGTCAGATCCGCAAACCGCTCTATCCATGAGTTGCCTGGACGGATACAGATTGACGGTGAAAGTGTCCGGATCGCTGTGTTCTGGAATAAATAAAACATTGTACAGATTATTTTTCTTTTGTGTTTTGTCGTATCTTCGTATGGCATGCTATTTCAGCCAGTGTCAGTACTAACAGGTAACGAGTTCGATTGAAGTAGTATGACCAATACAAGTATCTCAGAAAGAAATAGTGGATTTTGAGATACCAGGGTGTCTAGCCAAGATGCCAATCGCTCACGCTCAGTCGCTAACGAAACGCAACTGTCATTGTCACACTAATAAGGAAGAGTGATAGAGAGAGGTAGCTACGATACGTTATTAAGCGTGAGCGATTGGCATCTTGGCTACGCATACTGCTCTACGCTCATCCATCTGAGTTAGGGAGACCACACCCTTGACTCCCAATTTCTCGACCATATCCCTCGTATGCGCCTTAAGGGGGTGCTTAGCAACATCTACCGTAAGAAAGTAGTTCTTAATCGGCAAGTGAAGTCTCAAGTTACATTGAGAATGCACCATTAATAGTTAACTATTATGTAATATTACTAAGATAACTCGCCATACCAGAAAGCGATTTATTAAATCGTACATTTGGAGTATAGCGTTATATGGAAACGAGACGTGGACGTTAACTCAGCGTGATAGAGAGAGATTGAGCTTTCGAAATGTGGACTTGGAGAAGGATGGAAGGTATAAGCTGAAGAGAGAGGAGAACAAACGAAGAGGTGTTGAATTTGGTGGGTGAGAAAAGAAGCGTGTTAAGTACGATAGAGAACAGAAGAGGAAACATGTTGGAGCACCTGATACGTCATGACGACTACATAAAAATGATAATTGAAGGCAAATTTAAAAAAGAAGAGAGAGGGGAAGGCCTAGACGGGCGTTTTTAGATCAAGGCACAGAGAAAGTTAAAGTAGCGCCGTATCAGGAACTCAAAACAGTAGCAGAAACAAGACCCGAGTGGCGATCACTCCACCGACAAGAGCAAGGCTCTTAAATTTATGATGATGATGATTATGTAATATTATCGAACCAGCGACAGCGACAGCTATTGGTCAAGGCGTGCCGCGAAAACAGGAGGTCGCTGGTTCGATCCCAGCCCTGCTCACCGGGGGCGTTGGTCACTTTTTCTGTAGCATATATATAACATCTCGTTCAATTTATAATTTTCATCTTCGATCGTTGGCATTTTACGTATGTGTTGCATTTTGTATTCGCGCCACTGCGCTTATACGAATTAAACAGTTAACATAAAAACGTTTTTGGCACCCGAAAGCCATCACTAACACTTAATTTGGAGGATGCTATAGCCTTGTAATAAGATTTAACGTGTCGAAGATTGGGACATAGCCAAGAACAGTCAATGACAATGGGACTGCAATTAAGTATTACCGAGCCTAGTATCAGTTTGGAAGCCAAATTGACAGAAATAACGCCAAATTTCTTAGAAAAAGAATGCTGATTGTGAAGTACTTTCTTACGGTAGATGTTGCTAAGCACCCCCTAAGGCCCATATGCAGCGCAGGGATATGGTGGAAAGATTCCATTATTATTTACGCAAATATAATAGGTTTTCAACTGACAGAGCTGGCTAGCCATAAATACTAAGCTATTTTTATGAAATCTATATTTTATATTCTCTTACCTTGGCTGGCAGTGTCTGCTGAGGACGACAGATGTATAACGTTGAGTGAGCGACAGACAGCGCTGAGCGACCGGCTCAGCATCGGACCACCGCTGCTGAAGAGCGCTATGGCTCCGGACTTGATTTCGTGACACGCTGCAACAAAAAGATTAAGGATACGATTTTAAGCTAACATGGTCATTTGCATTATAACTAACACAGCTTGCAACAGTGTCGAAATATCGGGTGCTCAATAAAACCAACATACATGGTAATTATCCCGTTTCAAATATTAGATTAAGGATGACTCGCATTAGGACGGGACGGGACGGGGCGGGACAGGACATTTGTATCGTATTGTATTGTATCAAAGCGGCCGCTTATTAGTTATTACAGTTGCACCCATGTTTACGGTCTGAGTCCTTACCATTACCTTAGAATAAGAATGAGAATATTTATTTGCTTTAAACATTACCAGGTACAAAGAGTGGTAGGTTTCCATGTTTAACCATAGCAGGTATGCAAATGTACACATAAACTTAAAACTATAATAACTAAAACAAAAAATATTTACAAAGTTAACACTTTACATGGTTTTCCTAATTAATGTATTTGTAATGAAATGTCAGGCTCATATATGTATAATAATTCAACTTTATTACAACAATATATTATTTCATGTCAAGGTATTCGTTTATGGTATACCTTTTCGATATAAAAGACTACAGAGGTCACCACATATATACACAGTTTGAAGGATGACTCACACCAGTCTGATCCGATCCGATCCGGGACGATCTGTCAGTTTCTATAGAAAAGATCACGTGATAGCTCGGAGCCCTCGGAGGTCGCGTGACGTTTTGTATAGAAACTGACAGATCATCTCGGATCGGATCAAACTAGTGACAGTCATCCTTAACTTGTAAATTTCTACGAGTACGATTCTGAGCGTAACCGATTAACACCCTACGCCATTGTAAACTACAATATTATAGGTTCGCTCCTACAAAACAATTTTTAACTTTTATAAATAATTTAAATTTTCGAGAACAGGCGGCTTACCATGATTCAGTTTAAAACAATTCAAGCGAAAAGTTCAAGACAAAAGAATATTGGCAATAAGAGACAGAAAGAGATGTCGCTATTTTCTCGGTAACGCTTCATGGCGTCCTAGTCACCATGGCAACGTCGAATGTAAACAGACATTTCAAACTCTAGCTACACTTTTTTCCTTTGAAGGGGTCTCTATCTACATCCATCTCGGTGTAAACGAAGTGATCTTCGCGCGAAAAAACTGCCGACTTTTTTGTACAGAAAATTACATAAAGGCGTATCCAGTTACTTAATGGTCCCGCTGTCAGCCGCGTCAGATTATTTTCATGGATGTTTTATAGTAAAAACTAAAATGTGTCTCAAGCATGAAGCCCGCTTTGAAAAAAAAACCGGGCAAGTGCGAGATACTATTATAATTAATCACTAGCATTGGTACATTTTAGCCCCCGTCAATCAAAACTTTGATAATTATACCAGAATTTAAGGATCAGTTTCATAATAACTCTCTCGTCACTTTTCCTCAATCCTTGACTCGGCAACCCTTTAAACGCAACGTGTCGAGCCCCCTCAAATTTACAGTTTCCGGCCGCCATATTGTTTCCCAGTTCCACTTCCGGCCTGTTTTTGCACTAGTTTTTGTGGTGAAATATGAGCGTAGTTTTTGCCATAATAAAGGGGTTTTTGGGGAAAACAAAGAGAATAAATCGTAGAATGTTCGTTTAGTGTTGAAGCTTTCTAAGCGAATAGCTAAATGCCGTGATACTCTGGCGAAAATTATCTCTTTTTTTTCCTAGCGTATTGCCACGGCTCTGGGAGCCTGGTATCCGCTTCGGCAAGTAAATTCAAGATTTGGCGGTTTCTTAATACTAGTGCCTTCGCCAAATCTTGGAATTAGTTGCCAAAGCAGACCCCAGGCGGTGGCATAGGAAAAAGTCTAGGAAGAACACCTATAACCTAAGACTCCACTTGCCGATTAAAGGATGACTCACACTAGAACGGGACGGGACGGGACGGGATGGGACGAGACGGGACGGGACGGGACGGCAAAATCTGTCAATTTCTATAGAAAGCGACACATGACATCCGAGGGCTCCGAACTATCACGTGATTCTTTCTATAGAAATTGACAGATTTTCCCGTCCCGTCCCGCCCTGTGCTAGTCTGAGTCAGCCTTTATACTTATTGTTGTTTACTTTACCCATAAGCGGCTTATGATAATCCAGATGTTAATTAATTTAATTATGCATAAATACATATGTACGTTACACGTACTCGTAATTATGGCCTGATGGTTTAATTAAATTAATTTTAATTGAGATATTCACGTTTATTGCATTATAATCGGATATCAGTAATGAGTGAGAATTGCCGGAGTAATACGCTGTTTTGTTAATTAGTAATTAGCGTAGCAATTAACTCTGGTTGATGTTACTGGTGACCGAAGAGCTGGTGGCTTCCTCGCACAACGTATCAGCATTGCGATACAACGAGGAAATGCTGCCCTGCCGGCATCCTAGGTACAATGCCTCAAGGACCTATTTTTAGATTTAAGTTAGGTAGAGGTAGGTAGTTAGGTAAGCATTACTGTATATATTTTGAAAATATATGAAAAAAATAATTAGGATGGCTCACAGTTCTCGATCTGTCAATTCATATAGAAAACGTCAAGTGATAGTCTAAAGGTTTTACCTTTACAGCCGCCATGGTTTGTTGGAAGGACTGGCTTTATGAGTATTTCAAATTGAGAACTCTAGCCAGTGCTGTCACGCCAAGGGGGCGATCGTTTATTGTTCATTCTGTGCGTGGCAGCCTTCACGTAAGGTTCTGTGTTTGATAGTGTATTATTAAAAAGATATTTTTCAGTCCTCCGGCCGGTAAGCGCCACTTTACGCAAAACTAAATTGTCGCCTGCCGGCTCCGTCGGGCTGAAAAATAGTATACAAACCTCGGCCGGTAAATGGGAAAGCCTCGGATCACATGTTAGTCGACCTCGGCTTCGCCTCGGCCGACAATTACATGGAATCCGAGGCATTTCCCACTTAAACGGCCTTGGTATGTAATGTACTATAACTATACATAAAACGTGTATTGCTTCTCTAGGCCGAACCATTTACATTAGCTCAGAGCCCTCAGGCGTCACGCGACACTTTCTATAGATATTGACAGATCTCACGGCCCGGCTCGTCTCGGCTCGGTCTACTTTGAGTCATCCTTTATACAACTAAATATCGATATTTTAAATAGAAAACTCCCGTGAGTATCAGACATAAAAAAAAGTGTCCATACATTTTTTCAACTTTCCATTGCGCTACCGCCATACTAAATCTATGAAATGATGGTGGCGAAATGGAAAACAAATCTTGGGACTTTTTTTTCTCCTGCTAGGATTGAAAGAGCTCGCGATTCTGAATAAAATACAATAAAAAGTTTTTAAATTTTCAAAAAAAAATTATTCTACAACAAAAAATATCGTGTTACTCACGTCAACCGCCGCGGCTAAACGCATGACTCATTTTATTTTTTTTTTTTATTTTATTGGTTTACCAGTAACTGTTACACTGACGCTTACCAAACATTGATTACGTACTTAATAGCTAAGTGTACAATAAAATGGAGGTAAACACTACATGCAAATTTAAATGTTGTATTAACAAAAATCAACAAATATTTAATAGCTAACTAAGTTTCATTTGAACACTATTTCGTGAAGCTTACGTCTAAGTTTGTGTAATGGAGTACAAAACATATCAATTGTGTTGTACTTGTTATGCAGCTTACATAGTCTTGGGACAGGTGAATTAGAGCCTAAGACAGTCCTTCGGAAAGGCGGAGATAGGAAGTTAATGGGATTTCTAGGGTTTCTAAAAGGTACTTTAAATTTAAATTTGGTTAGTAAATCGGGGCAGTTTATATATCCACTTAAAATTTTTGATAAGAACATAAGATCGGAATAGTTTCTTCTGTCTTCTAGTGAGTTTATTTTGAAATGTTTAAGTCGAGTAACATAGTTTTTGATCCTCCTCGTATTGCCTGTACAGTACGCCAAGTGGTTCAGGAGTCTTTTTTGAATACGTTCTATCCTTAGACTGTGTACTGCGTAATGGGGACGCCACACAACCCCACAATACTCGAGCGTGCTACGTACTAATGAGTTGTACAGAAAAACTTTTGTTTCAACCTTTCGAAAAGATTTTGTGTTCCTAATTACAAAGCCAAGTGATTTTGATGCTTTTTTTATTATTGAATCTATATGAGGAATAAACGTTAATTTTTCATCTATAAGGACTCCTAGGTCTCTGACAATGTCTACTCTAGTAAGAAATAAGCCGTTGATACAGTATTTGTGCTTTAATGGATTTGGCTTCCGGGTAAAAGTAATTTGCGAGCATTTATTAATGTTAAGTTCCATATCATTATTATTACACCAATCGACCAATTTGTTGATGTCATTCTGCAGCCGTAGGGCATCGTCTATGCTACTTACTACTCGTGCTATCTTTAGGTCATCAGCGAACATGTACGGTATAGACTCAGTAAAGCTATAAGGCAAGTCGTTAATAAATATATTAAAAAGGACAGGTCCCAGATGTGAACCTTGGGGTACACCAGATGTTATATGCAAAATTTCAGACTGATATCCATTAACTACAACGTAAAAATATCTGTCAACCAAGTAAGACTCGAGCCACTTCAGAAACACACCCGTAAACCCGTATATAGAGAGCTTTTGGATCAATATATCGTGAGAAACTTTGTCGAAAGCTTTAGAGAAATCAGTATATACCACATCTACTTGTTTGTTGGAATCTACGGACTCTATAGTATTCTCTACAAAAGTGACCAAGTTACTACTGGTAGATCTTGCAGAAGTAAAGCCGTGTTGACAGTTCGAAACGTATTTTTTGAAGTAGCTTTGAATTTTTGGACAAATTAATGATTCGAAAACTTTGGCTAAAGTAGGCAGAATCGATATTGGCCTATAGTTACTTATCACGCCTTTTGATTCTGATTTGTATATGGGGACAACCTTAGCAAGTTTCCATTTATCTGGAAAGATACCGGTGCTGAGTGATGAGTTGAAAATTATGCACAGTGGGACTGCTAGTTGCGCAGCACACTCTTTAATAAAAATGGGGGGAACGCCGTCAGATCCCGAGCCTTTAGATACATCTAATTTCTTTATGCAATTGATGATTGTCTCTAGATCTAAGTGTAAAGCAGAGAAGCAATCAGAATTGTTAATTAAGTTACGTAAATAGACAGAAGAATTGACAGCATCATGTGACGTTCTATTTGGAGAGTATGCCGATTGGAAGTATATGCCAAACATGCCACAAATACCGTCTCCATCGCTAGTAGACTTTACACCATCTGACATAGTTTTGGGGTAGGCACTATTTCCATTCCTCCTAGCTTTCATGTATGACCAGAAGTACTTTGGTTGAGTGGATATTTTCTGTTCTACGTGGTTAATGTATGAATTATAACAATTTCGAGAAAGTTTTTTACAACGTTTATTGCATAGCTGAAGAGCGATTTTATCAAGTGGGTTTCGATATATATTAAATCTTTTAAGGTACTTCTTTTTTTCCCTCATGAATAAGGGACACGGACTGTTCCGAAACATGTCGAGCTATTTTCGACGATATAAGTATTTTAATAAATATCGATAATCCAAGTATCTACACCATGTTTTTATGGTTCCGTAGTCGACTAGGAACACTTATAGTTTCGCCATGTCTGTCTGTCCGTCTGTCTGCTTAGCTCAGTGACCGTTAGTACTAGGAAGCTGTAATCTGGTATGAATATAATCATGCCGACAAGTGCCCCGGCCAAGAGCGAGTCTGACTCGCCCACCGAGGGTTCCGCACAGACGATGCTCCCCCATTTATGACCTTAGATACTTAAAATACTGGTCGTACGGAAGCGTCAGAGTGCTGCAATTACACGGTTTTCGGATTTTCTCCCGTAATTGTGCTACAAGCTCTTGCTTTTTGCCAAATGATTCTAGGTCAAAAGCCATATACATTTGAATTATACAAATGAATGGTAAATGCGATATAAACGGTCGTATCTTTTGATTGCGCTGACGTAGAGATTTGGATTATCTACAGCTTCAAAGGATCACAGACCTGTGTGTGTGGTATTAATTTATACTTGCTACCTTTACGTGTTCCCGAGATAAAGGGTCTTGACAGAATGACGGACGGACAACAAAGTGATCCTATAAGCGTTCCGTTTTTTCCTTTAGAGAGGAACCCTTGAAATAATTACAGCATTCAGCCCACAAGCTGTTATCTAATGCCCACAGGAAAACTTGCGTGTTGGGTTTGTATTATTATACGAGTATATTATTTGACATGATGCCAACGTCCACTTTTCACTATCGCACCGCTCGCCATCGACAGGGCGCTCATCCACACACCGCCCAACCAAAATGGTCGCGCACTGTGCGGTTTCAGAGGAATTTCCTCCCGCGGACGCTCCGGCTGTGGAATGAGCTCCTGGATGCCGAGGTTTTCCCGAAATATTACAGTATGGGGTTCTTCAAAAGAGGAGTGTAGAAGATTTTAATGGGTTGGCAACGCGCATGTGACTCCCCTGGAGTTGCAGGCGTCCATAGGCAACGGTGACCGCTTTACATCGTGGTATATAAAAAATGTATGTAGGTATGTATTGTTGAATGCTTAATTTTTAATGATATATTTCAAACACAATTATGTATTGTTACTGAATAAAAAGATCAATCAATCAGTTCCATTTACTTTCCGCGGACGCTCCAACTGTGGAATGAGCTCCCTGTCGAGATTTTCCCGAAAGATTACAGTATGGGGTTCTTCAAACGAATCTTGTACACGATTTTAATGGGTTGGCAACGCGCATGAAACTTCCTGGAGTGGCAGGCGTAAGTTCCGGTGACCGCTTTTCATCAGGTGGGCCGTATGCATGTTTGCCACCGTGGAGGCATGACATGAAATAGAATGATAAGGCCTGGTCGTACACTTGACTTACCTTTTTTATAACTTCTGAACGAGTCCCCAGGCGGTATGTACTGTATGGGCGCGTAGACCAGGGTAGAGTCGGGTAGCACGCTCCTCTCCTTATTTATCCTGTATACTGCGTATTTAAACGCGAGCTCAGTGCTGCCACCTCGCGCCTCCTCCGTTAAAATGGCTCCTGCAAACAAAAATATGAAAAAAAATCTTGTTTCAAAAGACAACTTAAGGATGACTCATAATAGGACGGGACGAGGCGGGACGGAACGTCCTCTGTAATAATTATGCATTTCCCATTTTGTAGGGAAAATGACGCGTACAGGGGTGAATGGGTTAAAGGATGACTTACACTAGAACGGGACGGGACGGCGTCCCGCGGGATCTATAGAAAAGATCACAATAGCTCGAAGCCCTCGGATGTCAATGTCATGTGAGGTTTTCTATAGAAACTGACCGATCGTCCCGTCCCACCCCGTCCCGTCCCGTTCTAGTGTGAGACATCCTTTAGAATGTAACGTAGGTATGTGTCGTCAAACAGGTAAAAAACGAGGTCAAATAAAAAATGTATTATGATATTATTAAAAGAATATCATATTTCAATAGTAGCCGATTACACAGAGAACCCTTCAGAATATAACATATTATATACAAAAGGAAATTAATTTGTATTTATTAAACATCAAAGGATGCCGCCGTCGACGTGCGTTACTAAAAGGCTAATATTATTATACCACCAACGCCTCGCATTTCAAGAGCGATTTTTATTAATTACCAACATATGCTAACTTAGGTAATTGTCTTGTAAAACAGGTGCAGGCCGTTTTTCGAGACATGCGTCTCTTAATGACATAATCCGTCGGTCTCTTGCCACCATCAACGTGCCTGCTCTCCTTGGTTCCTTGGAGTTTGGGACGGATGCTAGTGTGGGATGCTACCTGCTTAGACACGCTGGCACCGTCCCATCGTCCCATGTGGCGACACATCAGCCACAAGCTAGCCACACTATACGTACCTATCTTAATGACGGGCGATACGGCAGCGGCGGTACTAGGACCCATCGCCAGATACATCCTGCTCACATGGTGACACACCAGCAGCTAGCTAGCCACACGCAAGCCACACTATACGTACCTATCTTAATGACGGGCGACACGGCAGCGACGGCGTGCACTGCGACCACTAGCCAGCGACACCACGCCCACATAGCGACACATCACCATGGGCTCCCGGGCGACTTGTCTGCAACAATTAATAAAGTTAATTAAGCTTGTAAATAAATTAAATAAATATTCTGGAGCAATATTACACAAATCGACCTAGTCCCACGGTAAGCTTAATAAGGCTTGTGTTGTGGGTACTAGACGACGATATATGTATATACAGGGTGACTTCAAAATCGTAATACAAAACACTTGGTTGTGGCTCAGTTAATGCCAAACTATATAATACATGCACCCCGTTGTTAAAATTAGCTGTATTTAATTATCGCTAATTTTCTAACAAAACAAATATTTAAAGTCCCGAAGTGTTGTTACACTACATTCAATACCTGACTGTCATACCTGTCACTCGATGTTATCATCAAAGCAAGTTATTATCGATATCACTATGAGTGACAGTCGTATAACTAACTTGTTTGTTCATTGAAATTAAACACTTTAGAACGGATTAATCGTGTTTATTAACACCATGATCCTACGTTTAGAGCCCTTTACAGCACTCGTTTTCACAAGGTTAAGGCACATGTCGTGTTAAGCTGCTCAGTCATCATCTTAACCCTGTGAAAACGAGTGCTGTAAAGGGCTCGAAACGTAGGATCATGGTGTTAATAAACGCGATTATTCCGTTCTAAAGTGTTAAATTTCAATGAATAACAATCGCGGTAACAGAAGACAATATTAACTTGTTTGTTGTTTAGTTTTAAGTACCCTGATAAATTTGTGAAAATAATAAACGGAGCTAGTTTAAATAAAATCATTTATTAATGTACCTAAACTACCGTAAATTACAAGCTTAAAATATCTACGTTTAAGTAGATAAGTGTGAACCTACTTTTCCTAAACGTATTTTAAGATGTGTTCAAAATGACCACCGCCTTCCCGGACACATAAGTCCGCCCGCCGTCTATGGTTGATCTTAAGTCTGCCTAGAATAAATTCATTGGCTTTTACTGAGTCAAACGCCTGAATTATCTTTTGGTGAAGTTCATGGACGGTATTAGATTCCCGTGTGTACACTCTCCTTTTGATTTCGCCCCACAAAAAGAAGTCGAGTGGCGTCAGATCGGGACTTCGAGGCGGCCATGCGACTGGACCATTGCGTCCAATCCATCTCTCAGGGAATTGTCTGTCCAAATAATTTCGCACACTTAGAGCAAAATGTGCTGGTGCACCATCTTGCTGGAAATAAAGATTATCCAAATTTTGCTCCGGCACATCTTGTAGCAAAATCGGTAACACGTTTCTCAGGAAATCTTCATATTTCGGTCCATTTAAGTTCCCGTCAATAAAATATGGGCCAATTACACAATTGTTCAGAATGCCTGCCCAAACGTTTACAGAGAAACGAGTCTGGTAAGAGTCTCGGCGAGTTACATGAGGATTTGCATCACGATCAGCCCACCAGTGTTCATTGTGGACGTTAAACATGCCGACTCTTGTAAAAGTTGCCTCGTCGGTCCATAAGATATTTAGGTGTAGGTAAGTTTTGCTGCAGCCAACGACCAAAAATAACTCTTCTAGGGTAATCTGCTAATACGATATCCTGAACCCTTTGAAATTTAAACGGATGTTTTGCTTCAGCTTTCATTAGCCGCCAAATAAACAATTGGCTCGTGCCGAATCTCGCAGCAGCGTCCCTTGTGCTAGCCTCTGGGTTGCGGTTAAAATACTCGAGCACTCGTCTCCGAAAAGCTTGTGAATACCGCGGCCGTCGGCCTCGAGCTTGAGCATGCACCGGAACTGCAAACTGACCATAGTCTCGTAAATTCTGGATGGTACTGTTTATTAACACACGTGTAGGTGTTGGACAATCAGGGTAACGTTCGTTAAATAATACCTGAGCTCGCACAGTACTTCGCGATGTTAAATAAAAATCAAGCATATCCATCTTTTGAATATTAGTATAAGGATAAGGTCGAGGCATTTTATTTAATAGTGAAATCAAAATATTACGGTAAATCTTATTTTCTTTGACAAGTGTCACTTAATAATCAAAACACGTTTTCTTCATAAATACCATGGTAGCTGATTGACAACTAAAGAGGAAAGTGATTTATTAAACTTCTTTGTTAATTATTATGGTAGGTTAACCATGTTAAGTCAAACAAAATAGGATAAATTAAAAATTTAAAAAAATATTCTTACGATTATTTTAAATGCATGATACTTAATTGAGAGGCTTAGTTTAGGGGAAATGTGTGTAAAACATTGATTTTGTATTACCATTTTGAAGTCACCCTGTATAATAGATAGATACATATAAAATACTTAAATACATAGAAAACATCCATAACTCAGGAGCAAAGATTCGTGATAAGCACACAAATAAATGTCCTGACCAGGATTCGAACCCGGGAGTCCCGGACCTCCTGCTTCGTAGGCATGGTCACTTCGTAGGCAAAAATAAATACGCGATCCAAGATTATGAAGTTTGTCGTTTCGCATTGTGACTTTTTAAATACACCAAATTAGAATTGTTGTAATTTGGTGTGTTTAAAAGGGCGCGAAGAGCGGCGCCAACCAACACAGCCATTTTTGCTTACCGAGTGGCTCCATCACCCACCTTACATTATAAGATTTATAAGCAATGTGTGTCTTACGGAATAAATATTGTTTACTTTATTCACAAGTTTTGAAATAGAAGTAGAAATATAAATTTATTTATTGTCACATAAACACAAGAATACAAAAAAAAATAAAGAAAAAGAAGCACATATACTTCTTAAATTTTAAACACTCAACAACACAACTATGTAACAAAAGGATTGCACTCAGCGTTAGCTGTGGCAGACTAGCAACCTCAGCGCTACAAGTTTTGAATTACATTTCAATTGGCGGGAATTCAATTTACAAAATCTATAAAAAATATGGATGTTTATAAAAAAAGTTTTTTTTTATGCTATAGGGGGCAAACGAGCAAACGAATCGCCTGATGGTAAGCGATTAACGTCGTCCATGGACACCCGCAACACCAGAGGTGTCGCAAGTGCGTTGCCGGCCTTTAAGGTGGGAGTACGCTCTTTTCTTGAAGGTTTGAAGGTCGTATCGGTCCGGGAACACCGCTGGCGACAGTTCGTTCCACAGTTTAGCTGTGCGAGGCAGGAAGTTTCGGGAAAAGCGCACAGTTGAGGACTGCCAACCATCTAAATGGTGAGAGTGGAAATATTGTCGCGTAGGGCGATGGCGGAAAGAAGCGGCAGGGATTAATCCGAACAATTCCTCGGAACACTCCCCATAATACATCATACATACGTATCTATTAAGCTGGTAAGAAAAATAAGTTATACTAAAAAAGGTAGGTACTTTGTACGTTGTAGTTGATAATCAAGACCAAATGCGGGTAGTTCGTACACCCCGCGCGGTTAAAAGATGTTGTCAACCCCAGCCAGTCTTGCTCCGGGACCACGGGGACAATGTAGCCCTTGAAACGTCCGAGTTTAGTTTTCAATGTTCCACGCCATTAAGTCCCGTTGTAGTAAATATAATGAGAATAAATATATACGATGAAATATACAATACAATACCATACCAATGTTAATTCTGAAATCAAATGCATGCCACTGCATTGCATTTGCATACAGACACCATTCCAGTCACGTCCTGTGGTTTACCAAGCCTTCCACACAATAAATAACAAACAAAATTGTATTCCGTGTATGTATATTGTAAATGTCATTATCCGTGTAAGTATTTATTATTTATCTCCGCGTAAGCTGAAGACCCGAGTTCGATCCTCGGATTGGCCTCCGTCGGTGTTGGTATTTTTCTTTAGTATATGGCGTCTATTTCAATTTATTCTTCAACTAGCTGTTACCCGCGACTTCGTCTGCGTAGTATTACCCATAATGTTTGGTAGTGTATTTTTATTAGCATAAGTCAATACTTATGGTTTAAAGTTAATTTGGTCTTTAATAAGACCAAATTGACTTGAACTGTAAATTGCTAATTAAATTTAAATTTAAAGAAGTAATCAAGGCCGAGTGTTCTTGATCACAGTTTAACACAGTGTCTTAAGCTCACTGAATTTAACCCACGGAATGTCATTCGATACCTGATTACAACTAACTTCCCAGTGAAGAAAAACATTGCGAGGATACCAAAATAATTAAGTTGCGCATAGAAACTTTCATTAGATAGTAGGTAAGTATATATGTCTTATCCAAGGACGATCCTATGATAGGATCAGCATAGGCCTTTATTCGCATGTACCTACTCAACAAAAGATAAAAACAAAACCGCTGTAAAAAAAGGGCAATGCACAGGATTGAATTGACTATTTCACTTGCTTTCTTTCCGCTTTGCACCTCTATATATATAGGTGATTTCCGTAACAAAAACTATCCTGTCCTTTCCTAGGAGTCAAAACATCCCTATGCCAAATTTCACCTTAATTCTTTCAGCGTTTTTAATTTAGTGTGAAATGGTAACAGATAAGAGTTCATGTTTACAATTCAGCATCGCATGGAAATTTGTCCAAAATTTAATTGAAGAAACCGTACTCTGGTTTTGTGACTGCATCACTACGTAAGATCAGTGTGCTATACAACAAAAAAAAATAGATGCCATTATTAAGTAAAATGTATTTAATGATATGATCTAAAAATGTTTTTGCGCAAAGTTAAAATCATTTTAATCAAATCACTTTATGGAGGATATAGGCGATACCCAGTTCGATTAGTGGCATATAGATAGAACTATAATAAGTGCCATCCTAATCTATCAAGTTGTGCATATTCAGTAATTTTTAGCCTTTTAAGTAAATCTAAGTTTAGCCATATTATACAGTTGCCGTCTTTGTAGTGGTTGGATTCCGCGTCACAAAAGCCTCAATGATATTGTCCAGAGGTCTCTTCAGTCAGCGGCTGTTCATTCCGTTGTGGAGCCACTGAGTTTAGGCGCACTGATAGCAAGATGGACTGACGCTGGTGCTATGGGAGACGGGACGGTGTCTGGTGTGGGATGCTACATGCGTCAGCACATTTTCGACCACCCACACTGAAAAAAATATTTACCAAATGATTAAAGGTTAGCTATATTACGTGGAAACTTTGATAAATTTAACAAATCCTTGCTATCAAATTTACAAAACTAAAAAGGTTGGAGTCGGTACCAGAGTTTTGGTGTAAATCAACAAAGAATATTGTACATTGTACCAAACAAGTATCAACAATTTAGTTTGTTGATTTAATCATGAAAGTACTGATAAACATAACAAGCCTCATGGTTGAATTTATCAAACTAAAGAGGTTGCCGTAGAAATATTAGTGCTTACCAAAGTTCTCAGTATAATGTACCAGTGTATATTGTACATTATACCGAAACAATCACATCAAATTAATTTGGTTCACTTTATCATAAAAATATGATAAATATAGCAAGACCTTAAGATTGAATTTGCAGGACTGGAAAGTTTGAGGTTGCCTATCAGAAATCCTAGTGTAAATTAATTTTTTTTTTTTGTAAATTTTACGAGATAAATACCAACAATTTGCTTTGGTTGATTTTATCATTAAGTAATGGTAATTAAAACATAACCTCGCGGTTAAATTTACGAAATTACAAAGGTCGAGGTCAAAATATACTGCTTATCAGAGTTCATAGTGTAAATTAATAAAGAATATTGTAGATTTAAAGAAATAAATATCAACAATTTGATTTAGTTGACTTTATCATTATGTAATGATAAGTAATAACAAACCTCACGGTTGAATTTATCAAACTAAAAAGGTTGCCGTAGAAATATTAGTGCTTACCAAAGTTCTCAGTATAATGTACCAGTGTATATTGTACATTATACCGAAACAATCACATAACATTGATTTGGTCCACTTTATCATAAAAATATGATAAATATAGCAAGACCTTAAGCTTGAATTTGCAGGACTGGAAAGTTTGAGGTTGCTTATCAGAAATCCTAGTGTAAATTACTAATTTTTTTTGTAAATTTTACGAGATAAATATCAACAATTTGCTTTGGTTGATTTTATCATTAAGTAATGGTAATTATAACATAACTTCGCGGTTAAATTTACGAAATTAAAAAGGTCGAAGTCAAAATATACTGCTTATCAGAGTTCATAGTGTAAATTAATAAAGAATATTGTAGATTTAAAGAAACAAATATCAACAATTTGATTTGGTTGACGTTATCATTAAGTAATGATAAGTAATAAGAAACCTCACGGTTGAATTTATCAAACTAAAAAGGTTGCAGTAGAAATATTAGTGCTTACCAAAGTTCTCAGTATAATGTACCAGTTTATATTGTACATTATACCGAAACAATCACATCAAATTGATTTGGTTCACTTTATCATAAAAATATGATAAATATAGCAAGACCTTAAGATTGAATTTGCAGGACTAGAAAGTTTAAGGTTGCTTATCAGAAATCCTAGTGTAAATTAATAATTTTTTTTTGTAAATTTTACGAGATAAATACCAACAATTTGCTTTGGTTGATTTTATCATTAAGTAATGATAATTATAACATAACCTCGCGGTTAACTTTACGAAACTAAAAAGGTCGAGGTCAAAATATACTGCTTATCAGAGTTCATAGTGTAAATTAATAAAGAATATTGTAGATTTAAAGAAGTAAATATCAAAAAATTGATTTGGTTGACTTTATCATTAAATAGGGTAAAGGAACCAATAGTCGGCCTTTTAACGAATGTTTTGAATTCAAACCCTTCCCATTTGTGCTTGCGAGAACCAATTGACAAAATACTACTCTTCATTAAATCACCATTTATTAAACTTTTATAATTTAAAATAAAAACACTAAATCATTTATTTACTTTTGAGATAATTAACAAAAAAAAAAGAAGGGGACTTTTGCCCAGTAGTCAGCCCCAAACGACCTTAAGTCGGCCATTGGGTCCCCAGTGCTCAGCCGTCACAAGGGCATGAAATCATTATTTAAACAGGCGGCCGAGTTTTGGAACCTCAGTACCCAATAGTCGGCCACACCAATAAAAAAATACATTTAAATGCAAGTATTCACAAAATTGATTGATAAAAAATTAGTAAGTAAGTAAGTAATTTATTTATTGCGCATCCACACACACAGTCTTGGGACTGTGAATTACATTCATAAATAAAAATGAACAGCCAATATCCAAAAGTTGGCCCCCTACGGCTGAATACTGGACTTTATGATAAAAAGGTAGGACCCAATAGTCGGCCGTCTCAAAATACTACTTTCGTGGGTAAAAATATCCATTACAGTAGGAAAATATGCTCGTAAACCATATAATATTATTTTCAAAAGAAAACAATTGGAATATAGTATCTATTATACGAGTACGAGTATATATCGTCGTCTAGTACCCACATCACAAGCCTTATTGAGCTTACCGTGGGACTAGGTCGATTTGTGTAAAATTGTCCCACAATATTTATTTATTTATTATTTATTATAGTATCAAAGGACCACTCGCCACTTACCCCTCCCTGCACAGATCACCCGATTTTTCAACAAATATGGAGTTAGAGAATGAGAATACATTTATGTTATTGGATAATTTAAAAACTGGCGCTATTTGTGGCGAAAAAAAAGACCGAAAAGGCCGCCTGTAGTCGGCCTGGGTACGGACGACTACTGGGTACTTTACCCTACCTAATGATAAGTAATAACATGACCTCGCGGTTGAATTTACAAAAATAAAATGGTTGAGATCCAAGGTTTAGATCCTGCCAGAGTTTATTGTGTAAATTACCAAAGAATATGGTACATTTTGCCAAAAAAATTACATCAATTGGGTTTGGTCGATTTTGGCATAAAAACATACCGCTCTAATTATAAAACCTTATAGCTTTGTGATAAGAATAAGACTCTAATGTGAAATGAGAGCCAAGTTCAATATTACACATGCATTGGTTGTTGACTTCAAAGACAAAAGAACATTGATTTTCAGCTTCATGGAGAGTTCTTAGGTATGGGGGTCATTTTATACTGACCCTGGCGAACAATATTCAAAACATTTTATGAATGAAAACTAAAATAATGTGACAAATATTATCTTTCATATACAAATGACTGCAATGACATTAAATTTGAAACTTAAGGCAACGGCCTAAGGTATATTTTCCTCCAATGTTCAGATATTTGTGACCACTTCTCTTGCTTAGATGCCTGTGTGATCAAAATTTACTGAAATAATTGCTGCTCATATATTTGTGAAAAAATTGAGTGCTCAGATGTTACTGGCGGATCTGTTGTAAAGAATTTATTGAAGTTTTACTCTGCTCAGAAGTATTTGAGGACCTCGCCCGCTACGATATATCTGATGGCGACTGTACATATACGTAAATTATTAGTAGGTACTTATTTTAACAAAATTAATACCAAATGGATTTTGTTAAACTACTTATTACAGTTACAGGCACTAAATATAAGTAAAAAGTCTTAAAATAATCAATTACTTAAGTGAAATATTATACTAAAGTGTTCAAAATTTACCAGTTTCTGATTTTTCTTTTGTATTCACCTAATTACCTATCTGCATGCCAAATTTGAACTTTCTAGGTAATCTGGAACTGGGTTGGTGTTTTGATCTATATACGTGATAAAAATGACGATTTTTGGACGTTTATATTACTTATACGTTTATATTTGGAGTACATATGCATCTTGCAAGTCCCAATATATGTATGTGCCAAATTTGACACGTTTATGTAAAATAGTTTTTGAGTTGTGAATGGATCAAAAGTGGCTCTAAATGGTTCGTGTACACACGGTGCTGCTCGCCAGTTCTGTTACTTGAACTTGTGATTATTTTTAAACACATATTTCAATGTTTTGAAATAAGTTATATTAAACAAGCTAGTTTACATGCCAATTGCGACTCTAATACCGCGGCAAAGCTCATCTACTCACCAAGTTAAAAGACACCTCTATCTGCAAAAACATTGCTTATCTTACTATTAGGTACTTTAATGCAAGTGAATTATATAATAAAATACATTTTGTAGCTATATAGGTACTTTTTTTATTTCTTATTTAAAGCTACTGCGCGTCTTAGTTTATCAGATCAGACTACTTATGTAAATTTTACAAAACCAAAAACCAGATTACAAAAATGTTTGATGTCGTCATAAATGATTCCATCCCTCTCTATTTATGCACTATATAATATACCTACCTATAAATACGTGGCCCCGAGAGGGATAACGGCGCGTGGTGCAAGTGCGAAAGAGATGGTGATAGACGCTTGCTTGGGTGCTCGGCTCACGACGGTGCCCCGCGTAGCGCCAGCGCCACTAGCGCGTTAGTTATATACCGGATCCAACCGATGGCGGTTGTTGAGACGTAAATTGTATTTGTGTTTGTTGACCCCACACCGACCGACGACAGTTCATAACTATGGATAGTGACGAAGACGACCTAGAAGTGAGCTGTGCTATTTATTTAGCTGAATGGGGTTTATCCGAAACCACTATATCTAATTTTGAAGGCAAGTATATTATGTTTACTATTATTGTTAAATTAACATTTTTCTAGTTACACTGATACGTAGTGAATATGGCCCTGTCTCATGCCTAGATATCTACTTAGAAATAGTGGTTAATAAGTATCTATAATCTTAGAACAATTTACAAAAAGAATTTTAGTAAAATTTATTAGACTGTTTGGTTAATTTTCATAATGGCGTCGCGCCAAGATGCGACATCGTATAAGTACCTAATGTAATTTTGTTTTGGCCTAAGGGCCTACGCTAGCTGACGCGGATTACCCGGAACGGACGCCCTTCTAATAAGAATAAGTGAAGCAGGCCCACGGAGCGGGTGCGCCATACTAAATGCACCCGCGTCAGCTAGCGTAGGCCCTTAGCCCCTTAAATACTGTACGGTAACGTCTAATAATATCTATACATTTCAGAACGTTCGTCAAAGGTTTAAGGTTCAAAATCGTTCCGTACTACCGATAGATTTAAAGTAGTAGGAAACTAGCCTATTAGAATAAGACATGTGATCTATCTCGCGGCGACATATACTCGTATGTAACTGCTGATGCGTATATGTAACTAAAATAAACATAAAATACTAATAATCTGTCTCTTGGTTTTTTAGAAAATAAGATTACCGTCAAATTGCTTGACTTTATTGATGGGTCAGAACTTAAAGAATTGATACCCAGTTTGAAGGAACGTATACTATACAAGCGTGGACTGAAAAAACTACAAAACATTATTCACGTGAGTATTCTTGCTTTATAATAATAATTCTTGTTCTTAAATACGAAGTTATGGATATTTGTTATCTATTTAAGTATTTATTTATCTATATGTATCATCTTTCTGTGTACCAAGGGTGATTTGTATAAGTTTGACCACAATTTTAAAAAAATTACAATTAGCATAACTGACCGCAGGACTCCTTGATGCCAGAATGTCACTAGAGAAGCTAAGTCACAAACAGCCTTGGCGGCCTTTATTTAACTTGCAATGATTATAACTGACCACTTTTGAAATTTATCTATATAAATAGAAGAATATATTATATTTCACTACACCAACTGGTAAAGACTCTCACTGGTACAAATATCAACTTTGCTCTCTTGTTGCACAAATAGTAACTATTTATCTACAAGAGTGTCAAGTAATAAGTAATTTCATACAAATTTTAACTTGATGTCTTAAGCTGGCTGGTAGAATTTACCTATAAATGGTGATTTTGAATAATAAATATAAAATAAATTGAGGGACTCGATTTAGTTTGATGTTTTACAGTTAGTATTTTGTTCGTGTTGGTGTGGTGAAGAAATTTGTGTTTCATTGTTGTATAACAAATAACTATTAATACTTTATATAAAATATTGCTGCTTGTTACAGGCGACAAGTTCTGATGATACTGTGAGCATTAATAGCGATTTTTCTGCACCGAGTCCCACAAACAGTACCAGCGGCAATGAGTTGCCACCCACGAAAGAAAATTCTTCTTATGTAAGTTATTTTGCCTTAATTCTGTCTATATAAGATACCTACTTCACTGTCACCCAAGCAATCCAACTCGTTTGTATTAGAATAAAACATTTGGCTCTAGAATGGTTGCTTCTGCATACAAATATTCTGTTTCCATTTTAATATATATAATTTTCTTTTTGTTTAGAAAGATGATTTAAAGATTATTTTGCAAAGTAATAGTGCTGGAGAAATGTGTCTGGCTTCTTTAAAAAAAAATGGTAAATTAGACACTTCAGCGCGGAACTACTTGGTTAAATCAGTAGTAGAATATTACATGAAAAAACATGGCGGAATGATAAGACAACAATTTCAAGACATTACCTCCCAAATTGTTTCCTTAGTCCCGACTGAAGTGAAGGTATCAATTACATACATATCTAAAGCAAACAATGAAATTATTATTATTTCCTTTATTTATTTTCATTCTTAAGTTAGGTTTTTACAATATGTCTATAAAAGTAAAATATAAAACAACATACAAAAAAAAAATATAAAACATAAACACATTATAAAAAACCTAACCTAGAGTGCCGCCGGCAACGGAGCAGGGCCCAGGCTGCCGGTGGTTAGGGCCGCAGAGAGAGGAACCGCCGGACTATACGCGCCGTGTCCAGGATTACCGCCTTCTGCATCTGACCCTTGATCCATCCACCTAGCGAGAGTCTCTCAAGATGTTGGTCGAGACTCTTCGCTATGAGACCGTTCGCTGAAACGACTATCGGGACAATGATCGTCGAGTCAACATCCCACATGGCGGTTATTTCGTGAGCCAAGTCTAGGTACTTACTGGACTTGTCCTTCTCGGCCTTCACGAGATTCTCGTCATGGGGGATGGTGACGTCGACGAGCACGGCCCGACGCTGCGATCGATCAACCAGCACGATGTCAGGCTTATTGGCTACAATAGTCCTGTCCGTGATAATAGATCGATCCCAATAGAGCGTGGCACGACCATTTTCAAGAACTGGCACAGGTGCGTACTTGTAGTACGGCACTTCGTGGTCCACAAGGCCGTATTTAAGAGCAAGTTGCTGGTGAATAATCCTGGCTACGAGATTATGTCTGTGCAAGTACTCGCCGTTAGCAAGATGAGAACAACCGGAAATAATATGCCTGAGTGACTCTCCGGGACGGCGGCATGCCCGACAAATGTCGACCGTACCGTCCTTCAGGATATATTTCCGGTAGTTATTCGTCATGATAACTTCGTCCGCAATTGCACAGACAAAACCTTCGGTTTCTCCGAAGAGGTCCCCGAATCGTAACCAGTTCACCGACGCGGGCAGATCTACGTCAGGGCCCGTGAGGGCCTTGTAGAACCGCCCGTGAAGCTCTTTGCTCTTCCATACCGTCCTGCGGTCCTCGGTGCTTAGTACCACAGGTTTGCGCCAATTCTCTTTTGCCAAGGAGAGCGGCGTGAGATTTCTGTCCACTGCCACCACATCACGATGCATCCCACACTCATTGTTAAGGAAATAATTCCTAAGATTGTACACCTCACGGTTGTGAAGGTTTTTGGCGTTTAAAAAACCGCGACCTCCACATTTCCGTGGGATGTACAATCTCATAACAGACGAGCGTGGGTGTAGCATACGATGTGTGGTAAGCAGTAGGCGAACTCTCCGATCCAGGGCATCCAGCTCGGTCTGAGTCCACCTTAGTATGCCAAAGGAGTATGTGAGCAGGGGCATTACCCAAGCGTTAAAGGCGCGCACCTTGTTGCCACCTGACAAAAGACTATTAAGTACTTTTGTCAGCCGACCAAAGAAGCGCTCCTTTGTCGCCTGTCTAATACTCACGTCCTCAATACCCAACGACTGTGACATACCAAGGTATTTATAGGTTTCTGCTTCAGAGATAGATCTGAACGACATTGTCTCAGAAAGTTGTAAATTTGTTGAATTTACTACTTTCCCCCGCTGTACATGCATAATCGCGCACTTATCGACACCAAATTCCATTTTGATGGCTCTACTGAAAACTTGAGTGGTTTGCAATAACTCCAACAAACCTTGGTCATTTGGTGCAAATAGTTTGAGATCATCCATGTACAGAAGGTGAGAAATGACTTCACCCTCTCTCCGAAGCCGGCAACCTAGCCCCGAATCCTTCAACAGGGTGCTGAGAGGATTCAAAGCTAGGCAGAACCACAAGGGACTCAGACTGTCACCCTGGAATATTCCTCGCTCTATCCTTATAAAGTCCTGCGGCCCAAGGGGACCATCTCTGCCTCCTGGTTGACAAAGGACTGTGGTCCACTGCCCCATACACGCGCTTAAGAAGGATATTAAAGCTGCATCAAGTTTATACAGCTCCAATATCCTTTTCAGCCATGAATGAGGCACCGAATCATAGGCCTTTTTATAGTCAATCCAAGCGGCCGAGAGGGCTCCCTTGTTCCGCCGAACTTGTTGGCAAATGGCCATGTCAATGAGGAGGAGCTCTTTAGTACCACGGGACCCAACCCTACAACCATTTTGGGAAGAGGCCAAAACATTGTTTGCGATAATATGCGCGTTAATTTTTGCTCTCAAAATGGATGTAAGGAGCTTGTAAAGCGTGGGCAAGCACGTGATGGGTCGATAGTTTTTAGCTTCCGTGGTACTACCGGACTTGTAGAGCAGGAAAGTTATACCAGTTGTTAAGGAAGGTGGTAGGGAACCAAGCTCAAGGGCTTGTTGAAATTGCGTTGCCAACCGGGAGTGCGAGCATCGAAACCACTTTAGCCAGAAGTTGTGCAATCCGTCCGGTCCAGGACTTTTCCAATTCTGGACCGTACGGACAGCACAACTTACGTCTTCGGGGCTGATGGTAATAGCCCCCATAGGTTCGATGGCCTCGCACTCACGTTCGACAACGCTCATCCATTCACCCTCCGTGTGCTCAACGGGCACCGACCAGATGCTACGCCAGAAATCAGACATGGCAGCAGCATCCGGCGGGCCTGCATCGGGCACACGTGAATTGGTTTCCTCCCACCTTCGGTATACTTTCCTTTGGTCACTTTGGAAAAGACGATTCTGCTGGAATCGATCCACACGCTTTCTGTAGCGGCGAATACGGTTTGCCCATGCATAGATTTTCTGCTTCAGAAAGTCAATGCGTTCTGTGACATTGGCCATGTAGTCGCGGAGATCAATACCCGTCCCCGCGAACGCCTGGTTCACAAAACGCATTACTCGGGGGCGATTATTGCCCCCCCTGAAGCAGATCAGCTTTGCAATAAGAGTCCTAAATGAGTTGATACGTCGCTCGATCCGCACTTGCCACGCAGGGACACCCCCGGCGGTCCTAGGTGCACGTTCAGCGTCCGGAAACTTGACTCGAGCAACACGGCACGCCGCGATGGCCCCGCAGTACATGATCGAGTGTGTATCATCTAAATCGTTACTAGTCCGTAGATACGGTTCTAGCAAAGCATTCAGGGCACTCATTAGCGTTAGATTATGCCTATTCATTGGCAAACGTGGTAATCGCGGCCTAGCTATGTTTGTGGAGCGATACTGCGTAATCGTCTCTTCCAAAGTCATCCTCAATTGCTCATTAGCTGAAGTACTCACACTCTGATTAGCAAACTCCTCGTCAGCACTGGGATCAACCCGTGGTGCCCCCGGTGCCAGGTCGGGTGCGGGCACCGGATCCGGCGACGTGGCGGGTTGGTCCCGCGCCGAAGTGGAGACTGCGGCAGCAGTGAGGGCCTCCAGGCGAAGCCGATCGAGCGTCACGTCATCCAACCGCTTTAACCGCTGAATGACGCGCACCTGATCCGATAATCGTTGCTCCGAAACAGTGATGGCGGGTGTAATATACCTCAACCTCTTTCGAACTCTTAGTTATTGAAAAGTATTTTTAATTAGAAAATCAATGTCAATATTTTTATTGTTGTCAACTAAACTACAATATATAATTTCCAATGTTTATAAGTTGAGATTATTTCATTGGCGACGAGATGGACGCCGAACAATTTGCGCAGTTTTTGAGCGCTCAACAAGCGCAACAAGAACAAATATTAAAAATTTTAAGCATGGCACTTGCGAACACCGCAACACGTACGGAAGCAAGTTCATCGCAGTCAAACACCAGCGTGACGAGCGCTAGCACCACGACACAGGATCCCACCAGGATCGCTACATTAAAAGCATTCAATTTGGATAAGTACAATCCTGACATTTACAAAATTAACGACTACGTAGATTTTTTTGAAGCCAAGTGCTCGATACACGGAGTAGGATCTAATGATAATCTAAAGAAAGACCTTCTTTTAAATTGCATGACACCCGACATATTCAGAGAACTTAAGACGGCACTTATGCCTTATTTCGAAACTAGCACGTACACCGATATTCGATCTAAACTCCTGGACTTATATCGCGTCAAGAGAACACGCTACCGTGCACTTACAGAATTCTGGAACTGTATAAGACAAAGTGACGAAACAATGGAGCACTACACAAATCGACTTAAGGCGTTAAGCGTAGACTGCGGATACGATAACACACTACTAGAACGTCAACTCCGTGACCGTTTTGCAACAGGCTTAAACCACACTGAGCTAGAGACGGATCTTAAACAAAAATGGCCTAATTTAACAGAAGTGATCGATGGAAATACAAGCGAGGTATCATTTGCTACACTATTCGCAATTGCACAATCACGCGAACAAGCTGAACGCGACACACCATCAGCTAGTATAAAGAGAATACGGAATAAAGACAACCTCAAACATGACAAGCCACGATCCGTAAACTATAGAAGCCCTCGAAAAATACGTTCAACCCAATGTATACGTTGCGGCAAACACGATAAACATGACCTTGCAAAATGTCCAGCGAAGAAACATACCTGTGAAGAATGCAATGCAGACGGTCACTACGAAAGCTGTTGTATCAAGAGCGGGCGAGCATACCTTGTCAAAGGTAGACCTCAGAACGAACACAGACAGACACAGAGACACAAACTACAACGCGTAACGAACAGTTCAACTGGATCCTCTTCTTCTACCAACAACTCTTCTGAAGGTAACGATACTGACGATGAATTGGTTTGCAACGTCACACGTTCACGAAGCCGAGACTGCAAGAAAATTGATGTCATTATTAACGGAAATAAATGTACCATGGACTGGGACCCAGGATCGGCATTTTCTATTATCAATACATCTTTTTGGCGACAGATAGGAGCTCCGACGTTAACAAAAGCACCTAAATTAAAAGCATACGGTGACTACAAGCTAAAATCAAAAGGACTTGCAGACGTGACGGTCGAAACCCAAGGTATACAGAAAGCCCTCACCGTTGTCGTCATGGAACACGCTGACCCAATGCTTTTCGGATTACGATGGAGTGAAGCTTTTGACATGGAGTTTCCAAAACCTGTATACTCAATTAAAAATAGAACACCTGCAACGCTGGAACAAATTATAAATACTCATAAAACACTTTTTGACAGCAAACTTGGAAAAGTTAAAAACTACGTGGTAAACATTCACATAAAACCAGGAGCAGAGCCTGTACACCTACCAGCACGACCAATCAAGTTTGGCATAAAAAAGAACATTGAAAAAGAAATAGCACGCCTAGTTGCAGAGGACATCATCTATCAAGTTGACCCAAACATCACACCAGTCGAGTGGGCGACACCCACCGTGAACGTGGTTAAGCCAAACGGTGATATAAGGATTTGTGGAGACTTCAGGAGCACACTAAATCCTGTGTTAATCAAACATTTGCATCCAGTTCCTCTTTTCGACCAACTACGACAAAAATTAGCACGAGGAAAAATATTTTCGAAAATAGACCTTAAAGACGCCTACCTACAGTTTGAAATTGCTCCAGAATCAAAAAAGTACTTGACACTCTCGACACACCTAGGATATTTTAGATATAACAGAATGCCCTTTGGAATATCCACAGCACCCTCCATTTTCCAACATTATTTAGACGAACTATTACGAGATATTCCTAACACAGCTGTTTATTTCGATGATATCGCAATTGCTGGAGGAGACATGAAAGAACACCTGAGTACACTTGGGATTATCTTTGAGCGTCTGCAGAAAGCAGGTTTAAAAGTGAATTTAAAGAAGTGCTCATTCCTAAAAGAACAGATAGAATATCTTGGACATACAATAGACAAAGATGGCATACACCCTACAAAGGAAAAAATTGAAGCAATTTCTAAAGTAGCGATTCCAAATAACTCAAAAGAATTGAGATCATTTCTGGGACTCGTTAATTTCTATGAACGTTTCATACCACATTTACACGGACTATGTGCGGACCTACACGAGCTAACTGGTAACAGGCAACCGTGGAGGTGGACAGAATACGAAACTCAGATTTTTGAAGCCACTAAACAAAGCATTGCTCAATCAAAACCATTGGCTGCATTTGATGAGGATCGACCAATTTTTCTCGCATGTGATGCCTCTGAGAAAGGTGTTGGGGCAGTACTGTATCACAAGAATGGGAACATGGAACATCCTATAGCATTTGCATCAAGGAAGCTTCGAACGGCTGAGACAAAATATTCAGTGATTGATCGCGAAGCGCTTGCAATTTTATTTGGAATAAAGAAATTTGATCAATATTTGCGCGGAACTAAATTTACCTTGTTTACTGATCACAAACCTTTAATACACATATTGGGCTCTCAACGCAATCTGCCAAAAGTAGCAAATAACAGACTAGTTAGATGGGCACTAATAATAGGCAGTTATAATTACGAGATATGTTATAAAAAAGGTGAGAACAACATACTGGCTGACTGTTTCTCCAGATTGCCGAACTCTGAGACTCAACCATCTGAAACCGAGCGTGCAGTACACCGAATTGAATCACGTCTATTAGAAACTAAAATGGCGGACTTACATCTTTCTGAGGAACTTCTGAAGGAGATAACTAGCCAAGACAAAAGTCTATCAGAAGTTTTAAAATTCATTAAAACTGGCTGGAGAGAATTGCAGTATACGAACGACATTAAACATTTCTTCAAAAAGCGCAACGAATTGTCAATTGAGAACAAGATAATACTGTGGCAAGGCAGAATGGTGATACCTGAAAAATTACGACGCAAAGTCCTTATTTATCTCCATAGGGGACACCCTGGAATATCGGCAATGAAGGCACTTGCTCGTTTTTATGTTTGGTGGCCTTCCATTGATGAAGACATTGATGATTATGTCAAGAGATGTTGCAGATGTCAGCAAAACAGACCTCATTGTCCAGAACTGCCGGTTTATTCATGGTCCATTCCAGAGAAGGTATGGGAGAGGATCCATATTGATTTTGCAGGGCCTTTTGAAGGTACTTACTGGCTAGTTCTGAGTGATGCCTTGTCAAAATGGATCGAAATTAAGCCAATGAAGAATATTACGACGTCTAAATTATGCTGTGAGTTAGATAATATATTTTGTACTTTCGGACTACCGGAAATAATTGTTTCTGACAATGGCCCTCAATTTACATCAGGGGAATTCAAACAATATTGCAAAAATCAAGGAATATTACACATACGTTCATCACCTTATCATCCAAGGACCAATGGTCTTGCGGAGCGTCTCGTAAGGACTTTTAAATCGAGATTTGCATCTGCAACTGAACCTCAACAGCAGCGACTACGAGAATTCCTGTTTACGTACCGGATTACTCCACATAACACCACGGGCAAGTCACCAGCTGAGCTAATGTTTGGCCGTCAAATAAATACGTTGTTGTCCAATATCCGGCCGAGTAAGCGACGAGAATTACAGTACAAACAAATACGTGCCAATATTGAAGCAACGACGAATACGGCAAATTATACTCCTGGCACCCCTGTATACCACAGAACACGGCTTGAAAAGACCTGGCAACCGGGAGTAATCTCCGAACAGAAGAATCGCTACTCTTATACAATTTCAACGCCAACTGGGAACACCATCAGGCGACACGCAGATCATATTCGCCATCGACTACCATCATCACCCAATAACCCTCAGACGACTCATTTAGAATCATCACAGTTTTCATCACCACATCCATCACCTTTGACGCCCTCAACAGATATGTTCCACACGCCAAACGCCACTTCTAGCCCTGGCCCGTTACGAGTGCCATCTAACAACTTCGACGAAACTCTAGTGCCAAACGATGTCACGGCACTCACAAGCACCGCAGAGGATCCCCACTACGCAGAGGACAACGGAAACTTGCCCCATGGTCCAGACGCTACACCCGCCTCTCCAATACCACGCCGCAGTCAGCGGCCGACCAAACCGCCTCGCAGGCTCATCGAGGAAATGTGATAAACCGATAAGGGATGGGGGGGACGAATGTAATATACCTCAACCTCTTTCGAACTCTTAGTTATTGAAAAGTATTTTTAATTAGAAAATCAATGTCAATATTTTTATTGTTGTCAACTAAACTACAATATATAATTTCCAATGTTTATAAGTTGAGATTATTTCAGCGGGTTCAAGAGCCTGAAATAGAGGCAGCATCCTAGAACGATACGCGGACAGCCGGGTTCCCCCCTCTGTAGCCCCATAATAGGCGCGCATGCAGTTCTCATTCATTATTTGAGTCCATCGCATGCGGCGCACTACACCATCGACAGCGGGAGCCGTTGGCGGAGCAGAATGCTCCGCAGGCCCCAAGCGTGCCGGCAGCGGAGGTCGTCCTCGTCGCGCTGGTGGTGGTGGTGGCGAGGGCGACTGCCCGCGCTCGTCGCTGCTCGACTCGCTGCTGTTCGTGTCAGGCGCTGTGGCGTATTCATCACCTGACGGCGGTTGCGAGGAGCTGGACGGCGCGGGCGAGGATGTGGGTCGTGCGCTTTGAGTTTGGGCCGCTTTAGTCCGCGATCTTGTGATCATTTTATAAATATTTTCATTTGTATTCCGCCATTTGACAGTTGGTTCTTATTCCGGTTCTTGTTGGTGTAACCGATGCCTCCGTACGCGTGATTTTTTTACTGACACGCATTATATGGGTCTTAATTATATGTACAAGGCTCCAAAAACGTAGGTAAGGCGAAAATATTATTATTATTATTCACTTTATTTATTTTTTATCTTAGGTTAGGCTATATAATATGATTATAAAAGTAAAATACAAAAACACATACAAAAACAATACAAAATACATATAAACATATTATAAAAACCTAACCTAGAGTGCCGCCGGCAACGGGGCAGGGCCCAGGCTGCCGGTGGTTAGGGCCGCAGAGAAAGGAACCGCCGGACTATACGCGCTGTGTCCAGGATTACTGCCTTCTGCATCTGACCCTTGATCCATCCACCTAGCGAGAGTCTCTCAAGATGTTGGTCGAGACTCTTCGCTATGAGACCGTTCGCTGAAACGACTATCGGAACAATGATCGTCGAGTCAACATCCCACATGGCGGTTATTTCGTGAGCCAAGTCTAGGTACTTACTGGACTTGTCCTTCTCGGCTTTCACGAGATTCTCGTCATGGGGGATGGTGACGTCGACGAGCACAGCCCGGCGCTGCGATCGATCTACCAGCACGATGTCAGGCTTATTGGCTACAATAGTCCTGTCCGTGATGATAGATCGATCCCAATAGAGCGTGGTACGACCATTTTCGAGAACTGGTGCAGGTGCGTACTTGTAGTACGGCACTTCGTGGTCCACAAGATCGTATTTAAGAGCAAGTTGCTGGTGAATAATCCTGGCTACGAGATTATGTCTGTGCAAGTACTCGCCGTTAGCAAGATGAGAACAACCAGAGATAATATGCCTGAGTGACTCTCCGGGACGGCGGCATGCCCGACAAATGTCGACCGTACCGTCCTTCAGGATATATTTCCGATAGTTATTCGTCATGATAACTTCGTCCGCAATTGCACAGGCAAAACCTTCGGTTTCTCCGAAGAGGTCCCCGAATCGTAACCACTTCACCGACGCGGGCAGATCTACGTCGGGGCCCATGAGGGCCTTGTAGAACCGCCCGTGTAGCTCTTTGCTCTTCCATACCGTCTTGCGGTCCTCGGTGCTTAGTACCACAGGTTTGCGCCAATTCTCTTTTGCCAAGGAGAGCGGCGTGAGATTTCTGTCTACTGCCACCACATCACGATGCATCCCACACTCGTTGTTAAGGAAATAATTCCTAAGATTGTACACCTCACGGTTGTGAAGGTTTTTGGCGTTTAAAAAGCCGCGACCTCCACATTTCCGTGGGATGTACAATCTCATAACAGACGAGCGCGGGTGTAGCATACGATGTGTGGTGAGCAGTAGGCGAACTCTCCGATCCAGGGCATCCAGCTCGGTCTGGGTCCATCTTAGTATGCCAAAGGAGTATGTGAGCAGAGGCATTACCCAAGCGTTAAAGGCGCGCACTTTGTTGCCACCTGACAAAAGACTGTTAAGTACTTTTGTCAGCCGACCAAAGAAGCGCTCCTTCGTCGTCTGTCTAATACCCACGTCCTCAATACCCAACGACTGTGACATACCAAGGTATTTATAGGTTTCTGCTTCAGAGATAGATCTGAACGACATTGTCTCAGAAGGTTGTAAATTTGTTGAATTTACTACTTTCCCCCGCTGTACATGCATAATCGCGCACTTATCGACACCAAATTCCATTTTGATGGCTCTACTGAAAACTGCAGTGGTTTGCAATAGCTCCAACAAATCTCGGTCATTTGGTGCAAATAGTTTGAGATCATCCATGTACAGAAGGTGAGAAATGACTTCACCCTCTCTCCGAAGCCGGCAACCTATTTTCGAATCCTTCAACAGGGTGCTGAGAGGATTCAAAGCTAGGCAGAACCATAGGGGACTCAGACTGTCACCCTGGAATATTCCTCGCTCTATCCTTATAAAGTCCTGTGGCCCAGGGGGATCATCTCCGCCTCCTGGTTGACAAAGGACTGTGGTCCACTGCCCCATACACGCGCCTAGGAAGGATATTAAAGTTGCATCAAGTTTATACAGCTCCAATATCCTTCTCAGCCATGAATGAGGCACTGAATCATAGGCCTTTTTATAGTCAATCCAAGCGGCCGAGAGGGTTCCCTTGTTCCGCCGAACTTGTTGGCAAATGGCCATGTCGATGAGGAGGAGCTCTTTAGTACCACGGGACCCAACCCTACATCCATTTTGAGCGGAGGCCAAAACATTGTTTGCGACAATATGCGCGTTAATTTTTGCTCTCAAAATGGATGTAAGGAGCTTGTAAAGCGTGGGCAAGCACGTGATGGGTCGATAGTTTTTAGCTTCCGTGGTACTACCGGACTTGTAGAGCAGAAAAGTTTTACCAGTTGTTAAGGAAGGCGGCAGGGAACCAAGCTCAAGGGCTTGTTGAAATTGCGTTGCCAACCGTGAGTGCGAGCATCGAAACCACTTTAGCCAGAAGTTATGCAATCCGTCCGGTCCAGGACTTTTCCAATTCTGAACCGTACGGATAGCACAACTTACATCTTCGGGGCTGATGGTAATAGCCCCCATAGGTTCGATGGCCTCGCACTCACGTTCGACAACGCTCATCCATTCACCCTCCGTGTGCTCAACGGGCACCGACCAGATGCTACGCCAGAAATCAGACATGGCAGCAGCATCCGGCGGGCCTGCATCGGACACACATGGATTGGTTTCCTCCCACCTTCGGTATACTTTCCTTTGGTCACTTTGGAAAAGACGATTCTGCTGGAATCGATCCACTCGCTTTCTGTAGCGGCGAATACGGTTGAATTATTATTATTATTATTTATTATTTATTTACCATTAACATTAGCACTTACAGTTATACCTTACATGCTAACAGGCTATTGTTTAAAATACGTACAAGTCAAAAATAAACATAAGAATTGAAAATAATGATGGAATCTTACAATATTGTCTGAAATGTCTGAATGTCAAGTTGAATACAATAGGTTCAAAAAAAATTAAAGAATATGGAACATAAAATATGGAACATGAAAAAAAATAATTAAAAATGATTACATTAAAGATGTCAGTGGAATAAGAATTTAACACAAATCCAGAATAATATTATTAATTTATATGAAACATACATAGTTAGGTGGTTATGGAGCTTGTTGTGACAATTTTTTCCAGATAGCAATACGAAGCGGTCAAAAATTTTGATTGTGGGCTAGAAAATATGTCCAGTTGGCAGTCGTCATCCAAAATATCATTTAAAAGTATTAGTACTTGGTGGAGAGGGGATGAAGCTTGCGCGCGAGTTCTAGTCGAAGGGATAGCGAAGAGAGCCTGGCGACGCGGGCGTAGTTGATTTGCGAAGAGGCGTGGTACCCGGAGCCCTATCAGTGCCAGCAGTTGTGGATTGGTCACCAGGCCACGGATTAGCTGGTAGAAATATTTGACCAGGTACATTTTTCTCCGGGTCTCCAGTGACGTGTACCCAACCATACCAAGGACGAACAGGGTAGGGTACATGTAAGGGTAGTAGCCGTACAATTTCTTGTACAGATATCTGGCGAATATCTTCTGAACTTTTTCAAGGAGGAGCGTATGTTGCTGTTCATGGGGATCCCAGATTATGGCATTCGTCTCCAGTTTACTACGCACGAAAGCGTTGTACAAGACACCGACGGCGTGCCGGCCCGTAAGTAATTTGGACTGCCTTATAACGAACCCTAAAGATCTTCTGGCTTCATTACAGATCCTGGTTATGTGGGGGTTAAAGGTAAGTTGGTTATCGAACCATGTACCGAGGTCTTTTATTGCGTTTGTACGTTTCAATGGTGTGCCTCCGATTGTATAAGTATAGTCAACAGTACGCCGTACCCGCGCGAAGGTCATTAGGAAGCACTTTTGGTCATTAAGGGTAAGGCTATTATTATTGGCCCAGGTGCAAACACTGTCTATATCTGCCTGGAGTAGGGAAGAGTCATTGGGAGAGGCAATGGGTAGTGCTAGCTTCAAATCATCAGCAAATAAGAGGCACGTCGAGTGGTTCAAATATAGTACCTATGTAGTTACAGTAGTTAGTTCATAGTGATCACTTGCTTAGCCTTGTTTATATTATATAGGTGTTTATGTAGGTCATTACCAGTATGAACAACCGACCCCGGAATCGAGAAAAAAAATCACCGGTAGGTATCTCATACATTTGAGTCAATAATATCATCAATAATCAATTTCGACGGTGGTTAAAGTTATTCATTATAACCTACTTATACACCCCCTGACTAGAGAATCATCCTATACAGTGTGGAAAGATAAGTCGGGCCCTGGAGGGAAACTACCTTAAATCTTTTAGCTGGCTCATTTTACTTAAAGAAGACATTCCTTTATTTTTAAAAAGAGACAACTGTGCATTCATAGATTTTCTAAAATTCGCTTGCCTCGACCGAGACTTGAATTAATTAAAATACAATTTAAAAAGCACTCACTTTTTTATTATGCTAACCGACAGCATTAATTTTCAGCATAAAATTTCTACAATAAACACTTGGTCTTAAAAATAAAAATCATCGTCAAATCTAAGATTAACTTTATTTTATTATCAATTTAAACTTTTCCACGGGGAGTTTTAGAAAATATTTGAATGCGATTTTTTTTATGTCTCCTTTAAGTAAAATGAGCTAGCTTAAGGATTTAAGGAAGTTTCCCTCCAGAAGGCCTAGTATAAAAATTGTACGACATTAACTTCTCGTCCGCGTTAGCGTATCGAGAGTTCAAATTATGTTTGCCGTTTATTTAAATCAACCGGCAACTTTCATATTTTGACCCCTCGATACGCTAACGCGGTCGAGAAGTTAATGTCGTACAATTTTTATACTAGGCCTTCAGGGCCTGACTTATTGTTCCATCCTGTATATGTAGCAATGTGGCTCGCAAACAGAAAGACAGACAAGTCGCACCATAAAGGCTCCATCACCCAGACGCATGTTGAGAGCGGGGCGTGAGCGCATGCAGCGTGATGCCGCGCAATGACAGCTGCGCTTAGACACTGTAAGTATACAATGTTTCATGTACTGTAGTTTGCTTTTAATGCTGTAGTGGGAATAAGACTTAGTTAGATTTACTTAGAGTTACGTAGTTACCATTTGTGAACAATGCTCTACCTTGTTAGTGTTAATGAATTATGCCTTTGTCAAACGAGCTGGTTTTGCTCGCACGCCGTGCCGTGCGCACGGGTGGCTTATGCCATGCCGCGTTTTCATACTGCGAGCGAGGCGTCGCTGGCGCACTGCACCACGCTTACCATGAGTTGCACATGATGATACTCGCTAGCGTTTGCGTATGCTCGATAGTAGTATGTGCTAGTGCGAGCGAGTAAACGTATACGCTAGCAAGTATTGTCGTTTATAACTCATGGTAAGCGTACACGTCACGCTCACGTTGTGCTAACAAGATGTTGCCGTTTGACAAAGGCTTTAAGTATATCAAAAAGGTAGCCCTTTCATGTTGATAAGTTGGTATTCATGACATTAACATGAAGAAAACTAACTTTCTTAAACAGTTACTTACGTAACATTTTTAATTTCCCTGTAGGAGACGTTCTACATTCCGAGTCAAAAGTTTGGCAGAAATAAATATATTCCAGCAAGGGGAAAACTAGCTGACAAGTACAATAATCACAAACGTCTGCTGCGAAAGAGTGGCGTATTAACAAAAGAACCCAGACCCGTCGATGCTGATGTTCCTGTTGACACAGTTGAAGGTATGAACATATTATACAAAATCAACATATTAGCCATAGAGGTAACTAGAAACCTATGGATGATGAAACCTTGTATTAAATGATTTTTTTTGTCATTATGGTAAAGAACAATCCAGAAAAATGCAATTCGGACTCGCCCACTCAGTATTCTGTATAAATTTGCAGGTCAAATAAAGCGACGACCAAAGTAGCCAAATATATCGTGGCACACCTTTAGCTTTGCTGCTATATGGATATGATCGTGTTACGATATAAAGATACGAGTATATTTGGCTACTATGGACGTCACTTTTTTTTTGACGCTGACCATGTTTATTATAAATAATAATATGTTGTATCTTACAGTATTTTTAGTTTTGTCAAATTTCATAGTTCTATAAATTTTTAATTTTCTTGAGACTTGTGAGTTTACGGTTCAATATGCCACTACACAACCGTTACGCATATTAAAATCAAATTTAAGACTTAAGATTATGTGGACATGAAAAACCATCAAAATTCATGCTACAAATAATGCTGAAGCTAGACTTAGTTTGATCTTATTGTTTACCAGAGTCTGAAGACAATGAATATGAAGAAATAAAAGTTTGGCTGAAATATAACAAGGAGCCTGTGCCCGAAGTAATAGAGAATTGGAAGAAAACGTTCAAATTGCGCCTTAAAGACCTGCAATCAGAAAAATATGCAAACATACACGAGATCGTAAGCGACTGGCCCTCATATAAACTTAGCATCGGGTATAAGTTGGTAAGTTTACAACTATTTTTTTATTAGCTCGATCTTTCTTTGTTTCAAATCCTGCAAGCAAAATTTTGGAACCACTTTTTGGTGTCCAATTGAGTTGAAATTTGGTATAGGTACAGACGGAGCTTTGATTACAATACAATATTTACAGGAAAATAAAACTTAAAGGAAGTTTATAATATAGTAACTTTATAAGTAAACAGAAAGCATTAAACCGTTTTGTTTAACTGTATGTTTATGTATGTATCTACTTGGTAGTCTTGGTACCGTCGGACTCTCTATGGACGGACGAACCGTAGAATCTATTTTGTATCACATGTACTAAAAACAGCTTTCTTTAGTATGTGATGGCCAGTTAAGTACTAGCAATTAATCCTATATCTTCTTTTTTTTTCAGATTGAATTGGATTTTGAAAGAAAATTTAAAGGAAAAGAGCTGCTTCTCTTCAAAAAATGGCCCGATTTCTTGGAAAAAGCACTCGGCCATTTAAAAATCATTAAAGCTGCTTCTGTCTACATTAAGTTGATTGAAGAAAATCCCAGTGAAGGTGTGTTGTCATTATATTGATTAACACTTTTACAAATTTCGCACGAAAATCGAAACTTAAAATACATTTTGTATTTTTTCAGATGTTAGAGATTTCTGTTATTGCGCGGCAATTGGGTATAAAATATTACCAACTGTAAGAATACAGTGTCAAGATACAGATGGCAAAAAAAGAAACATAAAGCCAAGCATTCAAGAAGCTATGAACAATTTTATTCTTCATGCAAAGGTATGTATAATTTCACTGTTAACACTGCAAAATGGTGACTTTCCATGCAAACAGCGATAATGCCATTCTCTTAAAGTTAATCAATTCATCGTTTTTTTATATAAACAGGCTGTTGCTGAAATGTTACATTATCACGGTTTGTATGAAAAAATCTTTCGCTATTGTTTCACGATCCTCTTAAATATAACATATACTCGGTGTCAACACTAACTAGACATTATAAAAAAATGGTTGAACGTTAAAAGATATATTCTAATTTCCAGAATCAAAGCGAAGTTCTCACTCAACTGGACTATCGGCAAAAAGCCCAAATGGCTAAGGGTCTACGGTGCCAACCAATCATCGTTGCTGTCGGACCAACCATCGATGCCCTAAAGGATTTCTATGTTGCGTATGACGACATCCTTTATAAAATAGACTCATTCCTGAAAGCGCTGGATATATGTTTTAAAACTTTTCACTGCCTGGACGCTGAATACCCTACAGAAGCCGTTCACATTTGGCTATTTTTGCAAAAATATTTCTACAACATTGAAACGAAGTCAGACAGAAAGCTTTCAGGAGTGTCGTCTTTTATCTCGGACTTGGAATAAGTAATTGTCAATTTTACCAAAATGTTTGTGTTTCAAATGTCTTGCCTCAGTTCAAGATTACAAAGATTTTTGTGAACATTTAAAAGATCATAATTTAAGGTCAAACTCAACATATCGCTGTAAACAGTATAATGTGATAGCGAATATCAAAATGTAAGGTTTTTTAAATGCCACTGAGCATAAGCTTCCTAACTTATTAAGACTGGCTAGACAGAATCGTCTATGCAATACGAGTGTGTAACTACTGCATTTTCCGGAAATCGTTTTTGCCAAGTTGCGATTTCTGCCTTGCACAATTTTTGTGACTTTTGTTTTTCTTATAATAGCTTATTTTCCCGATGTAATTTCGAACAGGTCAATTTTACCCTAAACAAAGAATTGTCCAAAGACTAACGAATTATTAATAATTTGACATAATTACACACTAATTATTAAAAAATAAATAGTAAGCAAGCTTCACAGATAACAAAAACCCACATAGATATTATTGGAAAACCTAATCTTCAAAATTATGATAATGAAATGAATGAATTAACGCTTACTATCCAGACTTATAATTCCCATTACCACCTCCTCGCAGCATAACCTTTTCCTCCCACTAACAAAATAACACCTAAAAACCCTGCTTATTAACCGCTTCTAACGCAACTAACCAAATGCTTAGCCATCCCGCGCAAATGTCCCGAACCCTTCCCGCCACCAATATCACGTACACACATACACAGCAACATTTGATTACCTATCTTTTCCCCTTCACACTCACTAAACCCACACTTAGAACCATATCAATTTAATAATGAAAATAATAAGAATTATTTTAGGACTAGAATCAAGACACGTGCAGTTTCAGTACAAAATCAGAATATTATTTAATTAACAATAATAACAAACAGAATACTAACAAATAACACAACTAATAAAATAATAAATAACAAATAGAACACACAAGACTCAATATAGTACGATACTTGGGATTATGATTATCTAAAGCGGATTATTTCCTAACATAACATTTGACCTTTTTTAGTTGCTTATCTGTAATGGTTTTGTCAAAGTGGCATCAGTTTTGTGGTGACAATTTTAAGTAGTCAAATTATATTCTTATGGTTATTTCTAAACACACTCACGGTCTTTGAAAATCGGTCGCTTCGTATGCAAATGCCGGTACAAAGTGACCCGTTTTCGTTGGCCGTGAGTGTACTTTAAACATGGTAAAAAAAAAGGAAAAAAAATACAAACTAAAAATAAATAACATAAACCAACCATGATTGTTAATAGAAATACCTTCACAAACATATGGTCAATTTTGGGTTCCCTACCGTTATAAATGTTATTGAAAAATATAATTAAATAATACTGCAGTGCACACAATGCGACTCTATTAATCTTTTTCTATTACCGTGTTGCGATTGTTTTGCTGTGACCTGTCCACGCTATGCTTATGACAGCAAGTAGGTAGTGTAGGTACCAAGTAGGTCTTGCACAAACTGCTTCCAGAAAATACAGTAGGCATCACACACACTCCTCCATACAGACGAAGTTTGCTTTTCATTTTAAAACGGCATGACATGTTACTTGACCTCGCATTTTACGCAATATTTCACGCAACTTTTATTTTTTGTAGTGGCCCTAGTTTTTGTGGATTTGCAAATTGATTTGCTGTTTTATGTTAAGGTTTTGCTGGGTAGGCAGGACTCGTACTGCATATCACGGACGTGTTTTTGATCAGTCATTGTTGTCTCTCATCACACACTCACATGCATATAACACATTTTTGTTGAGCTATATTAACACAGTTACACACCCACCTGCGGAGACCTATGTGCTCTCAGGTGATACAGAACACCCACTAAAAATATATTTTCTGAGGGCGCTAAATGCAGGCCCGCCACCATTGTTACTTTATTTAATTTTTCCTAGGCCATGGGATAGACCAAGGGGGGTCGATCCCCCTTGTGTCTATGGACTAAAGGTGGCATATTCGGGTCATGTCCTCATGGGAAGGAGTGGCCTCAACAAACATTTTGGTTATTGGTTTTCAAAAATTTCTGGTTATCAGCGTCAAGACGGGCCTTGCAACACAGGTTCCGCAAAATATTGGTAGTTTAAGTTAGGTGTTTTCGAAATAATGTAACAGAAATTGGAATAAGTGAATATTGTTGTTTTAACCATATTCCTAGCTTTCACGTAGTGGATAACTGTAGTGTTGATATTATGCACGACATTTTTGAAGGAGTGTGTCATTACGACTTAGCTCAAATTATTTTGTATTATACTTACTGAAATATAACAAAATATTACTACTAATGAAAAAATATTTTTAGTTTTTTCAATTAAAACATTTTTTTCCGCTCTAAGTACTCTTTGAGTATATATTTTTTGTGTAAATCATTAAGTTGCTCTGGTTTTAATTATCATTTTCAAGCTTATTCTATTGAAGGAGAAAACGATTCCATGGAGCTGTTAAAACCGGAAAATTTAATTATTTCCCCCACTAATTATTCATGTTATTGCAACAGGTGAATCTTATTGTCGATTTAGTTAGTATTGAAATTAAATGTAAACAATAACAGTAATGGTGTTTGACAAAAAAGTAGCGTAGCGATGAAGCAACCTGTATAAAATATTTCGAGGAGTATTATTTTTTATGTTAATTAATATTGAAGGATGACACCTCATTTCCGCTTCTCTAGCGGGTAGTCGATATTTTAATATGGTAATTAATGTAGCACAATGATGACATGTGAAAATGTCATCATTATGCTACAGATACATCTAGTGGCTGAACTTGAAACAACTTTATGTCTAATTCCTCATATTATAAATGGTAATTGTAAATGGTTGTTCAACCGCGTTTTGTTTCACTCCGACATCTAAACGCGAAACATCAGTTTATATCAAGTTTTGCCACTGAATGCCAGAGTTCGCCTTTTGTGCTAATCCGCTGCGCGGAAAATGCCTGTTTTACTTGTGGCCTAGCCCTAATTCTGTTCGAATCCGGGCCCCGGTACGGTTGATCCTAGCATCCTTTGAAACGTGATTGTTTAGTGTTGTTTAATAAATAAATATTATGACATGTATCAAAAATCGGTTATTTTTCTTCAAACCTCCGTTTTCATTTACCTTTTATATAAAATTCAAGTTTTTTGTAGCTAGTATGTATTAAGTTGTATTTGACATTTCTCGATCGCCATCGCGTATCAAGAGGTCAAAGTATGATTGCCGTTTATATAAATCATTCTACTACTCTCATAATTTGATCTCTCGCGATCGAGAATTAATATCGAATACAACTTATACTAGCTATTCTGCATTATGATATCAATTTTTTTACTGGCAATATAATAATACTGATTAAACTCATCTTAGTTCAGTAAAACATACCCAAAAATATTGTGAAGATTTTACTGGTGGTTGTTTGTTAATTTATTGTACTAACACTATAAATATTTACACAATTTTTATGTAGATATAGCAAAAACATTTTTGATTTGCAGACTATTATTAAGGTATTTTCTACAAAACAAATATTGAACATTCTACCATAGAATAAGTGATATCTACCAGTTTTTCCTTATAAATTTTACTAAATAACTTTTACATTACCTACTAACTGACTTCGGTCATTTGTACCAAAAATAGTAACTGTAGAACATACAAAACGTATTTGGTTAAAAAGAAAAGTACAACGTTGGTAAAATATAAAATATCTGTTAGGTAGAATTCATCAAACTATAAACTTGTAAAAAAGTTACTAAAGTACTTTCATAAAAACGTTACTAAAGTACTTTCGTTAAATTAATACTAAAGAACTTTTGTAAAAAACGTTACTAATGTACTTTGGTAAACTATTTTATCAAAGTACTTTGGTGAGAAATTTTACCGAAGTACTTTGGTGAGAAATTTTACCAAAGCACTTTGGTGAGAAATTTTACCAAAGTACTTTGGTGAGAAATTTTACCAAAGTCTTAAGGTAAAATATTATACTAAAGAACTTTGGTGAGAAGTTTTACTATATTAATTTAGTAAAAATACAGGTGTAATCAACCAAATAAATTTGGTAGAACGCCAACCTTTTTTGTTTGATAAATCCAACAAAAATTTGTGATAGGACCGAATTCAACCGCAATTTTTAGTAAAAACAACGCAAAATCTGATAAATCCAACATATCATTTTTTTCAGTGCATATTACTCGCACTTCCCACGTGGCTAGAGCCCTCTGCCGAAACTTTAGCGGCGATACATGTTCATGCCTTTGGTGGTGGAGACTGCGGGCTACTTTGGGGGGACGCCAAATTGTTCTGCATGACATAAGCCGTCGATTCAGAGTCGGAGAAGAGCCCGATCCAAGGTTGTCCGTAGCCATCCACCATGGAAATGCCGCTAGTGTTCTGGGCTCTTTTGCACCAAGAATGGCGAAATACGGGTTATTATAATAAGACTTGTGTTTGTGTTTTTTTTTCATATGTAATTCAGTTTTTAAGTAACTGGTTGTAATTAATTTTTCAGTATATTCAATTTATATCATTAGGTTACCCATTTAATTTCATAGATTTTGTTTGACAAAACCTACTAAACTGTTAACAGCGCCATCAACCAAATTTAGAAGACTTTGCAGCTTAGCATGTTTCCTTAGAACGAAACAGTTAGATACCTACAGCTGTTAAGTAGTTCTACGTGTAATATATAGATGGCAGTGTAATAAACATAATATGAACGGGAAAATATACCTTTTATGCCTCTGTGGCCATTTCTTCCGGTAAACGTATTAAATGTGGCACAATTTTATTTAATATAATTATATTTGAAGTACTAACAACTTGTTGAATGACATATTGCAGGCATTGTGTAAACGTTTGGTTTAGATGTAAATTGATCAAGATGTCGATCGTATTTTTTTTTTAACGAAACAGGATAAAAATCTTATTTGTTACTCCGGTGCGTAAAGGTGGTAATCCACCTTAAATTTCATTCAATTCTGTTCGATAGTTTTGGCGGAGTTAGTGAACAAATTCACAGACAGACGGATAAAAATTCTAAAAACCTTTAATACGTATTCTATTATAACGTAACTGATAAGGCCTTACGTAATGTGATAAGTAATGGGTTCAGCATATTAGAAGCTTTAGAAAATGGGTACCTATCTACAACACCCAGACAGGAAAGGGTTCATAAAAATCACTTAATTCCTATCTTATGGTTCATTTGATGGTATTTGTGTTCAGCTAGCGCCACCTATGGTCGGTTACAAAAACGAAATTTACTCAGATGTTATAAAATTGACAATCGTATAGTACCATCCCTCTCGGTCTCCTATATCAAATATTTGGGCGAGCAGGATGGCACTATACTATACGACGGTATTTCGAACATTGCAGCAGCTTTCAAATTTTGTACAATAAAGGCCGTACCGCTAGCGCCATCTATTATGAGCAATTAATGCAAACTATACATATGTAAAAAAAAAATGTTACGAAACCGGATGAAAAGTATCCTAAATGTTACTCCGGTACATAAACTATTACCATACCAAATTTCATAAAATTCTGTCCAGTACTTTTTGCGGAGTTAGCGAACAAATTCACAGACAGACAGACAGACAGACAAAAATTCTAAAAACCATTGAAAGATATTTTATCAACGTTTCTGATACGCCCCTACGTATTTTTTTTTAAATATATTTATTGTACAGATTTTTTATTTCTACTCTCTTATTATATGTATTGATAAATTTTTCACTTTATTTATTTTTAATCTTAGGTTAGGTTATTATAATATGACATTCAAAACTTTCGCGATTTGAACACATAATTTAAACATAATTATTAAACGGGTCTAACGCGAATTAATTTGTTTACCTTATTTACCGATGTTTCGACACAGGTTTCACTGGTCATGGTCGCGGCTGACTGATGTCCCAGCAAAATGTCAAAACAGAGATTTGTGTAACTACCCAACGAAAAGAACCCGCAAAAAGAAAAAAAAGAAGAAGAAGAAGAAGAGAGCGAAAGATTCGCGTTAGACCCGTTTAATAATTAATATAATTATGTTTAAATATTATAATATGATTATAAAACAAAAAAAAAAACACATACAAAAACATACATACATATTATAAATAATCTAACCTAGAGTGCCGCCGGCAACGGGGCAGGGCGGGGCCCAGGCTGCCGGTGGTTAGGGCCGCAGAGAAAGGAACCGCCGGACTATACGCGCCGTGTCCAGGATTACCGCCTTCTACATCTGACCCTTGATCCAGCCACCTAGCGAGAGTCTCTCAAGATGTTGGTCGAGACTCTTCGCTATGAGACCGTTCGCTGAAACGACTATCGGGACTATGATCGTCGAGTGAATTTATAATTTATTATATGCTGTAAATGTGAAAAATTGTTTGTAAATGTCTATTATCCTGCCTGTTAATTAATTTCTTAGTTAATTATAAAACGTAATAAATTTGATGGGCAGAGATGGGCTGCCTGAGCTTTTGTACTATTTGGGGTCGAAGCTCTAGGTCTATGGGGTCCCAGCACACGCAAGTTTTTTGTAGTAATCGCGAAACGTCTGGTTGATGTAACTGGTTACCGAAGTGCTCGTCCCTCGCACAACGTATCACCATTGCTATACAACGAGGAAATGTCGAGGAAATGGCAGAATAACACAATTTTTAATTCCAGTTACCTATATACCTAACTGTATGTATGTAAGTATGGAACATGTTTGAAGAATAGTGACTAAAGGATGACTCACACTAGCACGGGATGGGACCGGACGGGACGGGGCGGGACGGGAAAATCTGTCAATTTCTATAGAAAGAATTACGTGATAGCTCGGAGCCCTCGGAAGTAATGTGACATTTTCTATATAAATTGACAGATTTTCCCGTCCCGGCCCCGTCCCGTCCCGTTCTAGTGTGAGTCATCCTTTAGAATCACATTAAAATTTCCAAATGAAAACATAAAATTGGGGGACATCTTTAAATTTTAACTCCAAATTGCACAATGTAATTCAACAACTGTTCCAAAGTAAACTTTGTTTCATTGAAACAGTTTTAAAACGGAAATTATTTCATTTTAACAAACCGAATTCAACGTGGTATTTCAGTTGAACGTTTTAAAAACTGTGAAAAAGTAATTTGCGGCGCAATATTTAGTTTGAAACTAGTAATGCATGCATTCACGGTTTTTTTAAATATTGGAATAAAATAACTAATATATTCTGTACGAAAATTGTGCTTTTAGTTAGTCGCTTACTTTGAGTTAGTTCATCAACTACCATTAAGTGATATTAAGCATTATTAAAGTTCGTTTGTCACATTTACCTCCTATACAAAACATACCTAATAATTAAATTCTAAAGGATGACTCACACTAGCACGGGACGGGGCGGGACGGGAAAATCCGTCAATTTCTATAGAAAGAATCACGTGATAGCTCGGAGCCCTCGGATGTCACGTGACGCTTTCTGTGAAAATTGACAGATTTTCCCGTACCGTCCCGTCCCGTCCTGCCCGTCCCGTAATCCAGTTTACCTTATCAGTACAGTATACTTGTTACTTCTCTGGTAAGTGACTTTAACCTTACCTGCATTCTTAAACCCAAAACACAGTGACCGAGTGGTCAAAAGCGAGGCTGAAAAGCACCTTACCCACATAATAATAAGCATCAAATAGTTTAAATCAGAGGATTTCAGCGCGGAGACATATCATTGTTGGTAAAAAAGAAGAAAGGCCCTGCGGGCCTAAGATGGTTATCCACGAATGTCATAGGATAATGCTATAAGTTGATAAACTGCGGATAGCGTGACGGTGACAGCTGCCAAATGCAAGGACATTTGACAGAACTGTTTAAAATTATCAGAGATTGTCAGAACATGCCGACAAACTATCGTTTTATCCAGCAATTATTAGGATATCAGCTTGGCATCTTAGCCCCACTGGTTTGTTTATAACAAAATCTGGTGTAGGAAAGATATTGCCTAGTATAGTCACTTTGTTTAAGATACAGGTAGATGAAATTCGGTTTCATTTAATAAATCCTTTTTTTTTAGTGCAAATGACTGGAAGAACTCACTCGCTTTTTTCGCTCGTTACATTAATGTAGACTTTTACTTATAAATCCAATTTAAGAGACAAAGCACTTAGTTATAATACTCAAGATTCCATTATCATTGTTTACATTTCAGAGGTAAATGTTTGTGGAGATAATTTTATAAGTCTCTTAGTATATTCCTTGGAAATAACTACGTTTTTGACAGTGGATAATATTTTTATTTGCTTATTATTCATTATGGACGCGGCAATACAGCGGAAGATCCGTCCTCGTCCTCTATTAACTATTGTTTTTAATACAATTGTCTGGGCCTAGGCTCCTTTGTGTATGATGCAGGGATGCCTAAGTGGATCTTCAATGAAGATTTAATTACATTATAAAAATATATATATTATTTAGGAACAAATGGAGAATACAACTGGTCGTTTCAATGATTTTGAATGAATTGTCGTTGGTCGGTGCCGTCGGCCGTTACTTTTGGTTCGTCTCTGGGTGCTTAGCCAAGATGCCAATCGCTCACGCTCAGTCGCTAACGAAACGCAACTGTCACTGTCACACTAATAAGAAAGAGTGATAGAGAGAGGTAGCTGCGATACGTTATTAAGCGTGAGCGATTGGCATCTTGGCTACGCACGCAGATCGGCGATTTTCGGAAGCGGTCAGCCGTCCGTGACGTCACCTCGGATGCGTTCTGAACAGTAAAGCACGAATCAAATCATTTATCATGTGTTTTTAAGTAGTCACACTATTATATATATATATTGTTTTTAAGCAGAAAGGTCTGCAAAACGTCGTTTTCTAAAGAAATTGACAGTTCGTCCCGTCCCGTCCCGTTCTACTGTGAATCATCCTTAATACAAAATTAATATAGTACTTAGCACTAAAGTAGTGAATTACGAGTTATAAGAACAAATGATGTATATTATTCGCCCACAGGGTGCCCTTGCGTAATTGAGAATACCACAAAAAATACCTAAACAATGAACCCATTGCGAAATACCCTTTTTATGGGGCGTTAATTTCTTAATTAATACACCTACATTTGTCTGAGACAAATTAATAATAAGGATAAGCTGAAATATTATTGTAAATGGCTAGTGGTACTTTAGATGAAACTTGCGCTGGCTCAGCGACCCAAAATGGGTCTTGAAAATGAAAATGTTTATTTTGGTTACGCAGTAGTTATTTATTAAACAAGGGGGCAAAGTTGTTGTTTAACCCTCGGGCTTATATTGAGACCCGAGCAACCGAAAGATTCCAAAATTTCAATTTCAATAACTGGAACCTTGAGCTTTACGTAGGGTCTCAAGGCACGAGAGTTGAACAAGTTTTGCAGCCGAGAGTAATACAACATTTTCCCCCTCACAATCGCGAGGAAAAAATGACTAATACGATTACAAATCTTATCCACATGTAAGTTATCTTGAAGAAACCATTCAAAGTTCAATTTCAAAATTTGTCATAGAGTACGCTCCCGGTACTTAGATATTGGCAACAGCTTACCAAATGCGAGATAAAACTTGAAAGTGTGACCTCCGATTGCGCATATTTACTATGGCCATATAGGACTCACTTATACTGGATACTGCTAAGTGATAGGAATTAGTTAGACCAAGGTCAAATTACTTGCCCTACATGTGGATAAAATGCGTTGTTCCACGCTAGTTTTAAAGGACAAAACAGCGCTTTCCGAGCTGGTGAGGGGGAAAATATTTTTACAATTTAATAAAGCATGATAGTGCATACCTTGGGGGGGCACTTAGTAATATCTACCGTAAAAAGTAGGAACTTCTTAATCCGCAAGTTAACAAAGCTAACAATCGCTACCCATACTAAACTATGTCTTTCCCATCACGGAACAATGGTGTTCCGGACCTTTGGGAGGCGTACGCGGAGCCGAAGCCTTTCAACAATTTAATGAAATGTAAGGGTACACCGAGCGGATGTTGCACCTGCTCGAGTCATGGAACGCACGCAGAGGCAGCACCTGCCAGAGTGTAAGGCCTATTGAGAGTTAAACGGATCTAAAATACAGTGGGCTGTTATGTGAAAATGATGGACTAACTACTGGGTTCCGGGCGCCTGCTTAATAAAATGGACGGTGACTCGCCCACATAAGATGGGCCCCCACAAAAGCGACATCTAAGATGGCTCAAGGGCAACATCGATATGAGGGCTGGGGGTAGAGAGGTGTTACTGGACTTAACCACCTCGCTTCTTAGGTTTCCACATTTACCCTCGAGAATACAGCTCTCGCGACCCCACTCTGGCCGGTTAAGGCAAGCCAGAGGCGTAGGACTCGGTCGGATGACGGAGTACCCCAGGAGCGCTCAGGTACGTGGGGTCGCTACTCCCCAACAGCTCGCCACAAGCTGCCCTGCGTTGACTGATTGCACCGATCGAAACCAGTGGGCGATGGGGTTGTCACATCTCTACGGCTAAACTATTATTGTAAAGCAGAAACGATATCGAAATATACCAAATTTCGAAGAAACACACAGGTTTAAAGATTCGACCTGTAGAATACATTATTTTAATGAAATTGTATAAAATTATTTGATTTTACAAACACCCACATTGACAGTCCTATTTACTAATGTGTCTATGGCGCTTGAATGTGTAGAATGTGTAGCCTACACATGTGTATGTGTATGTACACACATCGGTATGGGGCGCGTAACTCCATTAACGCGCACTAAATATGGGACCGCGGTAATGTGCTGAAATATTCGCGGATACACACGGACTGTATGGACTGTAAATATATTTAGTAGATTGTACAGTCAAGTCAAGTGTGCAAAATATGGTGGTGCACATCTTACTCAAAAATATGTCCCATAGCACCTTATGCCGATGTAATAACAGCGTACATAGTACCATATTTATGAGTCGATTATGTCAAACCATATTTTTGCACTTGAATGTATATATCAAGGGCATAAAGTAACTCATTTTAGACGAGGCTATTTGTGGCATTTTCAGGCTAAAATTACCACATTATCGGTTGTTGATAAGGTTGATTTCTACGCAATTATTTATGACAGTAGATCCTCCGACAATCTGGTACCTTTAGCCTGAAAACGCCACATTTATTGGTCTGAGTGCTGAGGACCAATATAGTAGTCGAAGATAAAATGGGTGCGGTGTACACTCTGCTTTTCGCTTCGATTGTAGGGAAAATATTAGGTTTTATTTTACTTTAAATCGTTGAAAATGAAACATCCATGCTCGCGCGCTTGGGTTCTCCCCGCCGCAGGCGTAGCGCGGGGCGCGGGGCAGCGCAAGCTGCCTGCGACATTACTTTATGCTCTAGAGCATACAAAGCGAATTTATGTCGCCTAGCCACGACTTAAAGTATAAAATCCGTTTTATAGATTAAAATACCGGTTTCCGAGCTAGTGACGTTGAAAATTGCTTATCATCGTCATTATCCGTGTGTCTTGCGTGGTTATTCCTAAAGTTATTACGGCCACAAAAAGCTGCGCTTACCGCGATATTGCGGCTGAACCGCATAATTATATTACAAGCTTATGTTAAACATCATACTGCACAGTAGTAATATAAATACATTTATTGGAATGAAACACTTTAGAACGGATTAATCGCGTTTATTAACACCATGACCCTACGTTCGAGCCCTTTACAGCACTCGTTTTCACAGGGTTAAGATGATGACTGAGAGAAAGCGAATACTCCCCGTCAATTAAAAAAGTTATTAGTGCAAACTACCTACATAATATAAAAATAATTAAAAAAACAAAAAAAGGTTGGTCTACAATGCCCACAATGTTCTCACAAGTATGTATGTGCGAAAGTGACGCATAGCGTGATAAGCGATAAAATGGCAACCATGCTAACCCCACTAGACACGGTTTTGACAGACATCAAATTATAATAGCCTGATTTTCTCAAATTACGTTCGAATGAGATATTTATAGATAATATATATGCAAAATTCCTACAAACGTTTCATCCGGAAATAGTAATACCTAAATAGTAAAAGTCAATTTTGTTCAATTTACTTTTATTTCTTATTTCTTAACATGACAACATATTTGTCTTCTATCTGTTGAAAGCGAAACAGAAGAAAAAATATCGACGTAAAACCGTTAAATCTACAAAATGTACGGTGCGGGTGATAGATGTGTTATTTACACAAATTACAAATGGTAATAGATAGAAACTGGTCCCAACCCATTATAAGGATGACTCACAATAGAACGGGACGGGACGAGACGGGAAGGGACGGGACGGGAAAATCTGTCAATTTCCATAGAAAGCGTCACGTGACATCCGAGGATTCCGAGTTATCACGTGATTCTTTCTATAGAATCCCGAGCTCTTTTGATTCTAATAGGGGAAAAAACTACCAAAAATTTCCATATATTTTCCAAACCTTTCATTTCGTTACCACCATACAAAGTCTATAAAAAAATGGTAACGGAAAACAAAATAACTTGAAACAAGTTCTTTTCTCCTTTAAGGATCGAAAGAGCTCGCGATTTTGTGTAGAAATCACATAAAAAATACCCATGTTAAAAAAGAGGGGACGGGGACAAGTTTGGAAAAAATTGCTGGTTTTTTTTTGTTCCTTAATTTATAAGGCTCTGTGTCACAAACACAGTCAAGCAGTTATTACTTATTCCAGGCATTGCCGCCACAAGGCGTAATTCAAGCAAAATTGCTGCTAAATCTCCTTCATTATATTATGATCATGCGCGAACTCGTGTGTAAGGGGAGAGCGGGGCTTAAAGTGTCGATTTATATAAAATACAAAATAAAGCAAAAAAAAATAGTGTAGGCTGTTCTGTGGATTCGCACATAATCGAACGAGCGAGACGAATCGGGTAAGTTTTCCCAATCTACTGACAATCCATCGTTAGTGGTTTCCCTTGTATTCGCATACTTTCCGTATGCATGATTTATTTGGCATCAAAAGCGGCAAATTTAGGTTCACACAGTCCACTGACGCGGTACCCAAAACCGTTTTCCAACTAGCCCCACTGACCAACCACAATCACGGTTGAAGTTCGGATGACAACTTATTTCGATAGCCTCCCGTATTTTCCGCTGAACTACGATTTTTTCTCTAGATAACACGGTTAACCTATCAAACCTAGTCTAATGCTTCGAATCCCAGCTCAATACGTGTTCCGTCACCGCAGAACCCGACCATCTCGGTTTTTCATACTGCGTATGTGTTCGGTGAGTATCCTAGAATTATTCCAGCCGGTCTCTCCAATATAATTATTTCCACAAGAACACGGAATCATGTACACCCCACCCCACGTGAGTGACCCTTTTAAATATAATTTAATATGTTCGAGTTTCACGAGAGTTTTATAGTTAAAATCATCTTAACCGTTCCAAGATTAGAGAACTAGTATAAATAGCAATGTTTCTAGCAATAAATGCTCATTACTTAATCGATTTTGGTGTGTATACATTCGACCCCGAATGTCCAACACTTCATGGCGACCCTGCCAGGGTATACCGTGTTAGTTGCTAAACCGGACTCCAGGCATCCTGAACCGTGGCACTAGCTGGAAAAACGCTAGGAAAAAGAACTTCTTTTTTTAAACACACACACACACACACACATACACAAACATATATACAGTAATACATACTCATGCTTGTATTCCTAAAAAGAGTACACAGAGTACCTACATGAAAATACTTAAGTTTCTGTTCCACATCCACCAATTAAGGGGTTACCAAAAGATAACTGGACAAATAAATTGTGATTGTGCGAACTTCTGTTAGTCGGAAAATAACGGTGAAAATCGCTTTCCCGCTCTTTGTGTACGGAAATAAACTGAATTGGAAATGAAACGGAAGAAGTGATGTGGCGTGGATTGCGGTGTTTCCGGCAATGGTGATATTTCCGGCCCGTTCTCAGCTGCTTTACTACAGTACAGTCCGTGTATGCTAAGTCTCCTAGATTTTGATAGCACAGACAGTGACAGTGTTAAGTAAACGTTATAATTTCATAGAAGTTTGACGTTTAAAGTGACACTTTAGAGTTTAAAGTCCATTTGCTTGGAAAAGAACGTAGTTTGACTCTAGAAGGAACGTTGTTGCTTGTAAACATTGTGATCAATGTGAATGTATTACGTACCGAGGCCTGTAAAGTAGATGTCTCAGATCTCGTGTAATAACATGTGATCTGAGGCTTTCTTATTTACTGGCCAAGGTCCGCACACTATTTCGGGTTTGTTTAACGTAGCGGCCTGCAATTGGCTGCTTGCCGGTCGGAGGGCAGAAACCAACAATTAACCCCACCTTGCCCCCTTTGGCAGAGTAGTTGTTTTAACTCTCGTTCTTATTGAAACAAGGAGAGCTATAACAGAGTATAAGACGATGTTATCCCGCAAATTATTTAAAATTGGTCAAGCCGTTTTTGAGTGTTTGCAAAAAAAAAAATATTACAAAAGGACGTAGGAGTGCGTGGAGGCACTTACGCCTTTTTGGTTGCACAATTTATTCAGTGGTTCACACGCACTTGGTTTTTTTATTTTTTATAGTATTCATAACAGTGGTTTGCCCCGACCGTGAATTCGCGAGCCCTATATATCTGCAACCCTTAACGGCCTTAACCAATTTGACTCATATCCGAATTTAAAAATTATATTTGTCACAATTCACGACGATCGCACGATCCAATCAACGATGAGATGCGTCAAACAAACATAAATACATACAAACAACAAATTGACCAAGTAGATTGCAAGAACTCACTTTATATTGCTCAAGGCAATATAGCCAACCAAGTTTTTACAATATTGCCGCGGTTACAAAATCGCCAACAGCACATCACTATACATTAACAAAATTCCGATAGTTCGGTATTGTGTCTTTCCCCAGGAATTTATTCATTTATGCGTGACGATGAGTGATGAGCGATGACACTGTTCCTCATATTTACGGGGTTGTATAATACTAGTATAATTTGGACGAAGATCAAGTTCAGTTGCTATGAAACCAGAGGTCACGAAATATTGGCAGGTGACAGCGAATTCAATGGTTTTAAAACAGTGAATTCATTCATTGACAGATAACGAAAATATTAGGGGCACATTTTTTCAAAAGGAAAAACGGAACCCTTTTAGGATCACTTTGTTGTCCGTCCGTCCGTCTGTCTTTAATTCGGGAACGCGTAAAAGTAGCGAAGTTGAAATTAATACCACATACACAAGTCTATAGTCCCTTGAAGCTGCGAAAAAACCACACCTCCATGTCAACGTAATCGAAAGTTACGGCCGTATATGGATTGTTTATGGATGGATTTGCAATGGGAATCAAAATGTATAGGTAGGGTACTTTCCGTTGACCTAGCACGAAATATGTCGGCAACACAATATCACCACCACATCACTAAAGAGCAACAAAATTCCGATAGTTCAGTATTGTGTCTCCAGGAATTTATTCAGTTATGCGTGACGATGAATGATGACAAAGGGAAGTTGTCTTACTGTCTTTACACTCTCGTTTGAGAGCCTCCGACAAGAGTGTGAGGATTTAAAAACTCTTAGTCTATGGGTCTCAGCGCACGCAGGTTTTTCGTAGAAATCGCGAAACGTCTGGTTGATGTTTTTAAACACTGTTTGCTTGTTGCGATTCAGAGAGCTCCCATTGAGTCGGGTTGTCTCCAGAGTGAATTGCGATTCTTGTTTGTTGGCTTACGGATTGCTTAACCCTGTGCTAAGTGCTTTGTGAGCGGTGAGCTCCTTGTATGTGGCATTGTTTCAGCCCGTATAAGATCCACAATAGCTGACGTTCCTTAAAGTCAGTCGTACTGCTTCAACAAGTGAGGTATAGATTTAGTGCAGCTCTTCCCTCAAGTCACTGCTTTACTGTGTAGAAACGGACTCTCAACTGGTAACCGAAGAGCTGGTGGCTTCCTCGCGCAACTTATCAGCATTGCGATACAACGAGGGTATGCCGCCAGCGTCCTAGGTACAATGCTTCAAGGACCTATTTTAGATTTAAGGTAGGTAAGTAAGTTACACTCTGTATATATTTTAATATATTTGTGATTTAAATAAGTAGTGGTTCACAACGAACTTGCGACCTCTATATTTCAGCAACGCCTCGACTGATTTGACTCAAATTTAAACTTAAAAATTATATTTATCATATCTAACAACCTGCTGAATTTCATAAGGATCCGATGAACGATACTCTAGTTATCATTGTATACACTAACATGCATACAAAGATAAATACAAACATACATACATTACATACATACAAACGACAGATTGTCCAAGTAGACTGGAAGAAATCCGCTCGCTTCGCTCGCTCGTTCAAAAATCATAACTACATGTCCGCAAGCTGTTAACTTTTAGCCACAGAAAAGATTGGCTCTACAGTTCAGCTGAACACGCACTTTTTCATTCCTGCGATCAATAGTTAACAGCTTGTGGATAGTAATAATTTTAATTTTCATCATACAAATAATACAATACAAAATGAGTAAGTACCTACCTCTCTAGAAAATTAAGCCCTTTTTATAGCCCTTAGCTTTTGAATAGTCTACCAAAAAGACTAGCCTTATGTAACTCCCCACTTTCAAATGTACTTTAAGAACTAATTTACCCCTTAACATTAACTTAAACTTAACTTATTTAATTGGCCTTGTGATTCGTCTAGATTAGTGGACCCTAGGTTGTGACGCAGATAACCTTAGTTCTTTAAAGTGTGACAAGCTATGTTTCTGATTCTAAAACTTATTTATAACAACTATTATTAGAATATCCAACCATTAATGAATGCATATATTTATTTATTTGATTAAGCCTTTGAGAAATATTAATTAGTATGAATGATTAATACAATTTAGAGATTGATTTCTTTTGATAACTATTTACTTAAAAGATGGTATTATTTGGCAAACTTTGCAGTACATGAGATAGATAATGATGACAGTGAATAGAAGTATATAATATATTTATTTCCATTGAGTTAGATGTTGTTTGACTAGGTTATTTAAACAGATTTAACAAAATATTAGTGTTGTAATAATTTTCTTAGATAATTGAATATTTTGGTGGATAAAATAGATAAATATAATCTTTAACGTTAATCGATATGGTAATCAAGTATTAATATTGAACCTTTACTAAATTGAGAGAAGGTTAGAGATTTTAAGGTGAGTATTCTTGATATGGAATTTACAAACTTATGATTTTCATATGTCAAAAGGGTAGTATTTTAGTATATGTGATTAATATATATTATGTATATAAATATAATTTATTAAAAGGTAATACTCTGCCACCCCTATTAGTCTCTCGATTATGGAGAAAGAGCTTTATTACTGGGCTAATCCCGAAACATCCTATTCACTGAAAATTTGTCTTTAATATCTAACAGTTACCACTCTGGCTTCAGCTACTAAGCTCCTCCTCCACTGGATGCAGTCTGAGAGATCCTATCTAAACCCATCAGTTTTTTATATATTATTCTTTTATCAATGGGGCTTCCTACAGTCCTGCCTATCCCTACGAGTTGTAAAACTCTGCGAAAGGCTTTAGTAACGTTTCACAACCTATGTCACTGCCTGTGATAGATAAAGAAACGTTAAGTATCTATCATGTGATCCTACCTACTTTTGTTTTCTTATAAAACGAAACATACAACCCATTACCCAATTCTGTAAGTTTAATGCGTTATTTCTGAGTTTGTTAATGTAAATACGAAGTGCCTTAATTCAATTGCAAACAAACAACCTTTCAAAGTTTAATAGCTAAGTTGCGAGCATTTTTCTACTCATAACTTAAACAAAAGAGGATTCTGAACATCTTTTTGCTCATATCTCAGGAACTGCTCTTGCCTGTCCTGAGCCCTATGAACTTCACCATTCTTTTATCCTAGAACAGCTTGTTTAAAACGTGAATATATGTAATAATAATTGTACAACCTTGTACCAATATCAAACACCTCGTTGCTACACCATTAACTCAGGAATTCAAATAATGATTGTTCTAACAATAAATGGTTGAATATACTATAAGTTAGGCATTTTGATTTAGCAATCGTAAACCGTTAATCATAATATTCCCTTTATTTTATATTTTATCCCATTTTATAAGTATTTTGTTACAATTAGATTGCGAATGATTTTAGAGCCTAAAAATAAGAACTGAAATGATCCTGTTGATATTTCTTCCTAAATTCTGTAATTTATGTCCATCAATGTTTATCTTTGGATGGAAAATGAAGCACTAATCGCATGATTCTAGAAGAGAGTAATATCAAACCGAGTTTTAAACCATTCTAAAGATACCATTGATCTGCTCTGCTTGTCAATGATTTCTTCACAATAAAATTCTTAACTGAACCCCACCTAGATTCTAAAATCAATCCCTAACGGTGTGTGCGAAGTTACCCTAAAGCCCCCCCGTCCCTAAACTAAGGCAACAACTGCACAAGTCATACTTACCAGTGACTTGTGACATTTACTCTAGTGTGTATCCCTAATCTTGCGAGCGTCCAGTCGGCGGAAACTGGTAATAGCAACCTTTCACGCCTAGTGTAATAGCCCCCTCAACCACGGCCGAAGCCGGAAGTGGTTAATAGGCCAGTTCTACCGTTAATACAGGACTGAGGATAGGTTTTAGGAAATATATAAATAAGGACCTATACTTCAGGCATCGCATGGGTTCCGTGAGTCCTGATCTCAGGATGGTTTGACTAAGAAACCCCCACTTTCGCCATGAAATAAACTGAAGCATAGGGGGAAATTCACCAGCCAACAAAAAGGCTATATTGGTGCCAGACACCCCAAATCTGGTCAACTTGGACTCAAGAATGTTTTCTTAACACAGCAAGTGAAAACAAACTTGTGGCGTACTTTGCGAACAGTGATTCTGGTTTTATAGATAATAAAAGTTTCTTAATAACAAATTACGTAACAAACTTCTTCTTAAATAAACTGAAAACTTCTTGGTCACCTTGATCCAAGTTCAAAACTACGAAAAGGACCTCTCCGTAAAGTTAAACAAAGACCATATTCCAAAACCTAACTCAACAATTATATTGCTAAGTCTAGCCCAGAACTTCGGTGCACCAGGAAATACCTCTTAATAATATAAATGAAACGCTTGTAGTAAGAATCAAAGTCCGGCGTAACGCATAGAAATTAATCTTGCATTTCGCCTACAGAGACTCATTCTACAAGGAAATACCCCTTAATTTATAAATCAAATGCCTGTAGTAAAGATTCTCTAAAGGAGTCAAAGTCCGGCGTAACGCATAGAAATTAATCTTGCATTCGCTTACAGTGACTTATCCTACAAGTCCAAAGTCGCAGGGATTTCTCCTAGCAAAGTTGAACCAGAGAAAATATTTAGAGAAACTTTACTTACCAGAGCTCTTTCTTACGTTACGACCAGTCTCACTGAGTGTCCCAGAATGAATCCTCCGCTATGCTTGCCCCCTCCTATTTATACTATCGCGCCGCCCGCGGCATCCGATCGAGTTTTGCGCCATTTCATACGATTTTGAGGATTTAGTATTGAAATTGAGGATTTTGTATTGGAATTGCGGATTTCCATAGTAAAATGAGGATTTTGTACTGAAAATGAGGATTTTGTATTGAATTTGAGGATTTCCATAGTAAAACGAGGATTTTGTACTGAAATTGAGGATTTTGTATTGGATTTGAGGATTTCCATAATAAAATGGTCTTTTCTATACATTAGCGCTAAATCTTCATAATAAATTGGAATCTTCGTGTTGCATGCGACAATGCTGCAAGAAATCCAAGAAAACTCCTGACGCGACTACCAGGGCACCATAACTCTCTAGGTGGTTTATATTAAACTGGCATTTATCCAAAATCACTCTTAATTCTTAAGCAAGAAGGTTTATATTTACATGCCAAGTATACTCTAATACTCGATCCGCCCTAACGTGATCCACAGTCTATGTCAATGAATGACGTATCTTACTATGATTGTATTCAAAATTTATTCATGGTATGTTATTATTAAGACTCATATTCCTATGGCTAATAGTCTATAAGGATTTTGTATTTAAACGTCACTTGAACGATGTTCAGCGCAATCTGAACGCTATCTCTTTTTATCCCCTTTAATGTATCTCGCAAAAATGAGACGCAAACATGTTTGTCTGTCACCTAGACGTAGTTGTTTTGACAGGGGCATTACCAGGAGATTAGAAGTATTTAAGAGCCAAAACATATTTCGTTCAGCGATTCTTATAACATGATTTTAAGGATCTACAAATATATGGATGATTTAAAATATGATTTAAATTTTCCTTTTTAACTAATGTTGCAATTATTGGCATGTTTTACTTATTTAAATGTGAAATATAAATATAATGTAAGGATTTTTACGTAAAACTTGGTTTCTAAGTTAACTCCTTTCGCATGACAGCTACTTATTACTAAACGAAACGTTTCTGAAGCTAAGAAGTGTCAAAACAATGTTTACACTAATGTTTGTCTGTAATAAGTTTATTTCTTATTATTTCGATGGACAAATTGAATAATGAATATAGTAAATGGAGCCATAAATGTGACAAAGTGAATTCAAGTGAACCCAAAGTGTACTTGTTGGAATATGACGTGAAATCGTGACAAACACAACACCGGATTTTGTCAGGTTATTATTATGTTTATTTTGCTTTCTTTTGTATTTTGAATGGATCTCGCAGCCGAATTATGGGTAGGATACCTGTACCGTCACAACCGCCCCCAATCGTAAGTTTTTTTAATGATGCACGGCTGTGGTTCATGAAAAACACTTCGATTTTCTAACTTTTCTATTATAGTTGTAAGAAAAATCTAGATCCGTCGGCAGTTTTCCCCCCTTAAATGCGTGATGAGTATTCCAATAATAAATGACCGTGAATGCTGCAGCATTGAAATGGGCCCATCAGAATTAAGACAGTGAAACCTGAAAGCTTTTTCCCCAGAAACCAAGCTTTGTCAGAGATACTGGGTTGTGAGGCCAGCAGACCCTAATAGTCCAAATTTGTTCTTTCACCCTGGATACATCAAGCTTACTCTTGTCTCACCCAATGATCCACCGCCAAACAATGTACTCGGCACTAGTGAAACCACAAAAATTTCCCAAACAAAGCGAAGAGACCTTTAATTTTTATTGGTACGAAGCGTTCATTTCTCAGCCCCATTGCCAAAAATTCGAACCACATCTCTCTACTTTACCATTCCCAGCCATATGTTACTGGTGCATGTCTCGTACATGGAATAAGACCACTCGACCCTTAAGCTTGCCTTCATTTTTTTTTTCGTTGAATAGCAAACTCAAAGTTTCACACACATAAACACCAAACTTGTGGTTAATACAACCAAATTGGTTGATAAATTGTCATAAGTAAAATGATTAATTAAAAACACTGTACACAGTATATTTTCTTCGCATTATTAAAGCTGTGTCTTAAAATAAGACGTCAAAATATAACGTAGGGTCCTCGCCTCTTTGACGATCACGGCCCTCAACAAATGTGTTATATCGAATGTATCTTAACCAAGACAAGGTGTGTGGAGTTTCAATATAGTTTTCATACCTTGTGTAGTATTGCTCTGCAAAATCTACCCTTGTTAAATGGGTCTAATCTTATAATAAAGATTACTAACCTACGTGATAAGACGTTGCAGAACAATTGTCCCCAACCACCCCATTTCTTGTCCCCGCGCAAATACCGACTGAACTAGTCCGATCACATTCTAGCCCTTGTCTCTCTGTATCGATCCTTTTTCTCATAATGCATCCATCACCTTCACTGATCACATTTTCATTCATCATCTCATTTCCGACAATAGCATACATCTCTCTAATCACTTTCACTCAAATCATCATTCATTCCTCCTCTTTTACGCTTTCGCTTCGACCCATACAGCCAGCCAAAGACATGATATGTAATCAGTGTAAAACTCACTGTAAATGAATATACTAAGAATTAAAATTTCAAATTATTGACAATATTACGGCAAAGTGCCGCTAGAAATGACCGAACACAGTACCTAAAGTAGGTACTCACAACTTCTATAAATTTAATCAATTAAAAAAAATATTGAATTCAATTTTAACTGAACCACTTTTACGTCCGCTTTACCGTTATTAAAGTATGAATAAGTACGTACTCATAAAAAAAAATAACATCTGTTATTATTTGTAACTATTTATTACTCCCGAATGCGAACACACGTTCCACCTCGTCAACTCACTAACCTCATCTTTAATCCCAAAATTAAAATCTTATTCCATTAAACCGTCTCATTAAATCATTGAACCAACATACAAACGTACCCACCCATGAGTATACATCAACATACTTGTATACAACTCTAGAATCTAGACCGTTTTAGTGTTCATGAAAACCCACTTATCTTCGCTCTTCTGTTCAAAAATAATAATATGAAGTAATGTATAATATAATACTCATTTGTATTGAATTCAAAGTACCTACGACGTAACTAAAATATTTGTTCGCATAAGAAAAATCTATTATTACTATTAAACCGAAATTACGTAAATAAAACGATTTTGCCGATTTAACTCGTCTTAGTTTGTAAGTAGGTACTAAAAACTCTTAAAGTACATATTTTATTACCGAAAATATGTTTATTGAAATAAATGGTTTGATATAATTTTTAGTTAATATAGTCCGAAATAATTCGACTCGTTGCCTACAATCCCGTACGAATAATTATAAGTATGTACCTGTTATACTCCGTTATATAAAAATGTAATTAAACCTTTAAGTGTATGAAAACGTATTTAACCAATTTATAGTGCTGGACCGATTCCATAAGTATCCGAAAATCATGTTTTATTCGAAGCACTAAACTCGCAATGAAAATATAATGTATATAAAAATATACGATGTTACGTATACCTATCGCTTCTATATTATGTACGTATGCATAACCACCGAACTAACTATAATATTACGCCAATAACCGTATTCGCATTGCACATAAAAATAACCTACGCTAAATGCTTCTCACTTGATTTCCAAAACTTTACTTCTTAATCAATCACTCTTCGTTTAACTATAACGTCTACCGAAACTAGTGAAAAATGTTACGTATTGCGTAAGTAACCGCAACGAAAACCCACTCCTAGTCCCACGAAAGAAATAGAAGCTCTATTCAACAATCACCGATACCTCGGAATCGAATCGATGCAAACTCAATCAAACTTCCACCGACTGACCTAAGCAATCTGAGAAAAATCTTAACACCGCGTTCTACGTTTACTTTCGCATGTTACAGCGACATCTACCATGAAATTGGGTAAGCGTCGTAACTATTTCTTATATGTTATAACTATTTATTTATAAAGAAAATTACAAACACAATGATAGTAAAAAAATCTAATCATAACAAAAAACTAGGCTTCGTAATTTTCATTCTAAAGGGAATCCTGTACATGCCACCTTCCACGAACGCCCAATTTGCTAAGCAATCACATAGTTATCTATTTCAACCAAGAAGTTAATTAAATGTCTGTCAAAATAGTACAAATAAAACCGGAAAACATTATAGCTATATATGTATACTTAAAGTTGCTGTCAGTCTAGGATTCCTCACAATGTTCAATTTGTTGATTTAAATAATAATATAAGCTTAAAAAACTTTTAAACCCTTGTAAAATGTATATAAAATTAAAATTTGGAAGTCCTGTAAACATATGACACATTAAAAAAAATACAAAAAGTATCACTTAGGTACTACCAGGATTTGAACCCAGACACATAGACTTCACTTAATACAACATTTCGTTGATCAACTTAGCCATATCGACTTAATCAATTGAAGGGAATTTAGCTATCTAAAGGAACCCATTTTTATTTCTCTTCATTTAGTGTTTTTGCGATAGAGAATGTCAACATTTTATATTTCACACTAAACTTAAGAAATCACTCAAAATTGTGGAATTGTTTTAAAACTGCCACTAGAATAAAATTGACATGTAGAAAATGTAACATGTACCTAAAATATTTGTTATAAAAACCCCGTCAATTCGTGATTTAATTTCAGTCAATAAAAATAACTTGCATGCTAATAATATTGTGTACATACCCTGCACCATACTGGAATCTTGATCTGCTGATATGAAGACACTCTCGCAGCACATTAATATTCATCGAAAAACTTATCCAGTATATTCTTTATTATTTAATAAACGCTACTACACTTGTGTTATTTGTATTTTACATCAAAACTTAATGGTTTTCTTCGCTGATGTCCTAAATAAACCACGTCTGTTGCCTAGCCATCAGCTGTCTTCATCTTGTACTGCCGTTTTCTTCGCTCGTAGTGATGATTAGAAGCCTGTCGGAACCATGGTTGATCCACTTTCGAAGAGCCCAGCCACGAAGCCATGTTCCATCCGCTTTTCTAGCTACCACTAACTTTTCTTTTGTCGTCAACTGTTCTGACATATTTATTCCAAACAGAATCTTCCACAGCCAAACACTAAGTACACAATCAAACGCTTCACTGTTTCCACACTTTAAATCACTTCACTATCTGTTATTACACTTTACACTAAACACTTTCTCTCTTTTCGTAATAAATTAAAATCACACGTGAACTAAATAAGTAAAATAAGTTATTTCAACTTGATTCTCCCGACAACTGAAATCCACTCCACTTGACAGTCTTGACATTTGTTTAGTATTGCCAGTTTTAAAATTGCACCACGTTCAAACTTTACCACACGGTGGAGCTGTTAAACGAAACATGATTATTTTAAACCCATTTATTCGTCACGTATTATTTTAGTTTAAAATATATATCAAGGCGAATATAAGTTTTTATGCAATAACATATATAAAAATAGTGAATTTTATTCATTTTGTACATAGACATTTCGATGAGTCGATGCCGGAACGTTAAAAAGAATGGCTCAAACAAAATATTTTATTTGACAATACGGTTCCTTGTCAAATCTGTCATTTACCCAACAATGGCTGCCATTTGCCTGCGCAAGATCAACTATTTGAATTATTTAATATGGCACGATTCCTATTGCTATTGAAGAGAAAAAGTACATATTTTAATCGGTACATAAGTTAAGATACTTTTAAAGTGCCTAACTCAGTTCTATTGTACTAAAACAGTTAATTATATTGGCCAACAACCTGTTTCAACGTTCAACAAACTTCGTTGATGATCAATCAGTTGAAATTTATGGAAAATTCACAGTGTTCCTTATTAAACCGTGCTCCGAAGAGAAATTGTTACTACCGAATGAAACCAAATAATCAAATCGTGTGGTTTAAAGTACTTAACCCATCTGAAAGCTGAAAACATTGAATTGAACAACTTAGGTAAGTCAATTTATTATTCACTAAATAACCCGCTTGTTTCATCATTATGTTTTATCACGAATCAGCCCTGGAGAAAATAATTGTTATCATTGAAAGCTAATCATCAGTTAAACTTCTGTAAAGTTTAGATGTTTGATACTGAGATATAATTTATTACCAAAATAACAAAAAGTTTTTACTTTATTGTTTTCATGATATCTACCTAGTAAATACCACTCATTTTAATCAATTATGTCTGTATCTTTCAGCTATGACAACAATATCTGTTATCCTAACCAAACATATCTGGAAAATCCACCGCAAAAACCAACTGTTATTGAAGTGAAATCTGTATAATTTTTTCATACCAAGAGGATACTAGATTCTACCTGACAATAACACACAAAACACACGTAAGTAGTACCAATCTTCTATTGAAACCTAGTTTTAAACTTAGCCATACTAAATTCAAATGTTTGAAATTTTTCATCGCTCTCTAATTCTGACAACATAAATTTTTATTTTATTCTTATTGTTTCACAATAACTTGTCATTGTTGATAAAGAGATTGTTATTAGAGATGCTTAGGGACATATTACCGTTACCAAAGCTTACATATTTTTAATATTTTAAAATTGTATATTTTCAGGGGACGATCCTGATACCAGATCACAGATATTCAGAAAATTCGCTATAACATACGTATGACTGCTACTATTTAAGACGGGTAATTTATTTATTTATTTAATATATATTAGACAAGTTTCCACAAGCACCAGTTTATACAAGATTCTTGTGCTTGAAAATACCATCTCCATAACCTGAACTTCTGCTAACCCTGATAAAACAAATCATGGTCCTACCGAACTATTGACTATCTTATTTAATTCTAATTTTATTTACTAACCTAACTTCAGTCTAGTCTAATAAACTTCGAACTTACTATAGCATATCAGATAAAACATAGATTCTCAAACTTTTAAGGAAAACTTTATTATGAACTTGATTATTGTACTTGATGAAATTTTGATTTTCTACCACTAACAGGTTCTAAAATCGTCAACTATGTTGAAAATGAACGTTGTGTCCACTTTGTTGAACCAATAGTCCAATACTGCCTTTGCAGATAATAAATTGCACAAAAATTATCACTTCCCATTGAAAATGTTCATCAAATATCGAATTTGAAACTGACTATGTCCTGATTGTTTTAAATGTAGTTCTACACACATACTCGTACATTTGCCCTATTGTAGATAATCTAAGAATGTAATTACTACTTATTTATATTCAACATTGTTCTATCTCATTTCAGGCTGGTGAGTTGTAGTGCTGAAATTGCTGTCTAGACCAATCTATTGAGCCTCCTAATCCAGACACATGTCTTCTATGATGGCCGTTCTACGCACAGTCTGATCATGACAAGAGAATAGTAGCATATGCCTTATGAAACAGCACAGAAGGTACTTGGGTTCGCTATATTTATCTTACATGTACTTACTGACTATGTAAGGCAAAACGTATTTGCCTAACCTAAATAGCAAGATATGTATCAAGATACATGTATGTCTGATAACTTATGCACATATCATTGCAATAAGAGTAGTGATCTCTGTTTGACAGGCATATATACTTGAAGTGGTATATCATTTAGTTCTCTGAGTAATTGTACTTCACCCTAGCTTGTATATGAATATTTGTAATACCGATGTTCGCCCCCATTTGTTTAGTACCGACTGCAGCAAATGAATTTTTTGACTATCTGAGTTTTAAGAGAGATATTCGCATTATAAATGCGAAATGCGAATGCTTGTAAATGTTTTGTTCTTTCTCATGTACCGAGGTGTGCAATAAAGAGTATTCTATTCTATTCTATTCTATTCTATTCTATAATTATTGAAAATGCGCCCCCTGTTCGTTTAGCCTCTAGAAATTCTAACAATCATCATCATACCTGTTAAAATAAGAAAATAGAACGCTTCTAAGTTGTATTGTGTATTGATTTAAAGAATAAACACTAGCCGTCAAGAGAAGGCGTCACTGTCTATGTATCATTCTCATATGCAACTACAGATCTCTTGCAAAAATCTAATTGGATTTTACACGCCCCCTAGATACTCAAAATATAGTACACTTATAAATTTAGCTGTATTGATAAATATTTAAGGATATTCATACATGAAAGATTCGAACCTGTATACCTACTCTTACTGCAACTTATCTACATACTGATATTACTGATATCAACTGTATATAGTTTCTCAAACTAGGTTTCCAGTTTTTCTACTAAATATTGGACTTAACAGCATACTAATCGATAAACCTGTGTTTAATTTCAGACGCGGCTCTCCTAGCAGATGTCAATATCAAGAAAATATTCAGGAGGGATCGATATTCAAACATGAAAAGCGAACCATGACGAAACTACTTTCTGTGCTAACGTATTTCAAGATCTATTCTTGTCTAGATTTAAGCTTGGTTGTTACGTAAAATAGATTGATTTTTAAACTAGTTGAAAAATAAATAATTGTTCGATTGGCATTTTATTTAAAGACTATATATGTATGTATTTATGTGTTCAAGAATCAGAAACAAGCCCGCAGACACCCTCCTTCTACACGTACAACAAAATGTGACACGAAGGCCACTTTAAAACTAAATAAGTACTTAAATAAATTTTGTTTTAATACTGAAATGATATACTTTAAATTATGACATTGCCATTCAAATTGTATTCAAATTTTGATCATGGCTCATCATTACGTATCGTTGAGGCTACTCTAAGATAAGTAAGATTATATTTAAAATGGAAACAAGTGTGTAACACAATCCTGGTCTACGGCTTCTCAAAATGTAACTCCCCACTTTCAAATGTACTTTAAGAACTAATTTACCCCTTAACATTAACTTAAACTTAACTTATTTAATTGGCCTTGTGATTCGTCTAGATTAGTGGACCCTAGGTTGTGACGCAGATAACCTTAGTTCTTTAAAGTGTGACAAGCTATGTTTCTGATTCTAAAACTTATTTATAACAACTATTATTAGAATATCCAACCATTAATGAATGCATATATTTATTTATTTGATTAAGCCTTTGAGAAATATTAATTAGTATGAATGATTAATACAATTTAGAGATTGATTTCTTTTGATAACTATTTACTTAAAAGATGGTATTATTTGGCAAACTTTGCAGTACATGAGATAGATAATGATGACAGTGAATAGAAGTATATAATATATTTATTTCCATTGAGTTAGATGTTGTTTGACTAGGTTATTTAAACAGATTTAACAAAATATTAGTGTTGTAATAATTTTCTTAGATAATTGAATATTTTGGTGGATAAAATAGATAAATATAATCTTTAACGTTAATCGATATGGTAATCAAGTATTAATATTGAACCTTTACTAAATTGAGAGAAGGTTAGAGATTTTAAGGTGAGTATTCTTGATATGGAATTTACAAACTTATGATTTTCATATGTCAAAAGGGTAGTATTTTAGTATATGTGATTAATATATATTATGTATATAAATATAATTTATTAAAAGGTAATACTCTGCCACCCCTATTAGTCTCTCGATTATGGAGAAAGAGCTTTATTACTGGGCTAATCCCGAAACATCCTATTCACTGAAAATTTGTCTTTAATATCTAACAGTTACCACTCTGGCTTCAGCTACTAAGCTCCTCCTCCACTGGATGCAGTCTGAGAGATCCTATCTAAACCCATCAGTTTTTTATATATTATTCTTTTATCAATGGGGCTTCCTACAGTCCTGCCTATCCCTACGAGTTGTAAAACTCTGCGAAAGGCTTTAGTAACGTTTCACAACCTATGTCACTGCCTGTGATAGATAAAGAAACGTTAAGTATCTATCATGTGATCCTACCTACTTTTGTTTTCTTATAAAACGAAACATACAACCCATTACCCAATTCTGTAAGTTTAATGCGTTATTTCTGAGTTTGTTAATGTAAATACGAAGTGCCTTAATTCAATTGCAAACAAACAACCTTTCAAAGTTTAATAGCTAAGTTGCGAGCATTTTTCTACTCATAACTTAAACAAAAGAGGATTCTGAACATCTTTTTGCTCATATCTCAGGAACTGCTCTTGCCTGTCCTGAGCCCTATGAACTTCACCATTCTTTTATCCTAGAACAGCTTGTTTAAAACGTGAATATATGTAATAATAATTGTACAACCTTGTACCAATATCAAACACCTCGTTGCTACACCATTAACTCAGGAATTCAAATAATGATTGTTCTAACAATAAATGGTTGAATATACTATAAGTTAGGCATTTTGATTTAGCAATCGTAAACCGTTAATCATAATATTCCCTTTATTTTATATTTTATCCCATTTTATAAGTATTTTGTTACAATTAGATTGCGAATGATTTTAGAGCCTAAAAATAAGAACTGAAATGATCCTGTTGATATTTCTTCCTAAATTCTGTAATTTATGTCCATCAATGTTTATCTTTGGATGGAAAATGAAGCACTAATCGCATGATTCTAGAAGAGAGTAATATCAAACCGAGTTTTAAACCATTCTAAAGATACCATTGATCTGCTCTGCTTGTCAATGATTTCTTCACAATAAAATTCTTAACTGAACCCCACCTAGATTCTAAAATCAATCCCTAACGGTGTGTGCGAAGTTACCCTAAAGCCCCCCCGTCCCTAAACTAAGGCAACAACTGCACAAGTCATACTTACCAGTGACTTGTGACATTTACTCTAGTGTGTATCCCTAATCTTGCGAGCGTCCAGTCGGCGGAAACTGGTAATAGCAACCTTTCACGCCTAGTGTAATAGCCCCCTCAACCACGGCCGAAGCCGGAAGTGGTTAATAGGCCAGTTCTACCGTTAATACAGGACTGAGGATAGGTTTTAGGAAATATATAAATAAGGACCTATACTTCAGGCATCGCATGGGTTCCGTGAGTCCTGATCTCAGGATGGTTTGACTAAGAAACCCCCACTTTCGCCATGAAATAAACTGAAGCATAGGGGGAAATTCACCAGCCAACAAAAAGGCTATATTGGTGCCAGACACCCCAAATCTGGTCAACTTGGACTCAAGAATGTTTTCTTAACACAGCAAGTGAAAACAAACTTGTGGCGTACTTTGCGAACAGTGATTCTGGTTTTATAGATAATAAAAGTTTCTTAATAACAAATTACGTAACAAACTTCTTCTTAAATAAACTGAAAACTTCTTGGTCACCTTGATCCAAGTTCAAAACTACGAAAAGGACCTCTCCGTAAAGTTAAACAAAGACCATATTCCAAAACCTAACTCAACAATTATATTGCTAAGTCTAGCCCAGAACTTCGGTGCACCAGGAAATACCTCTTAATAATATAAATGAAACGCTTGTAGTAAGAATCAAAGTCCGGCGTAACGCATAGAAATTAATCTTGCATTTCGCCTACAGAGACTCATTCTACAAGGAAATACCCCTTAATTTATAAATCAAATGCCTGTAGTAAAGATTCTCTAAAGGAGTCAAAGTCCGGCGTAACGCATAGAAATTAATCTTGCATTCGCTTACAGTGACTTATCCTACAAGTCCAAAGTCGCAGGGATTTCTCCTAGCAAAGTTGAACCAGAGAAAATATTTAGAGAAACTTTACTTACCAGAGCTCTTTCTTACGTTACGACCAGTCTCACTGAGTGTCCCAGAATGAATCCTCCGCTATGCTTGCCCCCTCCTATTTATACTATCGCGCCGCCCGCGGCATCCGATCGAGTTTTGCGCCATTTCATACGATTTTGAGGATTTAGTATTGAAATTGAGGATTTTGTATTGGAATTGCGGATTTCCATAGTAAAATGAGGATTTTGTACTGAAAATGAGGATTTTGTATTGAATTTGAGGATTTCCATAGTAAAACGAGGATTTTGTACTGAAATTGAGGATTTTGTATTGGATTTGAGGATTTCCATAATAAAATGGTCTTTTCTATACATTAGCGCTAAATCTTCATAATAAATTGGAATCTTCGTGTTGCATGCGACAATGCTGCAAGAAATCCAAGAAAACTCCTGACGCGACTACCAGGGCACCATAACTCTCTAGGTGGTTTATATTAAACTGGCATTTATCCAAAATCACTCTTAATTCTTAAGCAAGAAGGTTTATATTTACATGCCAAGTATACTCTAATACTCGATCCGCCCTAACGTGATCCACAGTCTATGTCAATGAATGACGTATCTTACTATGATTGTATTCAAAATTTATTCATGGTATGTTATTATTAAGACTCATATTCCTATGGCTAATAGTCTATAAGGATTTTGTATTTAAACGTCACTTGAACGATGTTCAGCGCAATCTGAACGCTATCTCTTTTTATCCCCTTTAATGTATCTCGCAAAAATGAGACGCAAACATGTTTGTCTGTCACCTAGACGTAGTTGTTTTGACAGGGGCATTACCAGGAGATTAGAAGTATTTAAGAGCCAAAACATATTTCGTTCAGCGATTCTTATAACATGATTTTAAGGATCTACAAATATATGGATGATTTAAAATATGATTTAAATTTTCCTTTTTAACTAATGTTGCAATTATTGGCATGTTTTACTTATTTAAATGTGAAATATAAATATAATGTAAGGATTTTTACGTAAAACTTGGTTTCTAAGTTAACTCCTTTCGCATGACAGCTACTTATTACTAAACGAAACGTTTCTGAAGCTAAGAAGTGTCAAAACAATGTTTACACTAATGTTTGTCTGTAATAAGTTTATTTCTTATTATTTCGATGGACAAATTGAATAATGAATATAGTAAATGGAGCCATAAATGTGACAAAGTGAATTCAAGTGAACCCAAAGTGTACTTGTTGGAATATGACGTGAAATCGTGACAAACACAACACCGGATTTTGTCAGGTTATTATTATGTTTATTTTGCTTTCTTTTGTATTTTGAATGGATCTCGCAGCCGAATTATGGGTAGGATACCTGTACCGTCACACTTACTCACCATCGGAAACACAACACTATGAGTAGGTATAGTGTTATTAAACTGCGGCTCTCTGTAAGGGGAGGTACTTCCCCAAATGGGCTCCAGTATTAGATAGTTATTTTCATGTAGGTAACGTTTTTTATCAGTAGTTTTTTAGTAAACACCGCAGAGGAGTACCCCTTTTCAGCGGAGAGAGTCTTCCGTTTGACCACTCTGTGTTTCCAGACCACGCGGTGTTTCAAGTTAAATAATGCAGGTAAGTTTACAGTTACTAACCAGCAAAGTAACAAGTAAACTGTACTGATAAGGTAAACTAAAATTTCAGGCATTTATCTTCTATAAAAATGATAATAATTAAATTATTTTTCAGCGAGTAGACAGGTAGGTATTTGTAGCTAAAAAAGGAGACGGCTCATCTACACTTTTGTTCCCAGTCCCTCAAACAAGAATTTAGAAGCAGTATCTCATATTTCCGAGGCCCAGTTTGTACAAAAACTAGTATACTTTTGACTCGAAGCAAGGTAAGTTGTTACGGAACCAGAGATCAAGATATATTGGCAAGTCAAAACGATTTTTACGGTTTTAAATCGAGGACACAGGTGGGTTTATCGACAGATAATGAGAATAATTGGACCTTCTTTGTGTGTATAATTATCATGCCTATGAGTAAGGGGAGACGGTGTTCCGTTTTTAAATCCGCTTCGAGGGGCTAAACCAAGTAGGCGTATTGGGATAATAAATTAGACGACAAATAAAATCGAATTAGTCCGTCTGTTAGATTATTAATAGTACATTACATACCAAGGCCGTTTAAGTGGGAAATGCCTCGGATTCCATGTAATTGTCGGCCGAGGCGAAGCCGAGGTCGACTAACATGTGATCCGAGGCTTTCCCATTTACCGGCCGAGGTTTGTATACTATTTTTCAGCCCGACGGAGCCGGCAGGCGGCAATTTAGTTTTGCGTAAAGTGGCGCTTACCGGCCGGAGGACTGAAAAAGATATTCTACACGTATTTTTTCAAAATTTTTACAAAAAGGTACTCTCTGCCCATAATTATGTAATAGAGAGACATAATATTATCCCACTTGTTACTATCGGTCGTTTAAAAGGACACCATACATTTAAAATTCTCACGAACAATGAGGGTACTTATAACATGTTTGTTGATACGCATTCGATACCTTTCGAGTGTTGGAAGTGGACATCTAATTAATTTTACGTGCTCAAAACAGTGTTTTATTTTTAAATATTGTTATATTTGGACAAATTATTCATGGAAACTTCAAGGTACGTAGTATTTGAAAAATATATAAATACTTTATTTTTAAAAATAAGTATATTTCTAAGATGTACCTTAGCTTTTGAGTACAAGTGATATTATTCTTAGAATATATTTACAAATCATATTTTTTATTGATTATTGTTGGCGTCCTTTTAAAAGGCCAATAGGGAAATGTACTACTATAGTAATGTTCCATTCTAGGAGGCGAAAAAAGACTTGATCTCGGCCTTTGTCATTAAATTAAATAATTGATGTGCTTGAGGAGGATGACCAGGAAATACCAGATTCTATCGTTATTTTGCCTCACGAAAACTGTAACGCTGACGTCACCGATGAGGTTTCAGGGGATGAAAATCATAGCTACGGGCTCAGGGGGAAGTTTGTTTTAGATCGGAGGACGATTTTAGTGATGATGACGATAACGTACCCCTTATCCAGTTGTCTAAACGGAGATGTGTGACACCAGAATCATCAGGTCAGTTAGGCCAGACATTTGAGACAGATGCAAGGACCATTACAATATCGAAAAGTAAGACATAAATGGATTGAACAAGATATTCAGCCCGAGTTTGCTTCATGGAAAAACATGCAAACAACAATACTATTTTGAACTGATCTTTGGAGATAAAATAATCAACATGCTTGTACACTACACCAATTTGTATGCAGCTCTGAAAAACGCAAACCAAATCTGGTCCTTACCACAGACGAAATGCGTTGTTTCATTGGTATATTACTTTACAGTGGGTATGTGATAGTACCTAGAAGGTATATGTACTGGCAAAATATTTCACATTGCGGTATGCCTATAGTATACAACGCCATGTCTAGGGATCGATTTACGTAATTTGCATTGCTGCGACAATTCAAACATACGATCAGATGACAATTTTAAAAATAATGGGGGCGACTATGATCTTCTTCATTTTCGCCGATACCTATGTTGCGACATCTCTTCTTGAGAGCTATAAAAAAAAATGTGGAATGGAAAGATACACGTACCTCCCAAAAGTGTCGAGATTGTGCACGTTTGGATGGGAAAAATCATATGACAAAATACAAAGATACTCAAAGCAGATGTATGAAGTGCCACAAAAAGCTAATTTCATATGTACAAAATGTAATGTAACCTTACATCCCAAGAATTGTTTTGAACAATATCATATTGCTGAATAAATGGTATAAGTGCACCTCCTTAATTATTTTATTTCAATTTAAGTGAATGTATAAGTATCGTACATTCAAGGTAGTATATGTTACTATCGTCCTTTTAAAAGAACACCATTTTCCTGGATTTCCATGAGAGTACGATTTTTTTTTATATTTTTCCCATGTAATGTATATTTTTTACTGTACTTACAAAGAAATTTATCAAAATCAAAGGTGTTTAGTGTGTTCAGTAACAAGTGGGTTATTATGTCTCTCTATATAATTTATATATAGTAGTTAAAAAACAAAAATCCTGAATTTTAACATTTGTTACAAATAATAAATGATTTTATTCGTGTTACAATTACTTTGTATTTGCTTTTTGAGATATAAATTTTATATATGTTCTTAAAAACTATCATGTAATTTGTGTCGATAATACATATACACTTAAATGTACCTACACTGTGAAATGTACCTAAAATAGTTTATTAGTAGGGTAAAGTGCCTAATTAGTGGCAGAGATCCAATAGAGCGGGCTAATGGCACGATTACACTGGTCCATTTACCTTATGAACTACACAATATATGTACATACAATACAAATACTCTTCCCACATTACCTATTCATAAAAGGGATTTTTCTGTTCAAGCTAGGAGGGATCAAAGTGGCACTTTTCTTCCCTGCTGGGAGGGATCAAAGAGGCACTTTTCTTCCCTGCTGGGAGGGATCAAAGTGGCACTTTTCTGTTCAAGGACTACACATTTTTACGTTTTCGGGCATTAACTAGTGGCATCGTGGTGTTGATATGATGCTGTTTTCGGCTTTGTTTATTTCCTTTTAGTTGGTCTGAAAAGCAGTATGTGTCACACGGTATCAAAATCTCTCGCTTCGCTCGCTCGTTCGATAAACTAACGGTATTCACAATCTTAAGGTGACATATATCAGGAGTACATGTCTGCATTCAAATACCTTGAACGGGTTCCGTGGGCCAAGTATCGGGCCGATTCGATTAACTGATAAGTTGGGGTTGAATAACTTAAGGTTTGTGTTGTATTTCTTTTTTACTTCGATATTCGAAAATCTAATATATAGTAGTCCTATAGTTCTCTAAGGAGAGACTTTGCCTCCTTATGTGTTATATCGCCTATAGAATGGGTTGTGTTCTGAAGAATTGTTTGACATGATGCCAACGTCCACTTTTCACCATCGCACCGCTCGCCATCGACAGCGCACTGTGCGGTTTCAGAGGAATTTCCTGCCGCGGACGCTCCGGCTGTTGAATGTGCCAAGGCTTTCCCGAAAGATTACAGTACGGGGTTCTTTAAAAAAGTAGTGTACAGTCACCTGCAATAGTATAGGACGATATGAAGGCCGCAAAAATATGTGACACGCTCTTATGGGGGTACAAATAAGACTGTGTCACATATTTTTGCGGCTTTCACAGCGTCATATACTATTGCAGGTGACTGTACAAGATTTTAGTGGGTCGGCATCGCGCATGTGACCCCCTTGGAGTTACAGGCGTTTACAGGCTACGGTGACCGCTTTACATCGTGGTATAAAAAAATGTATGTATGATCGGATCGTCGTAAAATTTGGCAGTTGGTTAAATGAGTTTTTTTTTAAGTTTGAATTTGAACCGAATCGGTCAAGGGGTTACCGAGATATACTATATTTAACACTAGTTATATTATATTGTAACTTCATGATATTTCAAAGAAATAATTGAATTATAACTTTATCCCAAACTGGATGTCTAAGTTGAAAACCCAAAGAGATTATGAAGCCGAGTCATCGACGGCCTGTTCACAATGGAAAGTACTGAAAAGGCACTTCTTAAGATAAATATTCGTGAAAGAAACACATACAGTAGGCCCGTAGTGCGACAGAGAGAGATATTTACAGAGGGCGCCACCATATAGGCAATATTGTATATTTATTTATTTCAAAAAACAGTTTACAGCATAACAGTAAAAACCATAGCACTGCAACCATCAAATACAAAAACAAAACATATAAAACTTAACGCTACTTATAATTTAATTTAGGCGTAATTACGCGGCTCCGTTGTGTCGTCTGATCAGGCATAGGATTCGGCAGGTTACCCCGGAACCGCCGAAACACGACACCCTTCGGGCAGAAGTCTGGGCTCGTGATGGTATCCATCAGCGGCCGCGGCACGCGCACCACAAATGAGCTGAGTATAGTGACACAACCGACATATATATGACATATATGACAACTGAGCCTAAACTGAACCTAAACTAAATCGCGTTAAGACGTCAAGGTAAGGCCCAAGGACCCAGGCGGTGACTCAATTTAGGTCTTAAATTGAATCGCGTTAAACGATCGTGGTCCCCTGAATATCGGAAAGTTTGGGCGCCCGCGTCGCCCACTTACTAGACAAGAAAACGTCGTTCAAATTTCATGCTAAAAAAGTAAAGCAAGTGTGATAACAAACATTGTGTGTGCCACGGGCGGTATAAGAATTTCGAACTCATGTTAAAGTTAAGCCCGTTGAATTCACATACGTATATATATGAGATGATGATATATGACTTAAATCTCACAAAAAGAGCTGTTGAAGCCAATTAAATGGAGCCTCATTAAGTGTTCAACCTCGACATGATGATCAGTAATGACATCAGAACTTGGCGCAACGTCCTAACCACAAATTTAGATATAGTTAGATCAAGCAAACGCATAATTTGTAAGAAAAGCGAACGTCTCATATTTCGTATGGAAACTAGAGATGCAACGGATATCCGGTCACTCCAGTATCTGGCCTATGCGGTCATGTTTAAGCTACCCGGCCGGACACCGGATAGTAAATTAGCACGATATTTATTACAATCCGGAGGGCTCCGAGCTAGGACGTGATTCTTTGTATGAAAATTTACAGATCTAGTGTAATTCATCCATTAAAGTGACCTACTGTTTCTCTCTTCGCTAGCCACAGGCCATTGTTTCCAACAAATCACCCGAATCCTTCAGCTATTCTTGCTCCAAATTATTCCCAAATTATTAATTATACTCTTATTATTCGCAAGCCACTTCTGTTATTATTATGAAAGGGAGTTCGGCTTATTTTGCCTTTTTTAACATCCGCTTCATTCAATTTAACAAGCTATGTTTAGATTTGAAAAATATCTTATACAGTAAAATGGTCGGACGAAATTGGAACCTCGATAAAAGTTTTTTTTTATATACCACGACGGTGAAACAAGCATATGCCGAAAAGCGGTAAACGTAGCCTATGGACGCCTGCATCTCCAGGGGGTCACATGCGCGTTGCTGACCGATTAAAATCTTGTACACTCCTTTTTTGATGAACCCCATATTGTATCCCATATCTTTCGCGAAAACCTCGGAGGGAGCTCATTCCAAACCGCACAGTGCGCGCCCATTTTGGTTGCAAGGTGTGTGTGTATTTATGTATGGCAAGTTAATTTATATAGGTACAGTCAACCAATTAGAACCCTACAAGAGAGAGAGAGAGAGAACCCTAGTAGAAATCGTGAAACGAATACAACTGAGCCTTAACTGAACCTAAACTGAATCGCGTAAGACGTCATGGAAAGACCCCAGGAGTGTATGTCAATTATAAATTGAACGAGATGGGATATACTACAGAAAAAGTGGGCAGTGCCCAGGGCCGGGATGGAACCAGTGACCTCCTGCATACGCGGCAGATATGACATATGAAGCGGCTGGTTTATAAATTTAATACAAAAGTTATGAAAGGGCCCGAAATTCCCGGAACTGAAAACGGTATAATTCGGAATGGAAAGCATTGAAATAAGCCGTCAGTCGGCGTAAGTTCGTGACACAGACCACTTCTTGATAGATGGCGCACGTCTTTCAGTATTAAACCCATCTGCCGAATACATACTCGTAAGACAAACAATCATACTCACTGTAGGAACTGAAGTTTATTTGACATAGCTATCACTGCTTTATATTAACTTCCACCTGTATTATAGGTATTCTTTGTATTCTTGTGGACATCTTTTATTGGCTTGTTGTTTAGCATGTTATTAAATTACCCATTTTCATTGTATTGCTGTTGATGTTCTAAATAAATAAAATAAATAAATAAATAGCTATTTGTACGTACGAATAGCCATAGTATACATTAAACGTACGACTCTACAAAATTACAGACATTGCCAATTCGACTGATTAAATAGTAAAAGGTGTACGCTGACTTTCAGCGCGATAGTTCAACTGCCCACACTTTTCATTTGATAGTTCACAGCTGACAGATAGTAAATGAGATAAGTGTTAAAAGCAAAGTAAAGAAAAGCTGGTATCTCAGAGTCGCGGGTTCGAGTCCCGCCCGGGTTCATATTTTTTCACTTTTCCTTTCTTTTCACAAATCCATGATATATTTGACAATAAACGGAGTCCATCCGTGGTTATCTATGGTTATCAACTTCTTTATTGAATTAGTCCCGAAGTCCGTTCAGAATCTCGGATGAGATTAGTTCCTTTTGAATTTTTAAAATATTACCCGGAACGTGTCTTTAGGAATAAGAGTTCTGTTTTTTTATGGCTCGCAGAGTGGTGATACTAGCGTGGGAACAAAATGCAACTGTCATTGTCACACTGATAAGGAAAAGTGATAGAGAGAGATATATAACTACGGAAAAAGTACGAATAACTACGGTAAAGAGGTATGGGCACAGCGGATGCAATCGTTTAGTGCGGCAGGGCACAGCACAACGAATGTCGTCTCGCTCAAATCTGGAGCAGAGCCCGTCCTTACAGAAAACCGCAGTTTAATAACACTAGACCCTACTCATAGTGTTGTGTTTCTGTTGGTGAGTAAGGTCGCCAGAGCTCCAAGAGGATTCACTGTGTTGACATCTGGGGACCCACGGAGCAAAGCTTGCCCCTTAGCTGTCAACACAGCGAATCCTCCTTTTTTTAAAGGGTCGGCAACGCGCATGTAACACCCCTGGAGTTGCAGGCATCCATATGTTACGGTGAACGCTTACCATCAGGCGGGCTGATGATTGTGTGTCACAGTCGTAGTATTAGAAAAAAACGGAGCGTGAGCGATTGGCATCTTGGCTGCGCACGCTAGACTGCTGATTGTTGAGCCACAACTGGCAGGGTCGCCATGTAATGTGCGGCGGTAGGGATAGTAAACAATACCAGCAAGTCCCGTTGAATAATGAAAGCTTTATATACTATGGGTGTTATAATAAACTGAAAGATAACAGTGTATTCCTGACTGCATTTAGAGACTATATTTTCCAATAAAAATATCTGTTTTTCACTTAGTTTCAGATATAATAACATCTTTTTCTAAAACTGTTATCCATCATATACAAAAATCACTTAGTAGGTACTAGGCGACGTAATAGCGTGGCTCCGTTGCGTCGTCTGAACCAGCGGCGTGGGATTCGGCAGGTTGCCCCGGAACCGCCGAAACACGACACCCTATTCAAATCAATTTTGTCAATCGTCATAATGTCACAATCGATTCAGCCGTGGGTGTCACGGGAAACAAGTTCAATTTTTAGGGTTCCGTACCTTAAAAGGAAAAAAAACCCTTGCTTGTCTGTAACTGCAGTGTTACCAACCACTAAGAGGTTAGGTTGTGACATACTTATTGACTGCTATTGAATTGACAAAATTTTTGCAAATAACCTCTATCTCAAAAATTTATAAAAAACTTTAATACCTTCTTTGGTAAATATCAAATGATGTTGCGTACATAAGTTCCGAATAACTCATTGGCACGGGTCGGTATTCGAACCCGCGACCTTCGGATTGAGAGTTCCGTGTCGCTCACACAACATGTATGGCCGACTTTTCCCCCCTCATGATTCTCAATCCGTTTTTAACTTTTTATCCTTAAAGGATGACTCACAGTAGTCCGTTCCGTTCCGATCCGATACGGGACGATCTGTCATTTTCTATACAAAAAGTCACGTGACGTCCGATCGCTCCGAGCTATCACGTGATACTTTCTATAGAAACTGACAGATCCTCCCGTATCGGATCGGAACGGAACGGACTACTGTTAGTCATCCTGTACAGAGTTGCATAAAAATTCAATTTGCAATAATGTCTTCTTAAATCACGCGGCTCATGCGGCAGATAGAACATTATCATGGCAATAACAGATCATTTCGACGATTCAATATCCTCCCACTTTTATATTATAGTTCTGGTATTGCTTATGCCAAAAATGAAAAGATTATCGAGTGACCGAAGCGAGTGTTCTAGTCTACTTGGACAATTCGTTTGTTTGTATGTATGTTAGTTCGACGATAACCCGAGTATCATTGATCGGATTGTTGTGAAATTTGGCAGGTAGTCACATAAGATAAATAGAATTTTTCAATTCGAATATGAGCTAAATCGGTCGAGCGGTTGCCGAGATATAGGGGTCATGGGTTCATGCGGCCTTACCAGTTTGTTCAGTTGACGACCTAAACTGAGTCAATTCCATACAACTGAAGGCCTAGTATAAAAGTTGTACGACATTAACTCCTCGACCGCGTTAGCGTATCGAGGGGTCAAAATATGAAAGTTGCCGGATGATTTAAATAAACGGCAAACATAATTTGAACTCCCGATACGCTAACGCGGTCGAGGAGTTAATGTCGTACAATTTTTATACTAGGCCTTCTGAGCCCAAACTGAACCTAAACTGAATCGCGTTAAGACTTCATGGTACCGCCCCAGGAAATGGAACCTAAATTTATCTAACGTTTTTTGTCATTTTACGCCATAATTTAAACTTTCGTGAGTCATACTGATATTAAATTGCAACGGTGTCACTCACGTATTTTTATCACAACATGTCACGCCTATTGTGATAAAAATACGTGAGTGTTAACCGTTGCAATTCAATATTTTACACCATGTTTTGCATTTTAAGGTACGCGGTGACATTACCTGTAAAAAGATAGAGTTGGCAAAAAAGCTTTTCAGAAACCGTGGCAGGAGACGAAAAAGGCACTCCTAAGGCTTTTGTTGAATGTTGGTATTGTTGTCTTTTGAAAGAATAGCGGCTTCACGCAAAACAGGGAGGGAAGTCGGCTTACGTAACGTTTCCCTGCCGAAGTATTTTTTTTCTACTACAGCTCTTCTACTGTCAATTAGATGACTGACAGCGATATTAAAAAAGTAAACATTATAACTTTGTCTATGGTATTTCATAAGAACACTTCTATGGATTTTCATACAATATATGAGGACTTCTGTTTTTTTTTATAGTGGGCATATCGTATCTTCCACATTCAGCCACCTTTCTTAATTTTGCCTTTTTTCGCTATTTTAGCTGTCGTAGAAAAACTAGCGTACACAAGAGCTCATAATTGATTCCTAAAACTCTTGGGTCTATTACAAATCTCAACTTCGTCTCTTTTTGTAAAGGCGACCCTCAAGTTTAAAGAACCCTTATTATATCACTGTTGCATAATAGTAGTTTATGCAACAGTGATATAATAAGGGTTCTTAAATAATAGACCCCAGAGTTTAAGAACCAATTATGAGCTGTTGCATACCCTAGTTTTTCTACGACAGCTAAAATAGCGTAAAAAGCAAAATCCAGAAACGTGGCAGAATAGCGAAGATGTTGTGCCCACTATAGAAATTAAAAAAAAAACAACAACAGTGCTCATATATTGTATGAAAATCCATAGGAGCAGTGTTCTTATGGAATACCACAGACAACGTTATAATGTATACTTTTTAAATATCGCTGTCAGTCATCTAATTGACAGATAGAAGTGCTGGAGTAGAAAAACTAATATAAAAGTTAATTAATAGCTTAAAAAACTATAACCGTATTACGGACAAGTAAGAAACGAGTAAAGGATGACCTACACTAAGATGGGACGGGACAAGACGTGACAAGACGGGGCGGGGCGGGACGTGGTGGGATGGGACGAACTGTCAGTTTCTGTATAAAACGTCACGTGACATGCGAGGGCTTTTAGCTGTCACGTGATTATTTCTATAGAAATTGACAGATCGTCCCATCTCGCCCCGTTCTAATGTTGGGTTATTTTATTGATATTTTACTATTAAGTAAATCAGTCACAAAAAGTAGCCACACACTCCATCCCGTCAACTATCTCTACTTAAAAAATCACGTCAATTCGTCGCTCCGTTTTGCCGTGAAAGACGGACAAACAAACAGACACACACACTTTCCCATTTATAATATTAGTATGGATAGTTTCTAATTATTTATTTATGTATTTATGTATGGATAAGGAAGAAACAACAAAACATGTTCTCCTTGAATGTAAACAAATAGAAGTATACAGGAGCAAACACTTAGGAACTCCCAGCATACTAAAGGAGGCAATCTGCAACCTTAAAACGATGATAGGTTTCGTAGACGAACTAGGGTGATTAGAGTAGAGCTACCTCGCTATCACGCAAAAAAGGCACAATGGATGTCGATTTGCGGAAAAAGCCCAGGAAAACTAACTAACTAATATTAATATGGATAGTTTCTAATTATTTATTTGAAGCAACATGTGGTTTATGGTGAAGCAGACTATAGTAATTAAATTTTAACCCTAAAAATTAAAGTTTTTCAACTTCTTATTTTACCACTTTGTAGCCATGATTGATATGTATATTCATACCAAATTCTAGTACTAACGGTCATTGAGCTAAGCAGACAGACGGACAGACAGACAGCGAAACTATAAGTGTTCCTAGTTGACTACAGAACCTTAGAAATCAGAGACGCACTTACCCAAGGCATTGAACATTGGTTTTAACCAAACAGAACACGTCCTCACAAAAAAGTGCATAACAAAATCCCCTCGCAGCCAAAACTATAATAAACTGAACGAAGTCGAAAACATCGTTATTGTTGATTACGTGACCCAATGTAAACAAGAAAATCCTACAAGGAAGAAAAGAATTTTCCTCGGTAACACAAAATTCATATTTTAGTAGAACTTCGTCTGTTGAGTCGTTCTTAAACGGAGATTTAAAAAAAAAATTGTTTTATAAGAACTTAGTTCATGACAGATCTAACGTTGAAGGTATAGTTGCCGATTTCTAAGTCTGAACTTTTGACACATCGAAATACCCGTAGAACGTAAACGCGCAAGACACTTTGGAATTATAAACAAAATCCCATAAAGATATTACAGCTAGTCATGTACATAAACACAATCTTTCACTTTTCATAAACATAATGTGATGTATGTTACATTTTTTCATACATTAGTTATTGAATATTTTACGATAACAATTTAGCACGCCAACAGTTACGGTCTACGTCGTTTTTTTTTTAAATTTAGTGTTGTGACCATGTCTGCTGTTACAATTCATACAACTGTCTGTTAATCGATAAAAATCGATCGTGTTATCAATAGGCAATACAGTAAAAAATCAAAACTAAACGATTAAAACGAAAATAAAACTAAGTCCGATGTGGAAAAAAATGTTATTTAAAATAAGACAAATTAATTATGAAGGTTTTTATCTTACATTTTAAGAATTCCACAGTATTGATTTCTGAACGAAACTAAGATGACTTTGGAAAAAATCGTATGACAAATGCGCAGTTTGTCGAAGTTTCTCGGTCTTATCAAGTACAAATCCGTAGTAGTAAAATCGAATCAAACAATTCATCGCTAAAATCAATAATCGCTGAATTTGACAAACGATTTGTCTTAGCCTCATCACTAAGTACGTCAATACTCAAGTGTCAAAAGTTCAGACTTAGAAATCGGCAACTATAATAGTTTTGACTCTATTCAATGACAGCATTATTATTTCAAACGTAAGACCTAAAACATGATGTATTATGAAGCTTGCCGTCATTTGTCTGTCATCGGATGAAAATTTCGGGCCCTCTAATGAGGGATTCAAGTCCACAACGAAAATAATTTTGATACAGTGTGACACATACTGCTATTCACACCAACTAAGACGCAAATAAACAAAATCTGTGATAACCAAAGACGGCATAATACCAACACCACGATGGGGTCCTTGAACAGGAAAGTCCACTTTGATCCCTAAGCGGGAAAAAAGCCTTTTTCGAAAGATGGTCTGAAAAGTAGATTGTATTATATATAGTCTGTCTATGCTGTTTCCTAGATTTGATAGCACAGAATGTGAAAGAGTTAAGTAAATGTCATAGTTTTATAGAAGTCTGACGTTTAAAATAACACTTTTTCTACTCCAGCACTTCTATCTGTCAATTAGATGACTGACAGCGATATTTAAAAAGTAAACATTATAACGTTGTCTATGGTATTCCATAAGAACACTGCTCCTATGGATTTTCATACAATATATATGAGCAATGTTGTTGTTTTTTTTTAATTTCTATAGTGGGCACAACATCTTCCCTATTCTGCCACGTTTCTAGATTTTGCTTTTTACGCTATTTTAGCTGTCGTAGAAAAACGAGGGTATACAACAGCTCATAATTGGTTCTTATTATATCACTGTTGCGTAATAGCTATTTATGCAACAAATGCGGAAAGTCAGTGATTTCCGACGAGTGTCATATTATTCACGAGCGAGCGAAGCGAAGCGAGTGTATAAGCCAACACGAGTAGGAAATCATCTTTACGCATGTGTTTCATACAATGTTTTACTATGCATTGTGCGAGTAAATAAAAAATCATATCATGACAAAACAATTTAATTGTTACATGACAGTAAAAATGATATTATTTTATAGTTTTCTTACATAGAAAATACTTTTTGTATCGGGCTGATAGCGGAGTCCAAAATTTAAAAAAAATTGAAAAGTAAACGCACTGCAACCAAATCGTGCAGAAAAGTGTACTTTTCTGCACGATTTGGCTTCATTGGCCAAATCGTGCGGAAAAGTACACTTTTCTGCACGATTTGGCTTCATCGGCCAAATCGTGCGGAAAAGTACAACTTTCCACACGATTTGGCTTCATAGAAAGCGCACTTTTCGAGCACATGCATTGTAAACTACTATTGTATTTTATACAATAATTAGATAATGGAGGAGGTAGGCGAACATTTCTAGCAAGATCGCCGTTGACACTTCGCTGATTCATCAGTCAAGCCGAGACCGTGACACGTGAAACTGTGTCGAAACGGTATATTAAGGTTAATTAACTAAATTCGAGATGGACCCTTTCTATGTTTATAATAAACACATTGAAACTCAAAATTCAAATATTGTCCCGTATTTAAGTTAGTCGCAATGATCCTTTTAATTAATTAATATAATGGATTGCCTCACCGGCAATCCATTACGTGCTTCAGATGTTTTCAGGATAATATGTACGCTGTCTTTTATAATATATAATAAAATAACTGGATACACAATCAGCTGAAAAAAAAATAAAGGTGCTACAGTTGCAACACTTTTTCGTAGTCTTGTTTGGAATGTGACGATGACGTTTCGTTTGCCAACAGAGTATTAAGTTTTAACAGTTTTGGTAGTGCTGTATATGAATTTGACACTTAAGGATGATATCTGTCAATTTCCATAGAAGGCGTCCACTATAATCATTTTTATTCATAAAACATAATGGCTTTTTTATAAAGTGATTTTTAATATCTTACCCGTGCGAAGCCGGGCGGGTCGCTAGTTACTTATAAAGTTAAAATAGAATATGTGTAAAAACCTCAGCTTAACAAATTATAGACGTAAAAGAGCAACGTCGCGAATCGCTTAAACATTCGAAGAACAACCACTCAGAAACCACAAAAGTAAATCCATAAGTGTTTTAAAAGTTTGGAAGCTAAGAAGTCCGCCCTCGATTTCCGTTAATCTAACATTTTGGCCGCCGCTAACATTTTGAAGCCATACTATATACCATACTAATTCTGTTAGTAAATCGCGCATCACGTCCAAAGCGAACCAAGTAACTGTGAACTCTAGATACGTATAGTTTTCGATGAAAGCTAGTCATCCTAAGAGTAGTAGGGAGTACTAGGGAGGTGTTTGGTGAATTAGTTTGTTGGATAGAGTTACAAGACGGCACGGAATCATGGCTCATTGCTCCATGTTTTACTACATAATGTTGTTGCTAGCTTATTGACTTGTGTTAATTATAGTTTAAGAGCGGGCAGAGTGTTTGCCGCGGACACGAAATAGGCATTTAGCGGCCCCGCACTGCTCGCTATCTGTGTGCGTGCGCGCACGCACACTACTACACCGGCGCGTCATTATTCGGGCGTTAAAAGGTTATAACTTAGAAATCTTAGAATTCCTCATTTTTATAATCCTTTGATACAGATATTGTATTAATTCACCTAATATTTGTTCGGTTTTTCCAAATGATTTTATTATTTGTGTTTGTATTTAGTACTAAAGAAAGGTACCATTCTGTCGGTTGTTGATAAGGTTCATTTCTAAACTAATATTTATGACATTCGCGCCTTATCGACAACCGGCAGAATGGCAAAGTGCCTTTTTCTAAATAAAAGCACATTTTTTATGATTTCATATGTGGCTATTTACGGCTAAAGGTACCTTATGGACGGTCGGCGCTTACGTCGCGTTGCAGCGCATTATTATCAGCGTCTTTGTTAACAGCGTAAGCGCTGATCGTCCATAAGGTACCTTTCACCGCAAAACGTCACATATTATGAAATCGTTAAAAAATTGTGTCGTTTTCTTGGTAAAAGTACCACATTGTCGCCTGTTGATAAGGTTTTCCAAGTGATTCTTTATGACAGAAGCGCCTTATCATTCTTATCAATAAGCGACAATGTGGTATCTTTCTTTACCCAGAAAACGCCACTTTTATAATATTGATTATATCAATATTTATAAATTTTGTAAGGTTGACTCCGATTTGGATAAAAATCGATATCCGACGAAGTGATTAACATGAATCCAGAGTCAAAATGGTAAAATATTGTAAAAACCGACGCCATCTTGGATTTTGTAAGATCAACTCCGATTTGGATAAAAATTGATATCTGACGATCCGGCGGGGTCCTTAACATGAATCTAGAATCAAAATCGTTAAATATTGTAAAAAGCGACGCCATCTTGGACTTTGTGAGATTAACTCCGATTTGGATAAAAATCGATATCCGAGGATCCGACGGAGTGATTAACATGAATCCAGAGTCAAAATTGTAAAATAATGTAAAAACCGACGCCATCTTGGACTTTGTGAGATTAACTCCGATTTGGATAAAAATCGATATCTGACGATCCGGCGGGGTCCTTAACATGAATCCAGAATCAAAATCGTTAAATATTGTAAAAAGCGACGCCATCTTGGATTTTGTGAGATTAACTGCGATTTGGATAAAAATCGATATCTGAGGATCCGGCGGGGTGATTAACACGAATCTTGAGTCAAAATTGTAAAATATTGTTAAAACCGACGCCATCTTGGATTTTGTAAGATCAACTCCGATTTGGATAAAAATTGATATCTGACGATCCGACGGGGTCCTTAACATGAATCTAGAATCAAAATCGTAAAATATTGTAAAAAGCGACGCCATCTTGGATTTTGTGAGCTTAACTCCGATTTGGATAAAAATCGATATCCGAGGATCCGACGGAGTGATTAACATGAATCCAGAGTCAAAATTGTAAAATAATGTAAAAACCGACGCCATCTTGGATTTTGTAAGATCAACTCCGATTTGGATAAAAAATTATATCTGACGATCCGGCGGGGTCCTTAACATGAATCCAGAATCAAAATCGTTAAATATTGTAAAAAGCGACGCCATCTTGGACTTTGTGAGATTAACTCCGATTTGGATAAAAATCGATATCTGACGATCCGGCGGGGTCCTTAACATGAATCCAGAATCAAAATCGTTAAATATTGTAAAAAGCGACGCCATCTTGGATTTTGTGAGATTAACTGCGATTTGGATAAAAATCGATATCTGAGAATCCGGCGGGTTGATTAACATGAACCTTGAGTCAAAATTGTAAAATATTGTTAAAACCGACGCCATCTTGGATTTTGTAAGATCAACTCCGATTTGGATAAAAATTGATATCTGACAATCCGGCGGGGTCCTTAACATGAATCCAGAATCAAAATCGTTAAATATTGTAAAAAGCGACGCCATCTTGGACTTTGTGAGATTAGCTCCGATTTGGATAAAAATCGATATCTGAGGATCCGGCGGGGTGATTAACATGAATCTTGAGTCAAAATTGTAAAATATTGTTAAAACCGACGCCATCTTGGATTTTGTGAGATTAACTGCGATTTGGATAAAAATCGATATCTGAGGATCCGGCGGGGTGATTAACACGAATCTTGAGTCAAAATTGTAAAATATTGTTAAAACCGACGCCATCTTGGATTTTGTAAGATCAACTCCGATTTGGATAAAAATTGATATCTGACGATCCGGCGGGGTCCTTAACATGAATCTAGAATCAAAATTGGAAAATATGGTAAGAATCGACGCCATCTTGGATTTTGTGATATCAACTCCGATTTGGATAAAAATCGTCAGATATCGATTTTTATCCAAATCAGAGATAATTTTCCAAAATCCAATTTGGCGTCGGTGTTGACATTATTTAACAATTTTGACTATGGATTCATGTTATGGACCCCGCTGAATCGTCAGATATCGATTTTTATTCAAATCGGAGTTAATCTCACAAAATCAAAGATGGCGTCACTTATTACAATATTATACAGTTTTGATTCTGGATTCATGTTAAGGACCCCGCCGGATCATGAGATATCGATTTTTATCCAAATCAGAGTTTATCTTACAAAATCCAATATGGCGTCAGTGTTGACGTTAATTAACAATTTTGACCATGGATTCATGTTATGGACCCCGCCAGATCGTCAGATATCGATTTTTATCCAAATCAGAGTTAATTTTACAAAATCCAATATGGCGTCTATTCTTACCATATTTTCCAATTTTGACTTAAGATTCATGTTAGTCACCCTGCCGGCTCCTCAGATATCGATTTTTATCCAAATCGCAGTTAATCTCAAAAAATCCAAGATGGCGTCGCTTTTGACAATATTTTACGATTTTGATTCTGGATTCATGATAAGGACCCCGCCGGATCGTCATATATCGATTTTTATCCAAATCAGAGTTGATCTTACAAAATCCAAGATGGCGTCGGTTTTAACAATATTTTACAATTTTGACTCAAGATTCATGTCAATCACCCCGCCGGATCCTCAGATATCGATTTTTATCCAAATCTGAGCTAATCTCACAAAATCCAAGATGGCGTCGCTTTTGACAATATTTGACGATTTTGATTCTGGATTCATGTTAAGGACCCCGCCGGATAGTCAGATATCGATTTTTATCCAAATCGGAGTTTATCGCACAAAATCCAAGATGGCGTCGTTTTTTGCAATATTTTACGATTTTGATTCTGGATTCATGTTAAGGACCCCGCCGGATAGTCAGATATCGATTGTTATCCAAATCGGAGTTAATTTTACAAAATCCAAGATGGCGTCGCTTTTTACAATATTTTACGATTGTGATTCTGGATTCATGGTAAGGACCCCGCCGGATCGTCAGATATCGATTTTTATCCAAATCGGAGTTGATTTTACAAAATCCAAGATGGCGTCGGTTTTAACAATATTTTACAATTTTGACTCAAGATTCATGTTAATCACCCCGCCGGATCCTCAGATATCGATTTATATCCAAATCGAAGCTAATCTCACAAAATCCAAGATGGCGTCGCTTTTTACAATATTTGACGATTTTGATTCTGGATTCATGTTAAGGACCCCGCCGGATAGTCAGATATCGATTTTTATCCAAATCGGAGTTGATTTTACAAAATCCAAGATGGCGTCGGTTTTTACAATATTTTACAATATTGATCCTAGATTCATATTATGGTCCCCACTGGATCCTCAGATATCGATCTTTATCCAAATCGGAGTTTATCGCACAAAATCCAAGATGGCGTCGCTTTTTGCAATATTTTACGATTTTGATTCTGGATTCATGTTAAGGACCCCGCCGGATAGTCAGATATCGATTGTTATCCAAATCGGAGTTGATTTTACAAAATCCAAGATGGCGTCGCTTTTTACAATATTTTACGATTTTGATTCTGGATTCATGTTAAGGACCCCGCCGGATCGTCAGATATCAATTTTTATCCAACTCGGAGTTGATCTCACAAAATCCAAGATGGCGTCGCTTTTTACAATATTTTACGATTTTGATTCTGGATTCATGTTAATTACCCCGCCGGATCCTCAGATATCGATATTTATCCAAATCGGAGCTAATCTCACAAAGTCCAAGATGGCGTCGCTTTTTACAATATTTTACGATTTTGATTCTAGATTCATGTTAAGGACCCCGTCGGATCGTCAGATATCAATTTTTATCCAAATCGGAGTTGATCTTACAAAATCCAAGATGGCGTCGGTTTTAACAATATTTTACAATGTTAATCACCCCGCCGGATCCTCAGATATCGATTTTTATCCAAATCGCAGTTAATCTCACAAAATCCAAGATGGCGTCGCTTTTTACAATATTTAACGATTTTGATTCTGGATTCATGTTAAGGACCCCGCCGGATCGTCAGATATCGATTTTTATCCAAATCGGAGTTGATCTTACAAAATCCAAGATGGCGTCGGTTTTAACAATATTTTACAATTTTGACTCAAGATTCATGTTAATCACCCCGCTGGATCCTCAGATATCGATTTTTATCCAAATCGGAGCTAATCTCACAAAATCCAAGATGGCGTCGCTTTTTACAATATTTGACGATTTTGATTCTGGATTCATGTTAAGGACCCCGCCGGATAGTCAGATATCGATTTTTATCCAAATCGGAGTTGATTTTACAAAATCCAAGATGGCGTCGGTTTTTACAATATTTTACAATATTGATCCTGGATTCATGTCATGGTCCCCACTGGATCCTCAGATATCAATTTTTATCCAAATCGGAGTTTATCGCACAAAATCCAAGATGGCGTCGCTTTTTACAGTATTTTACGATTTTGATTCTGGATTCATGGTAAGGACCCCGCCGGATCGTCAGATATCGATTTTTATCCAAATCGGAGTTTATCTTACAAAATCCAAGATGGCGTCGGTTTAAACAATATTTAACAAATTTGACTCAAGATTCATGTTAATCACCCCGCCGGATCCTCAGATATCGATTTTTATCCAAATCGGAGTTTATCGCACAAAATCCAAGATGGCGTCGCTTTTTACAGTATTTTACGATTTTGATTCTGGATTCATGGTAAGGACCCCGCCGGATCGTCAGATATCGATTTTTATCCAAATCGGAGTTTATCTTACAAAATCCAAGATGGCGTCGGTTTAAACAATATTTAACAAATTTGACTCAAGATTCATGTTAATCACCCCGCCGGATCCTCAGATATCGATTTTTATCCAAATCGGAGTCAACCTTACAAAATTTATAAATATTAATGTAATAAATATAATTTATAATTTTTTAATATATTTGTAAATATCTGCTCCATCATCAGACCTTGGAAACCATGCATGGCCCAAGTGCTCGTCGAATCAAAACTAACGAGTCTAAACACGAAGGTATTCTATCAACTGGTTCCTGAGTACCAGTTGACACTTTACTGCTCCACCATCAGACCTTGGACACCATGTATAGCCCAAGTGCTCGTCAAAACAAAATCTACGACTCTGAACACGAAGGTATTCCACCCACTGGTTCCTGAGTACCGGTTGACACCTTTCTGCTCCATCATCAGACCTTGGACACCACTCACGATCCAAGTGCTCGTCAAAACAATACAAATGACTCCAAACATGGGGGTATTACATCAACTACTGCCTGAGTTCCGGTGGCCGCCTTTCTGCTCCATCATCAGACCTTGGACACCACCTACGGCCCAAGTGCTCGCCTAACCAAACCTAACGAGCCCAAACACAGGGGTATTACATCAACTACTTCCTGAGTTCCGCTGGTCATCTTTCTGCTCCATCATCAGACCTTGGACACCAGTCACGGTCCAAGTGCCCGCCAAAACAATACAAATGAGTCCAAACACGGGGGTATTACATCAACTACTTCCTGAGTTCCGGTGGTCATATTTCTGCTCCATCATCAGACCTTGGACACCACTCACGGTCCAAGTGCTCACCAGAACAAACCTAACGAGCCCAAACACGGGGGTATTACATCAACTACTTCCTGAGTTCCGGTGGTCATCTTTCTGCTCCATCATCAGACCTTGGACACCACTCACGGTCCAAGTGCTCACCAGAACAAACCTAACGAGCCCAAACACGGGGGTATTACATCAACTACTTCCTGAGTTCCGGTGGTCATCTTTCTGCTTCATCATCAGACCTTGGACACCAGTCACGGTCCAAGTGCCCGCCAAAACAATACAAATGAGTCCAAACACGGGGGTATTACATCAACTACTTCCTGAGTTCCGGTGGCCACCTTTCTACTCCGTCATCAGACCTTGGACATCTTCTACGGTCCAAGTGACACTATATACAATGAGGTATAAACGAAACTAACTCTGTATGTCATTCATTTTGAACTGGTTGCTATTGCCTATTTCCTTTGGAAACACAAAAAATGGTAAAAAAATTCTTATACCGTTTTGCTACCTATAACGCAGTATACGTACACAATGAACATCGATTTATTTCAAGATGTAGACGCTCCGCAGAGAGACGTGGTGTCGCTTCGAACATTCGGGGCCGACTGACTATTACAGCCTAAGACGTCTCCAAAATTTCCTTCCTCTTCATACTAAAATCACTCTTACTCGGTCCCTTCTGCTTCCTTTATTAGACTACGGTGATATTGTTTTTGTAGATCTTAGAGAGGAGCTACTTGACAAACTCGAACGCTTGCAAAATGTATGTATCAGATATATCTTTGGTCTGCGTAAGTATGATCATATATCCCAGTTCCGAAAACAACTTGGCTGGCTTCCGATTCGTCGTCGTAGAGATGTGCATGTCCTGTCATTGCTTTTCAGTGTGTTATTCAATCCTGCTTCTCCTTCTTATCTATCTGAGAAATTCAGTTTCCTGGCTTCCGGTAGTGGTCACCGTTTACGTTCTAGCACCAACCTTTCTCTCACTTTTCCGTCCAACAAGACGCGTATTTACAGTAGATCTTTCACTGTCCATGCCGTAAAGTTGTGGAATGAGTTGCCGGTGTCTGTGAGGCAATCGCAATCTGCAGCATCGCTCAAGGAGAGGCTAAAGAAGTTGTGGCTTTCCGACCCTTGATTGGAGTTTGTCCTTTATGCTCTGTTTAATAGTTTATATATATATTTATTATTTAATATATGTATATATGTATTGTTGTTTAGTGTATATTTATATATGTAAATATTATATATATATTTTTATTGCGTATTTATTTATAGTGTAGTTACAATGTGTATTCAAAATTTACTTTTTATTTGAAGTTTTGTTACTGTACAATTTTTGCTCTTAGTTTGTCTTTCATCGTTGCCTGTTTTTATCTAATTTCCTCAAAGGTTAACTGGAAGAGATCCCTCATAGGGATAAGTTCGCCTTTGTTGTATCAAATTGTCTATGTTACTGTGTTTCTTGTATTTCTTGTGTTATTGTACAATAAAGCTTATACATACATACATACTATTTCGAGTGTTGCTCACTTGTTATATTTCAACGATCAGATTCCATAGTAATTTTGTATGGCGGATTTTTAGGACGTTTTAAAAAAATCATAATTAATTAATGAACCAGTATTATGTAACAAGACTATACGAATTCAGTAGCTTGTATATTTGAGATTGGATAGAGTTAGTTTTTAAAAATAAAGCAAATGATTTTTCATTCACTTTGGCATAAACGCTGACACGCGTTTTTCTAAATTTTGCTGCGTCTTTGCGTAGACATATTTACTAAACTGTACATTATTGTAGATTATAAATATACGAATATGGTAGACACACTCTTTGAGATAATAATTACATGCATCTTGTATGTCTTTGCAAATAATTGAGGACGCCACAGTCTTAACCGTAACTGTCGTTTACGTTGAAAACACTCTGCCCCCTCTTAAGGCTCCACGCGGGGTTTTTACGAGTTTTCACTTGATATTCCGCAACGAATCCTATAAGTAAATTAAAGTTAAACACTCCAGAACGGATTCATCGAGTTTATTTACACCATGACTCTACGTTTGGAGCTCTTTACAGCACTCGTTTTCACAGGGTTAAGAAGATGACGCTGCTCCGTCTCATCCAACGAACTAATGTAATAGCGGGTGGAGCGGCTGAAATCGCCGAAATTTTAAAACATAATACTTACTCGTAAATATAGCGAAGGATATCAGTATGAATCACGAAAGTTTAAATTATACTAAGCCTTCTGTTCAGTTCAGTTGTCATTCTCCACCGCGAGATAGGTACTGTCACAGCAATCTTGTGCTAAGGCCACTGTACAAAAACATGATAAAACCATTTATCTTTAATATAAATACATCTCAACCATAAGTCCATTGCATATCAAGTCCATGTCTGAGCACCCTTCCGTCAAAATGTAAGATTAATGGCCTTCGCGACATTTATACGTACATATTACATTCATTTACATGCATATTGTGGATAAAAGGTTTTCTGTTGTCATAAAATGCTATGCAAATATAAATCCGCGTGCGAGACGGAGTCGCGCACTGAGGGTTCAGCGCAAAATATTAGTTATCACATTCATCCATAAACATGATGCAATAAACTTGCATTTCGATGTAGAGATTTGAAGTCAGCTCCATGTATCGACTGGTCCACTTGTTTGTACGGCATAGAATTAGTAGGTATATGTATGTGAGTTTGTATTTCGTTGATTCTTTGTTACGTATGATTTCACATAAATTTAAATATATTTAACAACGAAAATAATGTTACCTTGCTATTCCGCTAAACGTGCTATTCAATTAGTGCCAACCCGTTATACCTATTTGCGTATTTTTTGTATGTAATTAATATTCCCACCCTCCCGCCGCAAAAAATAATTACGCAAATAGATATAACAAACCACCACCAATAATATAAAACTAGACACGTGTTTCGCCTCTCTACAAGCCATCCTCAGGGGATACAGGAGATGATGTCGTACAGTACGACATCATCTCCAACCCCGTAATGCCTGAATCAATAAATTATGTAAAAAAAAATGGTTGCCTGTAAAGTCGGTTTTACGGGCGAAGATTTTACGTGACAACGTCTTTTTCTCGGTAGAATATTTATTGATATGAATATAATTAAATTGCACAATAGGAACTTACTTAACACTATCAACGTTCGAGAAAGACAAAGACAGAGACACAAGCATGCGCCGATTCAATGCGCCTAATTCTCTAGTGCTGCGCGCGCGGCAGACCGATCATAGTTGAGTGGGAGAGAGACGCAAGGCATTCGGCGGGCCTCTCTCTCGTTCGGTGACTCATCGTAACGTTACCGAGCGTTACACTTTTTCATAAGTGACTCCCAGCCGCAACCTAATTTAAGACGTTGTCACGTCAATAAAATATTTGAAAGCACAAATTTTGACAAATTTTCTAATTAAGTTACAAAACGTTTTTTTTTTGTAAAAAATTAAGATAGCGACAATGTTATATTTTTCCTGTAATATTTATGATAAAAGTAACGATGTGTAAGGTGTAAGATAGGTATCATATAGAAATTGACAGATTTTCCCGTCCCGCCCGTCCCATCCCGTGCTAGTGTGAGTCATCCTTAATTATTCAATTTTTATTAAAATAGCTTATTATCTCGGGAACATATTTAACGATGTGACAGATAGACAGCGTCATAAGGGTTCCTTTTTACCACTTTGATACAGAACCCTAAAAAGGGTATAATATAATATACGATTTTAAGCTAACATGTTCATTTACGTTGTAATTACTGTTTAAAACGAGATATTTACCATGTATATTTATTTTTATTAGCTCCCGATATTTAGATATATTTATTGTTATCAGTTACACATTACAGTTACACATGGCGCTTGTAATAGTGCCGAAATATCGGAAGATCGCAGAACATACATGATAAATATCTCGTTTTAAATAGTAATTATAATATTATTTAATAATAGAAATAGGTATAGGCTAATATAGACTAATAGTAGTTTATGCAACAGTGATGTAATAAGTTTTGTAATAGACCAGAGTGTTTTAAGAACCCATTATGAGCTGTTGCATACACTAGTTTTTCTACGACAGCTAAAATAGCGTAAAAAGCAAAATCTAGAAACGTGGCAGAATAGGGAAGTTGTTGTGCCCTCTATAGGAATAAAAAAAACCACAACACTGCTCATATATTGTATGAAAATCCATAGGAGCAGTGTTCTTATGGAATACCACAGACAACGTTATAATGTATACTTTTTAAATATCGCTGTCAGTCATCTAATTGACAGATAGAAGTGCTGGAGTAGAAAAAATATGTATAAACACCGCTATATCATGTTGCTAACTTTTTATTTTATTATAGGCACTTTATATTTTAATAGGGTAGGGCAAAAACCTTAAACATATAAATAAAACATTGGGTACCTTTTACAAATTGAATACTATTGAATTAACTTGTCCTCTGAGTTGGTTTAGGATCCCACATTAATTGATCTGTATTTATCTACGTATATAAGTATGTATATTGTATATCGTCGCCTAGTACCCATAGTCGTAGTATATTGCTTTATTTGGGACGGGCCTATTTTTGAGATTCGAACGCTCGAATATCTTGTTCATTCGAGTGTGAATAAAAACGATTGAATGCTATTTATCGATAGTCAAACACTAGCCTTTTGAGTGATAATTCCAGTGACTTTCAAAAATACGAACTATTGGTATCATGCGAATATAATCGTGACAAATTATCACGTGCGATTATTTTCAATCACTTGTTTTTGTATTTGAGCGTTCGAATACTTCGAATCTCAAAAATCCAGGTCGATCTGTGTGAGATTTTCTCGTATTTTTATATACTTAGATATTTCATTGATTTGTTGTATTTTCCTTGTGTATTTGAGAACACAACTTAGTTACTCTTTACTATGAAAACATTTCGTTATGTACTTACCTAAGTACATGTTTGTGTCAATCAAACTTTTTTATATGCGATACAAACGAACATGGATATTTTTTAAATTAAAAACAATGAAACCGGTATACTTACATCTAAAGAAAACCTCAATAACATGGTACTTGTATTTATAATAAATCGACTGTTTATTATTATTTAATAACTAAATTGTATCACTAATTAACTGAAGATCGAAATACGACCTCTTTAGCCCTAAGCCTAAACATTGACAATACTTACCATCAAAATCCCATCCTGACGAAATCACAGCACTACACTTCATAAATTATCGATTTTTCACATCACTAGTTTATACCACAACACATTATTACAGTTTTTTTGAGAAACTAAACGAGTTCAGGTCAAAATCTAGGTTCCTTTCGCATGCACCGAACGATAGCTACTGATTATTTCATGCGATCCTATGTATATATCTAGCTATATAAAATACCGGGAGAGCTTGTACTTTTAATTTTCAACCGTACTACAATAACCCTAAAGTTCAATTTTATATAGACATCTTTCTCGTTCCGCTCTAGGATTCTGAAGCGGCAATGCCATTGTAATTTAAACTATATCGTTTGGTAATAGAGTTGAGTTTAGCTTGCGCGTGGTTCTGGATAGCTTTTCTTCACCCCATCCCCTTTTACTTCGTTAGAGTTGGGAAGGCGACTCGGTTTCGGTAACGTTGCGTTGTTTTTGAACTTTCGTTATTAACGTCGTTATTTTGTGATGAGGATTACCGCGAGTCGATTTTCCGCTAGGGGCGCTAGTGGAACGTGAGTCCTGCGGGAACATTTCAAACGTCACTTTGACAATTTTCTCATATTAACACAGGATCCACGCGTGAGTGACGTCACCTGGTGAGGGACAAAACGGTAGCTCCCATTGAATTTGTTATTTGTAAAGTACCAACTGTAGGTTTGAGTTAGGTAGGTACGTTTATTAATGAAAGGACCATGTGCAAATTGGCCCAAAATCCAACAGAGCTGAGCGTTATCTCATTTGATAGGTGTTTTAATTAATTATTTTCTTTATATGGACACCAAGTTGAATTCCATTGCATAACTGAGATATTTATACTTTGGGCAGTCAATGGCACATAATTAAATGCCTCGAGTTGTATGCGTAACGCATTCCCCCTATCAAAACAAAGGCAGTGTGGATCCGCCATCATCGCCGAGCGATTGTGAATATTTATACTTACATAATAATATTTTTATTTTTTTTAATACTACGACGGTGACAAACAAGCATACGGCCCGCCTGATGGTAAGCGGTCACCGTAGCCTATGGACGCCTGCAACTCCAGGGGTGTTACATGCGCGTTGCCGACCCTTTAAAAACTTTAACACTCCTTTTTTGAAGAACCCCATATTGTAGTCCTTTGGGATAGATAGAGATAGATAGATAGATAGAGATAGATAGAAATAGAGATAGAGAGATAGAGATGCATTTATTGTCAGAAGCTGTGTACAAGTAGGTCTTATATATTACAAAAAGGTCCAACAGTTTGCCCGTTTTGGGCGTACAATAATAAAAAACAAACACAAACATACAGATAACATTAGTACCTAAGTAAATTAATACATCTTAATCTTAACTATTCTTACAGTAATCGCGTTTTAATAGGAATATCTCAGATCTGCAATAGAATTAAAGTTGTTGCCCATATAACGAAATGAAGCAGACCTGTTTATAGACACAAGTCTCATCTCTGTTGGTTTTGGGGCCAGCCTCCATACAAATTTGCCTATGGTCCTTTGTGAATCAGCATAGTTGTTCTTATTTTTATATTTCAAAGGCTTTTTAAAGTTTAAGTTTCAGGTTTCATTCGTTCTAAAGAAGTGTTAGGTCCAAAAACCCAACTGGTTCATAATAAAAAATATTTTATATCATCTTATTTTGACATTTACCAAAATTGTATAGTATAAATATTATATTTAAGCGTCTAGAGATCGCTTTATGTAAATGAACTATCCGAATTATTCATTTTATATCGATTTGACAATCGTAATACATAGGTACTTGTAATTTTCAACATGCAACATGGTAGTCTCTGGGAGAAGTCTATATCCAGCAGCGGACGTTTTTTTGGCTAATAATACCATGGGCCTACCACAAACATCGAAAATTGGCATTGACGAGATAACCACTTTCTCACTCCAATAGGCAAATGTGACAGATGGAGATACGAATCTGCAATCGTTCAATTTTCGTGGTACTTTGATGTTGATAACGATGATGTAATATTCAGTAAATTACAAGTATTTATAACTAGACGTTTGCTACGGCGTAGCGCGAGTGTGTAGCCATTGTGTTACCTATTTCAAACTTTTGCAACCACTGCAACGCGCTACGGTCGTAGCCGATCCCAGCAATCTTATCGCATTGTAGAAGAAAACGGGTTCCCGGGTCGTATAAGTATTAAAAAACGTTTATGAAGTTAATATATTAACGGTATGATTTAACGCAAATCGTAGTATTTTCTTCCTTTTACATGGGGTCTAATGGGCATTTTCGCGAGAAATCCAAAAAAATATTTTTGTAAAGAAGTTAAATTTAATGTTTTTCCTACTCAGAAAAACGAGCTCTTTCAATCTAGACGAAAAAAACTACGAGAAAAAAAGGTCTTAAAATTTTCAAACGTTTTACGTACTCTCCATTTTGTAACCGCTGTACAAAGTGTATGAAAAATATACCTAACTGATTCTGAGTAGGAAAAAAAATAACTGTTTTAGAAAAAAAAGTTTTTAGATATCTTCTTGCGAAAATGCCCAATAGCATACAATTTATATGTATATTATTAAATTTAAACTGAGATTTTTTGTTTCTAAAATCACTCGAGATTGACCAAATTTTAGAAAAATATCGGTTTTTGCATGTCTCTCGATAGTTTAAATTATTATTGTAATTGCAACAAAATCATATCATATCTGTATTGAATCCCGAATCACTGTACAATACAATACAATACAATAATCATTTATTTCTAACAAAAGTCCATAATGTGTTAGTAACATTACATATTAAAACTTAAATCTTAAATCTAGGGTTAGTACAAAACATAACATTAAAACAAATTCTTACATATTGGGGCATGTAGCTGCACCCAGTGCTTTAGCCACGGTGAGTCCCACCGGTCGGCCAACGTGCACAGGATGGTATTCGTGCTGGCGCGCCACCGCCTCAACAGCGAGCTACACCGCTTCCTGATGATCGCGTGGAACCCATCGATCCGTCCCTATAACTGTAACTGTAACTGTAACATGAATTAGTTTTAGTTTAGAATAGGTATAAATATAAACAATGTTGCTACGCCCTGACAGGGTAACCATGTACGCACTTAATACAATATGTTAAGACCTTTATGTAACCATGGTTCTGCAATAAATGAATATGAATATGAATAAATTCGATCAGAGTAACAAATACCTACATTTAAAAGTTGCTTTAAATTACCTATACTTTTCTTATCATTATTTGTGTTGAAGTATTCAGAAGGCGTAGTATAAAAGTTGTACGACACTTACTTGTCGATCGCGTTAGCGTATCGAGAGTTCAAATTATGTTTGCCATTTATTTAAAATCATCCGGCAACTTTCATATTTTGACCCCTCGATACGCTAACGTGGTCGAGAAGTTAATGTCGTACAATTTTTATACTAGGCCTTCTGTTAAGGTATACCGTTTCTGAAAAGAAAATATCTCGTGGCACATGCGTCTATCACATTTTGTTCACATTGTGAACGTGTTAAGTAAACGTCATAATTTCATAGAAGTTTGACGTTTAAAATAACATTAGCGCAGTCTGTTACATCAATAAAATAAATAAATATTATGGGACAATCTTACACAAATCGACCTAGTCCCACGGTTAGCTCAATAAGACTGGTGTTGTGTGTACTAGACGACGATATCTATATATTAGATAGATACAACATCATCATCATCATATCAGCCATAAGACGTCCACTGCCGAACATAGGTCTCCCCTTTTGACCTCCATATGTACCGGTTGGAAGCGACCTGCATCCAGCGTCTCCCGGCGACCTTCATAAGGTCATCTGTCCATCTTGTGGGTGGACGTCCTACGCTGCGTTTGCCAAGCCGTGGTCTCCACTCAAGCACTTTATGACTCCATCGGCCATCATGCGTGCAATGTGGCCTGCCCATTGCCACTTCAGCTTGCCAATCCGAAGGGCTATGTCGGTGACTTTAGTTCGTCTACGGATCTCCTCATTTCTGATTCGATCACGTAGAGAAACTCCGAGCATAGCCCTCAGATACATACAAATACTTAAATACATAGAAAACATTATATTACAAATATTCGTGATAAACACACAAATAAATGTCCCGACCAGGATTCGAACCCGGAACCTCCTGCTTCGTAGGCAGGTTCACTACCGACTAGGCTAGGAGGCCGTTAAGTTATCGACTTTACCTTAGATTGGTCTGACTCTAATATCCCCTAGATATCCTGTAAAACACCTGTACCTACAGTCACCAGCAATATGAAGGCCGCAAAAATATGTGACACGCTCTTATGACGGTACAAACAAGAATGTGTCAGATTATTTTGCAGCCTTCATATAGTCCTATACTATGGCAGGTGACTGTACACTTTTTTTCGTCAGTCAAAAACGGTATTTAATAACCGTTATTAACAAAACCATTATTTTGCCAATCACTAGAAAATGTTGCCATAGCAAAAAATCAAATAAATGCAATATCACGTTTATGTGTACATCTGTTTTTTACTAATTAGGGCTAATACTTAAGGGTTGTTACACAATTGTGCTAATTTGACGAGGGTCGCTATTTGTTTATCAAAGAAACCGTTATTTTAAGTGAGGTCCAGTATGTTGAACGAGTGCCGTGATTTAGCAATAATATATTATTTAGGCTTTGGGTCTCAAAGGGTTGTGTCTTGTTTCAGTTAACCCCTGGCTAAAAAGAGGTTAGGTACCTACTGACTTGAGTTTCAAATACATATGTAAAACTATATCGATATAAAAAACGTGCGTGTGATATTTTACATAAATTATTTTAGCACTGAAAAATGACAGGATACGCCTAATTAGTACAGTCGAGCAGTACAGCTGGATGCATAATATGTAAACACTTACACCTTATTGTCAATTTCCTAAGCGTGCTCAGATATTTTTGAAGCTTTAGTAATGCTTAAAACTGTCAAACAAGAAGTATTTTTAGTGCTCCGCCAGTTTGGATATAAAATATATGGGTAAATGCAGTTTTTAATACTTACTAAAATTTCGGCCCTTGCCGATTTTACTAAAACTATCGCTCGCTAGGCGCTCAAGTTTTAGGAAGACACGAAACAGGCCATGGAGATGGCGGGAAAGTTATCAAGAAGACGGAGAAAGTTAGAACTAGGTCTATATAACTCTATTTAAAGAGGGGTCAATCTTAGTGGTAGCATATTATAGTGGTGTGTTATATCTATTTGCGTATTTATTTTGGGAGGGTGGGAACATCAATTGCATGCAAAGAAATACGCAAATAGGTATAACGGGTTGCCACTAATTGCCCAGCACGTTAGGCGGAATAGCAAAGTAACTATTTTCATTCTTACTATGGGATCCGCAAAGTTACGCCTGATTAGATAAGTTCAAAGATTTCTAAAAATAATTGTGACACACCTGGAGTTCATGGCAGTGATGGCAGTACTATGGCCGTATGCTTGTTTGTCACCGTTAACGTACCTAATACACAATAATTAAGTTAAGTCTTCCTGCCAAGTTGTACGTGATGTAGGTATGGCATTTTTATACGATGCCACTGCTAAATCGGCAAAATGTGTGCCAAATAAGTACAAAGATTGCGTGATTGCACTCTAGTGTTTCGCCCCGGGGGGCCAACAGGGGTGTAAAATCATCCGCCCATGGGTGGCATAAACTGCCAGGGTTCGCACAACGCGCATTACCTCACGGATGCGTTCAGATATAGGTATATATATATATATATATATATATATATATATATATATATTATTTCAAACACCGCACACTAGTTTATACTTAGACAAATTAATGCCAATACTAATAAATTATTAATATAAACATGTTTTATAATTAAAATACTTATATATTTTTATTTTATATGTTTATACAAATGTTGTACCGCCAATCGCACACACCTGACAGCATGTTGACAACCCTAATGTTAATGTCATCTTGAAATATTAGCACGGCGGTTTTAGCAATTGTTTTAGTACAGGCTTATGCACTAAATAAGCCATACTACAAGAACTAGGCTCTAAATCCAGTGAAGTTTATTGTCAATTACTTTTTAAACGAAATAAATAAAAAATACTGAACGGATTCAGAAGGCAAACAAGAAAGAAAGAAACTTAGATAAATGAACAAAGAAACAATAATGATAAAAAAAATATTACTGAACGCATCATAACGAATGTCAAATGTCCTATCAAAAGTCAAAACTGACATTATAACCTCTATGCTATGATTATAAAATCGAAGAATCGCGAATTGGAACAATATTATTCCTGAATTAGAGAATTAATAGTTCTTTCATAATAATAAACTAAATCACAAAAAATATTACAAATAGATTTTTTCTAAGTGTCTTACATAACGTGACAATGAATATAGCACGTACAATATGCACGATTCGCAACAAAAATGTCAGCAAAACAGTGTTCCGAAATTTCCGTATTTCTGCCTCAAATTACGATTCTACACACGCTTCACAGCCTAAAGTAAAAGAAGAGAAATACGACTTTGAAGATTTAAAAGTATTGGAGCGCGTGGAGAACAGAAAAGCGGCGATTCCACCATTTATGAAGAACGTATTCGTGTCGATTTTCGACCGGGAGTTACTCGCTTATCCTGAAATTTTAAACAAAGATGAGACTCAGGACTTGGATGCGAGAGTGTCTAGATTGGAGGCTGTGTTTGGGGATCCTGAAAAAACAAAAGAAGAGCGTGTAGAAGTCTTAAAACAGAATCAAATGTTTGCGGCACCCGTTGCTTTGACACTTGGGGGGTTGGCTATGAATGTTACTGAGAGTATAAGGTAAGGTTGTCTTAAATCTTCTACTTACTGTTATTTCGGACTTTGCCAGTATCTATTTTCCTGTGTTTGAGTGTTTCACTTTGCGAGATCCTGGTTGCTTTCAATGCTATGCAATTTTACATAAATGGACTCACAAAAGTGAGTTTGTTTATGTAAAATTGCTAAAATATCGAAAAATGCGCTTTTTTAGACCATATTTGAAAACATAATTGAAAATTAACTATATATTGTATTCATGATCGCTCTTGTGAGTCAAGATAAAAGATCAACGGATGAATGATGGTTTTGTAATTATAGTATTTGTGGCGTAATGTCGCGTCAAAACTCTTAAAAAACCGTCGATTTCCGCATGGTGTTCCTTAACTTTAGTAGAAGACTATTATATTCTTATAATTTAACATTACTTTCAGATACCTAGAAACAATATCCTCAGACCTGCAACTCAGTCAGCAGCTGAGCGACCACTGGGTAGCATTAGAAGCTTTGAAGGCTGGTCTCCGGGCAGACCAGTTCCGGCAGATCCTAGACGATCTGATCAGCGGAGAACATACAATCTCCCTGTGTGTGAAAGAGAAGCTTGCGGAGAGGATATCGCAAGCTGATTTCAGGACCATTGCCGAGATGGATGGTCAAGGTATCTTAACTTCTTAGACATTTCCCGTTTTTCTGGTGCTTCTCTCAATTCTAGGGTCTGCTTGGCAACCAAATCCAAGAATTAGCGTACTAGCGACTGCCATCTCACCTTCCAACCCAAAGGGTAAACTAGGCCTTATTGGGATTAGTCGGGTTTCTTCATTTGCGTTCCCAAAATCAACCAACTAAATGGTAAAATCGCCGTCAATGGAACTTACTAACAATGTAAACAAAAGGCATCAAATGTTGTCACTGTTTCTCCTTGTATTTTCACACTACCTCATCAAACAGTAACTGAAACCGCAGTAAAGAACTTACTGAAACAGTCGTAATCGTAATATACAAAACATAAGATATATAACTTGATCTTGGAGATTTCATAAAAAATTTAAAAGTGAGGTTATTTATGATCAATATGGCGGTTTGTTTACATTATTTGCATTGACGGCGATTTTAATCGAAACTTTTTTGTACGTATGAACGCGTGTGTAAGTTAGTTTCGAAAAACTTGTCACGAGCTATTGACCCAACAACCTTAAGATATCAATCAATCAATCAATCAATCAGCCTATTGCAGTCCACTACTGGACGTAGGCCTCCCCAAGGGCACGCCACAAAGCACGGTCATTCGTGACTAGGGTTGCCAACCTTAGTGTACAAATTTGCGGTAAATTCGGGATCAACATGCGGGATTTGGCTATAAAATGCGGGACGCCGTCAACCGGCCTAAATATGTATGGTGTATCGACTGTCAACGTTTTGAAAGACACACAAAATTACCAGGTTTCTTAAATAGAAGCAATTGCTTCTAAATATAGAAATTCAGCTGATATACCTCGAGTTTTTGCCATGAGTTTTTAAATTTTTACATTTTTTAATATAAAAATAGAAAGATCATTTAAATTTGAATGAAATAGTTTTTCAATTTTGATATGAAATATTTTTTCAATGATGTAGTCAGTTTTTGAAAAATACACCACTCAGTTGTCAGTTTTAATTTTTTTTGCACAGCGAGCTTCAAACCATACATCTACTATCTGGTTTTCAACCTTATTGCTATTAAATCTTAATAAAACTAACAAAAATTTTAAGTAGTCTTCCACGGAATGAATGAACACTTTTTAACATTTTAACACAAAATTATGAAGTTAAAGAAATGTTATGTTTGGTACATTTTGATAGAAATACACGAACATTAGCCAACTTTACTGGCTTATAAGTTACTTTTTTACACAAAATGAATAGGCATAATAATATGTAAAGTTTAGTTCATACTCTATCCAAAACCTATAAATTGTAAGTAAGTAGTGGATATCAAGATATTGGGGATCATGACCAGACTCTTAACATTTAGTGCATATTACTCGTAGTACCTATATACGTTTTAAGACAAACACGTTATACAGTATTTTGATATGAACGGTTGCATTTACGAATATGCCCATATAGCAAAATAACCTATACCTAGTTTGTGTTTTGCCTTATTATAAAAGCATTATTAGAGTAAGAGTTGTAAGCATAGTGAGCTAAATTGTGTCTTTTTAGATTAAATCCTCTAGCATATAATAAAACCACAGATTCACGAGCAAGCACTGGCTCTGCGTCATGTTAATAAAACGTTCCTTTTTATGCTTATTATCCAGTCTAGTCTGAAAACGGGACAATCGGCGTCCCGCGCGGCCCCTTTGCGGGACGCGTCGTCAAGACCCCAGAAACGGGACGTCCCGCGTATAGCGGGACGGTTGGCAACCCTATTCGTGACCCTCATTCAACCACTACCAGCTACCTTTCTCAAGTCATCGGTCCACCTGGCAGGAGGGCGTCCCACACTACGTTTGCCGAGGCTTGCCCATTCGAGAACCCTTTTTTTTTTTTTTTTTTATTATTCAAAAGGTGTACATAGTTACATTAATTGGTATTATAACCCGCCAAACTGAGAAACCAGTTTGTTGGCGAGATCGCGCTCATGCTATCTAACAATAGGTAGGTAGGTAGGTTTTGCTCCAACGCTCATATGTTCTGCGACAGACGTGGCCGGCCCACTGCCCCTTCAGCTTGCAGACAATGTCCATTACTTTGGTATTATGCCAGATAGTCATGTTCCCGACTGTCTCTTAACGAGATACCCAGCATTGCTCTTTCCATTGCATGCTGAGCGATATGTGACCTTAAGATAGAAAGCTAATAATAAGACGTTTATTCAATAAGTTTGCATTAGATGATTAAAAGATACACGGATACACTTAACATATACAACACAAACTAACTGAAATGGAGATGGCTCAGCTTGTGTCTGTGCCATAAGCCCTTCAGACACTTAGGCCTTAAAGGTTCAGGCCACAGACGCTGTTATTCTACCACCCCCTTAACTTAATCTAACTACATGCAGTATACAACAGGGTTACGTTCTCATTAACCTAGAAACAAAATTTGCAAACCAAAAAAGACAAAGAATAATTGTGATGGGTAGCTTATACAATTCTTACCTCTGTCAACAAAACGTGAAAGTTACTTCCTTTTGGCTGTCCAGTAAATAAGCCTTACACTGTTTTTTGAAAACCGCCAGCCGCCGCCGCTATATACAGGGTGACTTCAAAATGATAATACAAAATCAATGTTTTACACCCATTTCCCCTAAACTAAGCCTCTCAATTAAGTATCATGCTTTTAAAATAGTCGTAAGGATATTTTTTTAAATTTTTAATTTATCCCATTTTGTTTGACTTAACATGTTTGGGTTAACCTACCATAATAATCAACAAAGAAGTTTAGAAAATCACTTTCCTCTTTTGTTGTCAATCACCTACCATGGTATTTATGAAGAAAACGTGTTTTGATTAGTAATTGACACTTGTCAAAGAAAATAAGATTTGTATACCGTAATATTTCGATTTCACCATTAAATAAAATGCCTCGACCTTGAAGTCACCCTGTATTATATGTATACCGCTAAGCCACCAACTCTTTATGGACTACATCTGCATATAAGATTTAAACTTACCAGCACACTGTTTCAGAAATATGGCGGATAACCGGTGAGAAAGTCTGCATCGACAGTTCTGGCTACTATTTAGTGCTGGGCAGCTCAGAGGCAGGCAGGCTTCGGGCATTCCTTGTGCATCCCGGGGCTGCTGGGGTCACTGCCACAGGGGACTTCGTCACCTTCCAGAAAACACCAGGTACAATATAAATTAAACGGCCTCTTAGCCTAGTTGGTAGAGACCCTGCCTACGAAGCAGGAGGTCCCGGGTTCGAATCCTGGTCAGGGCATTTATTTATGTTTATCACGAATATTTGTTCCTGAGTTATGGATGTTTTCTATGTATTTAAGTATTTATATGTATCTGTCTATTATATATATCGTCGCCTAGTACCCACAACACAAGCCTTATTGAGCTTACCGTGGGACTAGGTCGATTTGTGTAAGATTGTCCCATAATATTTATTTATTTATTTATAACTCTTTTCACCTCACTAGCTAGGAAAGCGCTCTTTTATCTTTGCGGAGAAAATCGCATTTTATCCACTAGTATTGAAAGTAATATGACCTTGAATTTTGAATGGTTTCTTCAAATTAACTGGTAGCATTGACTTCCAACCGATAGTTTTGATTTGAATACCTATTGGATAGCTTAGCTTACATTTGGATGAAATTAGTAATCGTATGTTGTTTTTATATTCCTCACGATAGTGACGTGAAAAATGTTGTATTGCACTCGGGGGCAAAGTTCAACTCTCGTGCCTTGAGACGCTCGTAAAGCTCAAGATTCCAGTTTTTGAACCATGAGATGGCGCTGTCATCAAGACCCGAATTCGATCCTCGGATTGGCCTTTGTCGGTGTTGGTCTTTTTCTTTGGTATATGACATCCATTTCAATTCCTGATCTCATATTATAGTTAAGTATAGTAAAATTATAGTATTAGTTAGTTTTCCTGGGTTTTTTCCGAAAATCGACATCCATTGTGACTTTTTTGCGTTATAGTTGTAGTATAGTAGTTTGTTTCAACAAAAATCCTTATGTTTTTAAATCACACAGCTACACCGCTAGACGAAGTGAAGGAAGCCAACCTAGCACAGATCCTGGGGACGTCCCGTCTCCACACAGCGACATTGTGCCGCTGCAGTCTTCAACGGGCCATGCTAGCCGCTACCGACTATATTAGAGACAGAGCGTTCAATGGTATGTTTATCGTTTGTCTACGAAAAGAACTGGATACCCAAGTAGCCTAAAAAACCGGCCAAGATCAAATAAAAAAAAATATTCTGTAAGTAAGCCTCAAGGGCACTTTTACAAGTCAGTAAGCATTACAATAAAGCATTTGCATGTACAAACATTTACAATATATCAGATAGATATAGTGAGATGTAAAAGTATAATCTAAATACTGATAATACAACAGCCAAAACCTGGGTAAACAATATTAAAATACATGTGTAATATAGCAAGAGATGTATAGACTCTATAGTTAATAATAAATTATGTTTGGAGATGTAAAAGGTCTCTCAACTTCAAAATAAAATACGAATAAAAATTGGAGATGTAAAGGCTCCCCAAGTGTCAAAATAAAGACTGGAGATGTAAAAGGTCCCAATCGTCAAAATAAAATACGAATAAAATTTGGAGATGTAAAGGCTCCCCAAGTGTCAAAATAAAGACTGGTGATGTAAAAGGTCCCCATCGTCAAAAAATAATACTGGTAGGATTCGGAGGAGGAGGAAGTGCGTGCCGGACTCGCCCACCGAGGGTTCCGCACAAAGGATGCTGGGCCATTAATGACCTTTTAGATACTTAAAAATACTGGTGGCACGGAACTCTTAGTGTGCGGTAATTACCTATGCAGTTTTCGGGATCCTACTAGAAGATAAAACGAGTCCCAATTTTTACCATTCCGATACCATTCTGAGACCTTTTTTTCTTGTAGTGTTTTTCTCCTAGATTGAAAGAGCTATTTATTCTTAGGCTGGATTTGACATAACTTTTTAACCAAGAGTAACGCTTCTTGGATACTAATGTAAAAATCCCATAGTAATATGTATCCCATAGTTTAAGACTTTACTATCTGAGAGTAAGCGTTATTCTCGGAATAAAAATTTGGTAAAACACAGCCTTAGTAGGAAAAACATTAAATTTACCTTTACCTAGGTACCTTCTTTGTTTTGGATCTGTTCTCTCGAAAATACATCAGGCAATTTGTTGTTTGCTGAATCAACTATTAATACTGACGGGGATATATTATTAACACTAAGTCGGCAGTCTCGGCCAAAATTCGAGCCGAGAACTCGGTCTCGGCTCTCGGCCAAAAAGGGCCGAGATTCTCGGCCTTGGCCGAACCTTCCATCTTGACACTTTTTGCGATTTTAGTGGGCATTTTAAGCAATTATTGTGTACCGTGTTATCGTACGTAATGCAAATTATAACTTTTTTTCTCAAGCTTTGACTGTAAATGTTGTGTTTTAGTGATGGCTATATTAAACAACAGTTTAATTCTTGACTATTACATGTTTTTGTGGAAAATGCGCGTTTTTCGTATTAAGTATAAAATCTCGGTCCCGGCCGAAACAAAAAAGAAGTCTCGGTCGGACCATATTATTAACTACACATTTTTAGAGTTAAAGGGACTATATATCTTCGTTTTCAAACAGGCAAGCCGCTATCAGAGATGCCAACGCTCCGCTCCACCATCGGTTCGACGCTCCTCGACATATACGCGTCAGAGAGCGTAGAGTACTTCACAGCCGGCCTGCTAGATGGATATCTAAACTCGGACGCTGAAATGGAGATGGCTATGTGCAGGTAAGAGACCTTTTCGACGCCACGTCAAAACTAAAGTTGAATTTTATGGTTTGTCGTCAAGGGCAGCGCGCGCGGCGAGACCAAGCAGTACGCCCGCCAATATTGAGCTTTGTTTTTAGTGGTTAGATGAAGTGCTTATCCATACTGTATGTATATAGTAAAAACCTTTAAGAACATATAATTGTAAGTTAGATGTGACATAAGAATTAATCTTAAGTTTTTGCATATACTACTTGTTTACTTCTAAGCCAGCATGCATCGGCCGCTTTCCAGATGTGACGGCTTTGTTCTTCACTTGTTTATGTTCATACCCACTAAGATTTAGATTTGTTACCTTGCTACACTTATAAATAAAACAAAAAATATATACCTATACTCGCACTTACCGTATACTCAGATACTTTAGTTGAAACATTGTGATAGGGACGGTGAATCCTGACCCACCGTGATACAGTTTAAACTAGTACGGGGGTCAGATACACTTACTTACCTTTGGTTTTTACCATAGTATTCTAATAAGAGTTAAAACAAAACAATGTAAGTAGTACCTAAGCACTTTTGTCAGCTCAATAAAATACTTTTTACTTTTACTTTTATACTTCCATACTAATATTGGAAAGTGTGTGTGTCTGTTTGACCGTATTTCACGGCAAAACGGAGCGACGAATTGCCGTGATTTTTGAAGTGGAGATAGTTGAAGGGATGGAGTGTGACATAGGCTACTTTTTGTCTCTTTCTAACGAGCGAACCCGCGGGCAAAAGCTAGTAATTTATAACTTCTCGAAAACTCTCGAAATAATTTATAAGATATAAGATTACGCTCGGACCGGTCGGTAGTAAGCATTCTACCTTCATTGCCGCGCCCATCAGGGTTTCATGTGGCATTAATGTACCTACCTTCTTAAACAGTGTGTTTTGTTGTGTAATGTCTGTAATGTACATGTGAATAGCAATAAAGAAATACAATACAATACAATACAACTTCGAATTTAAGCCAAATTGAGATAGGGGTCGGAAGTTTATCACCATTACTAGTGAAATTCAACGTGACATGTGTCTTCGCTTTTCATTTTTATATTCTATTATGTTTCAACAGTGCAACAGTGTAATTGTGTTAGTTTTATTTACTGTTTAGCTTGGCTAAATGTTTCTAAAGTTTCGCAGTGATTTAGTTTAGTACTGTCATGCTGTGTATACTTACTTGTTTTATAAAAAAAAAATGTTTTGTCTCTAGAAACTTTATAGCGTCATCAGGGCTCGCTAGAAGCCTGGACCTACTGTCCATCCCCCCACTGGAGAACCAGCGGGATTTCAGCCGTTACCTCGAAGACATAAGGCTGTTGACGTTCAGAGGAGAGAACAGAGATGGCGTTAATATCTTCATCGGTAAGTTTTAACCCTAATGCCAGACGTCGGAATTGGCCCCAAACCCAACAGAGCTGAAAGTTATCTCATTTGATAGGTATTTTTTTACTTATTTTCTTTATATGAACATCAAGTTGAATTCCATTGCAGAGCTGAGATATTTAGACTTTTTTGTCAATAATTGGTACATAAATGCACCCTAGTGGTATGCGTAACGCATTCCCCCTAATAAAACAAAAGACTGCGTGGATCCGCCATCATCGCCGAGCGGTTGTGAATATTTCTACTTAGCGATAAGACCGAATATATTAAATGTTTAATATATTGTATTCTATAATGTATCGATAAATGAGAAGTCCCTATGACAGCTCAAAAGTGCTACGAACATTCGGGGCTCTGGGTAATCTCACAACCGCATCTGCGTCCGCGGATGTCAGCCTTTTGTATCCGCATCTGCATCCGCAACATCCCTTTACAGGCCTAATCTACCATTTTTATTATTTTTCAGTCCTCCGGCCGGTAAGCGCCACTTTACGCAAAACTAAATTGCCGCCTGCCGGCTCCGTCGGGCTGAAAAATAGTATACAAACCTCGGCCGGTAAATGGGAAAGCCTCGGATCCCATGTTAGTCGACCTCGGCTTCGCCTCGGCCGACAAGGAATCCGAGGCATTTCCCACTTAAACGGCCTTGGTATGTAATGTACTATTTCAGTCCTCCGGCCGGTAAGCGCCACTTTACGCAAAACTAAATTGCCGCCTGCCGGCTCCGTCGGGCTGAAAAATAGTATACAAACCTCGGCCGGTAAATGGGAAAGCCTCGGATCCCATGTTAGTCGACCTCGGCTTCGCCTCGGCCGACAAGGAATCCGAGGCATTTCCCACTTAAACGGCCTTGGTATGTAATGTACTATTTCAGTCCTCCGGCCGGTAAGCGCCACTTTACGCAAAACTAAATTGCCGCCTGCCGGCTCCGTCGGGCTGAAAAATAGTATACAAACCTCGGCCGGTAAATGGGAAAGCCTCGGATCACATGTTAGTCGACCTCGGCTTCGCCTCGGCCGACAATTACATGGAATCCGAGGCATTTCCCACTTAAACGGCCTTGGTATGTAATGTACTATTTCTCAAACATGCAATGAAATATTGATGTTATGTTCCTTATACAGGGTGACTTCAAAATCGTAATACAAAACACTTGGTTGTGGCTCAGTTAATGCCAAACTATATAATACATGCACCCCGTTGTTAAAATTAGCTGTATTTAATTATCGCTAATTTTCTAACAAAACAAATATTTAAAGTCCCGAAGTGTTGTTACACTACATTCAATACCTGACTGTCATACCTGTCACTCGATGTTATCATCAAAGCAAGTTATTATCGATATCACTATGAGTGACAGTCGTATAACTAACTTGTTTGTTCATTGAAATTAAACACTTTAGAACGGATTAATCGTGTTTATTAACACCATGATCCTACGTTTAGAGCACTTTACAGCACTCGTTTTCACAAGGTTAAGGCACATGTCGTGTTAAGCTGCTCAGTCATCATCTTAACCCTGTGAAAACGAGTGCTGTAAAGGGCTCGAAACGTAGGATCATGGTGTTAATAAACGCGATTATTCCGTTCTAAAGTGTTAAATTTCAATGAATAACAATCGCGGTAACAGAAGACAATATTAACTTGTTTGTTGTTTAGTTTTAAGTACCCTGATAAATTTGTGAAAATAATAAACGGAGCTAGTTTAAATAAAATCATTTATTAATGTACCTAAACTACCGTAAATTACAAGCTTAAAATATCTACGTTTAAGTAGATAAGTGTGAACCTACTTTTCCTAAACGTATTTTAAGATGTGTTCAAAATGACCACCGCCTTCCCGGACACATAAGTCCGCCCGCCGTCTATGGTTGATCTTAAGTCTGCCTAGAATAAATTCATTGGCTTTTACTGAATCAAACGCCTGAATTATCTTTTGGCGAAGTTCATGGACGGTATTAGATTCCCGTGTGTACACTCTCCTTTTGATTTCGCCCCACAAAAAGAAGTCGAGTGGCGTCAGATCGGGACTTCGAGGCGGCCATGCGACTGGACCATTGCGTCCAATCCATCTCTCAGGGAATTGTCTGTCCAAATAATTTCGCACACTTAGAGCAAAATGTGCTGGTGCACCATCTTGCTGGAAATAAAGATTATCCAAATTTTGCTCCGGCACATCTTGTAGCAAAATCGGTAACACGTTTCTCAGGAAATCTTCATATTTCGGTCCATTTAAGTTCCCGTCAATAAAATATGGGCCAATTACACAATTGTTCAGAATGCCTGCCCAAACGTTTACAGAGAAACGAGTCTGGTAAGAGTCTCGGCGAGTTACATGAGGATTTGCATCACGATCAGCCCACCAGTGTTCATTGTGGACGTTAAACATGCCGACTCTTGTAAAAGTTGCCTCGTCGGTCCATAAGATATTTAGGTGTAAGTTTTGCTGCAGCCAACGACCAAAAATAACTCTTCTAGGGTAATCTGCTAATACGATATCCTGAACCCTTTGAAATTTAAACGGATGTTTTGCTTCAGCTTTCATTAGCCGCCAAATAACAATTGGCTCGTGCCGAATCTCGCAGCAGCGTCCCTTGTGCTAGCCTCTGGGTTGCGGTTAAAATACTCGAGCACTCGTCTCCGAAAAGCTTGTGAATACCGCGGCCGTCGGCCTCGAGCTTGAGCATGCACCGGAACTGCAAACTGACCATAGTCTCGTAAATTCTGGATGTTACTGTTTATTAACACACGTGTAGGTGTTGGACAATCAGGGTAACGTTCGTTAAATAATACCTGAGCTCGCACAGTACTTCGCGATGTTAAATAAAAATCAAGCATATCCATCTTTTGAATATTAGTATAAGGATAAGGTCGAGGCATTTTATTTAATAGTGAAATCAAAATATTACGGTAAATCTTATTTTCTTTGACAAGTGTCACTTAATAATCAAAACACGTTTTCTTCATAAATACCATGGTAGGTGATTGACAACTAAAGAGGAAAGTGATTTTTTAAACTTCTTTGTTAATTATTATGGTAGGTTAACCATGTTAAGTCAAACAAAATAGGATAAATTAAAAATTTAAAAAAATATTCTTACGATTATTTTAAATGCATGATACTTAATTGAGAGGCTTAGTTTAGGGGAAATGTGTGTAAAACATTGATTTTGTATTACCATTTTGAAGTCACCCTGTAATAGGCCGTGAAGGATGGCGTTTCAGGTGCGGCTAGGGCAAGAGATTCTTAATGGAATTTCATACAAATGTTAAATGTTAAAGGTCTAGACCGGAAAAGTCCTCTTTTTTAATTTCCATTCCACATTTTGTGGCACAGGCGTCATGACATTCTGCCAATACCAATGCGTATAAAAAAATTATTTTCTATTAAAACTGAATTAAAATATAGCTAAATATTAATACACACACGTTAGTTTTATTTTTTGTCTTGTTTACTTATAATTTCTCTAAAAATAAATCTTTGATGTTTTTGTCGTTTATTTCATTGCATGTTTGTAAAGGACTATACAAGCTTCGGCGTGAATAAGGACTTGCAGGCCTCATATTTCTATCCGGTATATAACTATTCGGCCTGCAAGTCCTTACTTCCCGGCCTCTGCAGTAATGTACTATTATATTCATTTTGTAGCATTAAACGGCATCCACCACGCCGGCAAAGTGATGGCGGAGGAAGTAAAGCAGATCAGAAACCCGCTGTTCCATCCCAGCTTCATCGTGAAAAAGGTCTTCGCCAACAGGCATCAGGTAAACTACCTTCTTTTTCTAAGTCGTTCATTCTTGGTCATGGGTTCGTTCATAGTACAATGTGTATTAAGGGCGGTAACCAAGAAACGGACGAGTGTGAATTCTTGTACCGCCCGCCCGCATACAATGTTTTTCATCACATTTGCGAGGAAATAGATAAACTTTCTAGGCGGGTAAAGAAACTGCTCTGGAGTGAGGGGCGAACACGTGGGGGGCAGGTCCTCCTTTAAGACCATTGCCTGAATACAGCTCATTAAGTAAGTATGCTTGCATATAATAGCCCCATTTACGAGCAGGTGTGTTAAAAAAAATCGTATGATCTAATTTGGCCAATTTCCCCCAATCGTGATATTTGGTGATCGTTAACCCTCCCGTGGTGATCACGTGATTTTTTAAGACTTAAGTATATCGCCTTTGGAAGCCAAAAGGCTCTAAGATAAGTGAGTAATGATCATGATTAAAATGTACCTACAATAAATATTTAGCGACACGTAAAAAAATACCGGGAAACGCAAAAATAACACTTAAATTTCGTAAGAATGTTGTATATTTTCGCCGTCATTTTGTAGATTGCGGCGTCAGTGTGAAACAGGACATGAATAAATTAAAGACTTTTGACAAAGGAGCCACATCCACAGGAGCCTTTCGTTTCTTGACATTAAGTAATTAAATTTAAGAAAAAATACGTTTTATGATTTGAATTTGAGTTTGAATTTACAAGGGACTTCTATAATAATTACTAAATTAATTACATGATACCACCTCTAAAAAAAAGAAAACACTAGTACTGACAAGGAAGGGTACCCAACTGTCCGGCTCCGATTTGATTGATTTTTATATATGTTGTAGAGTAGTCAAAAATAGCTGACACGTATTTTTTTTAGCTGCCCAATTTCAACCTGTTGGGAGAAATGGTCCTCCAAAATAAAGGAAAGGGAAAGTGAGTGAAACGATGAAAAGTATGCAACTTTGAAGTGTGTTTTTTTTAACATGAGTTTTAGCAGAAATAACAAAACACGTGTCCATTATTTTTTCATGTTCTCCAACATATATCAATACTAGTAATAACAACGCAGTTTGCTTGAACAAAACTCTCTACAGAAGTTAGAGGGTTTCATCACTTTTCCGTATTTTGGAGGACCATTTCTCGCAACAGATTGAAATTGGGCAGCTAAAAAAAAAATTGTCAGCTTTTTTTGACTACTCTATTAAATATACAAAAATCAATCAAATCGGAGTCGGACAGTTGGGTACCCTTCCTTGTGAGTCTGAAGTTTAGATATAAAATCATCAAAATTCCCGTACTCTGCTTATTCCGTACTTTGCAGGAGAAAGACGATCCGAAATTAAACCTCTACTTAGCGGAACACCTGCATCCATCATTGCGGCCTGCGGCAGAACAGCTGGAATACAGCGTACTGAGGATGCGTTTCGCCTGCGAAACTATCATGGCGCGACATGGTAACAAAGTTGGGGAGGCTTTCACGTAAGTATACCTGCCTTGACTAGCGTTGAAAACGCCAGGAAAAAATCGAATGTTTTTTTTCATGATTTTATCAATTTTCCGTTTTTTTCCGAAGTTTTCGGGTTTTTTAAGAAATAAATAATGTCACTATCACTGTCACTCCTTTCATCTGTTTCAATTGTTTCTTCCTCAATGTCATGGATGTAGCCCTGTTGTAGGCGTAAATTAGACCTAATATACATTGATTTAGAGTTGAAATATAGAGCGGAAACTTTCATTGATTTTTTCCTAAAGAATCCGAAAAAAACGAGTCGTCTGGGAAAAAATCGGATTTTTCCCAGACATTTTCAACGCTAGCCTTGACACAACAGTATAACAGTATGTATCACAACGAAGAGCAAACCTTAAAACTGGTTGACGGGGAACTCGAGTACAATGTAATGACGTGCATTTCACGTGCCTAAATACATGTTTTATAGCATAGAATTTCTAAGTGAATTACTCGAGGACCTTTCTTTTTGCAGTCGGTTAATGGCTTTTGTAACATTCTGTAAGGTTTGTTTACGTTTTTGTTTATTGACAGTGCATGCGTATTGCGTAATTTTGATACGTAGCTAGGGGCAACTAATCGACATTGACGTTGTTATGTCAACGCACATGCGCTTTGAGTTCTGTTTATAAGTAACCTAGGTAATCATTTAAATAATGACTGTAGTCACAGGCAACGCGCAAGCGCTTTGTTAACTGTTTATTTGTAACTAGGTAAAAATTCATACGTCAACAAGGTTTAACGCCTGTCTGTCATTTGATAATTTAAGAGATGTCATTTATAAGATAGTATTCAAAATATCTTAGAACTTTCTTTTTTTTTGCAGTGAGCTCAACAGATTGGCAGAGGCCGCGACTGAAGTCCTGGTGATGACTGCTGTCTTAGCAAGGGCCTCAAGGTGGATACATTCTACTCCCCAATCCCCTTATTTGATAAACTTAAGAATCCTCTTTTAGTTAATAAATAAATAAATATTGTGGGACAATCTTACACAAATCGACCTAGTCTTACGGTAAGCTCAATAAGGCTTGTGATGTGGGTACTAGATATGAGGATATATATAATAGATAGATACATATAAATACTTAAATACATAGGAAACATCCATAACTCAGGAACAAATATTCGTGATAAACACACAAATAAATGCCCTGACCAGGATTCGAACCCGGGACCTCCTGCTTCGTAGGCAGGGTCACTACCGACTAGGCTAGGAGGCCGTCGTTAATGTAGGGTTTTGTCTTTTTCTGGCAAATACGAGTACATTAAATACATTTATTTTATTTACTTACAATTGCAAAGCACGAATGAAATTATTTATTATGTATTTGTCGTAAATGTTATGATTCATGTTTTTTGTTTTTTAAGTAGTTACACTACTATATATATAAATTAAAAGAGATCATATACTACAGAAAAAGTGACCTGCGATCTCACTCACTCGCGTTGCCGACCCTTTAAAAAAAGGAGGATTCGCTGTGTTGACAGCTAAAGAGGCAAGCTTTGTTCCGTGGGTCCCCAGCTGTCAACACAGTGAATCCTCTTGGAGCTCTGGCGACCTTACTCACCAACAGAAACACAACACTATGAGTAGGGTCTAGTGTTATTAAACTGCGGTTTTCTGTAAGGTGGAGGTACTTACCCAGATGGGCTCTGCTCCAGATTTGAGCGAGACGACATGCGTTGTGCTGTGCCCTACCACAATCGATATGCATCCGCTGTGCCCTCTCTTAAAATACGTTAGTGTTATCAGTAATTTATCATCATAATATTAATTTGTCTCGCGATAGTTAATTAAATAATTGTTGTTAACTTTATTTACCCACAGAGCTTACTGTATCGGAGTACGAAATGCTGAACTCGAAATGAAATTAGCTGCATGCTTCGTCGAACAATCCAGGGACCGAGTACGGAAACTGATCAAGGAGTTGGACGACGGAGAATTCCTTAATTTAGACCATTTTAAATTACAGTTCGGCAAGAGGGTGCTAGATAATAAGTCGGTTGTTGTAGAGAAGGCGACTACTAGAGTATTTTGGTAGGATTAAATGATGTATTTAAATAAACGGAAAAACGCATTTTATTCACATGTGGGGAAAGTAATTTGACCTTGCTCTAATTCCTATCACTTACCAACCTTCCAGTATAAGTGAGTCCCACATGCGAGTGTATAGATCTTTTTCCTAAAATCGTTAATTCCGCGTAGCAAAGTTTTCATTCGCATTTTTTCCCATTTTTTTATTTTCCTATGCGATTGTGTTACTATTCGTATATGTTTTCTGACTCAATAATGTCTACGCGTTTTTGTTGCCAGACGTATTTTTATCTTTACATAATAGCTCCTAATCCGCATTATCCCCGTGCAATTATTTAAGAACATTTCTTTTAATGATTTAATAACTAAATTTTCAATACAGTTGCTCAAAAAGCGCCCTTTTTTTGGCTGTTTTGCGTGCGCAAAGTTTGTTTTTGCGAACTAGTGCTTTTTACTTTTCCAATCTTTTTAAATTTAGTTGTGTTCCAATTCATGACTGCTTACCAGAGAGTATTATTGTTCGTTAACTTTACCGAACCGTAATAAAACTAAATACCTACTATTAACGCAATAATATTAAAGATATTGATATTTCATATTTCAATAATTACTTCTTCATCATACTAATTCATTAAAAATATTAATATTGAAAACATTTCTTATAAATCTGTGTGTATGAAACGGAACAGAGCCTACGAAACATCAGTCAAAGTAGAGGCGTTTTTCAATCAGGTAAACATGTTCGAAGTGCCTCTTTTAAGACATGACGATACGATTTGTCACATGCGATTTATTATTTTGTTTATGAGAAATAATTATTATGAGATTGAAAATGAGAAAGTAAAGAAGATAAGATCAAAGGACGAGAGCGGTTCGCATTTGCACTGACGTTAGGTATGTACTTAGCAACTCAGGGGTAAGCAACATTTTTTTTACATTATATTTTTTTATGGCCTTGAAAATAAAAAAGGAAGTGTTTTTCGTAATCACAATTTGATACCGGATATGCCCTTAAACGGATCACCTACATTTTCGTTACACCCTGTATATCACCTGTATTACAACCGTGTCGAGGAAATAATAAAAAAGCTTTCAATTCGTTCTTATGTATTTAAATTTTTTTCGCATCTGTATTGAAAAACGTCGTTCGATTCACGTGCGGATATGTCATTTTTCACTTGTCCCGAGTATTGCCACTCGCCTACGGCTCGTGGCAAGATACCTCGGGACTCGTGGAGTAATGACATACTTTCCGCACTAGCATCGAAATGTACTATTACTTGGCTAGAACAATAAGGTCTTATACTCGTATGTACTAAAATTGTAAACAACAAATTGTCTTCAAAAACAGATGGCGATGGCATACGGTCTGCATGTTAACGTAACTATAATAAAAACGCACAAGTAAGTATTGGATATATTTTATTAGATGGGCATATTTTTATTTTGTTGTCTATTTTTTTTTCGCGTCAGTTTGTATGAAATTTGGTGGGTAGGTAGAGTTTCTTAGGGTTCGGTAGGGCTCATATATCATGGAGGACTATCCTCAAAAAGTCCTCGAGATTCGCAAGTCGCTGAAGCCACAACTAAAAGAAGAAGCAGATAAGGGCAACAAAGCAATAATAAAGTATGACAAGTTAGTAATTTTAGGAAAGAAAACCGATCGAAACCAAATAGAACAAAACCATGTGGCACTAAACTCCAACAATAAAAAGAGAACGCTAGATAACTCACCGCCCAAATCAAACGATGACAGCGAAAAACCAGATACGTCAACGAACACCTCGAACCAGTCTACCCAACCCGCAAAAAAGAATAAGACATCGACAAATAGTCCCCCCAAGCAAAGAAACCTGACGCAATATTTAAAAGTAAAGCATACTCCTATAAAAACAAACAAAACTATAAAAACGACACCACAGGGACCCACGGATGAAACAATAAATAAAGATAAGTAGCAACTACAGTACGACAAACCAACTGTCCACATAGGAACTCTTAATGTAAGGACGCTCCGAAAAGAATCGAGATTAGCGGAACTTGAACTGGCACTTAACAAAATAAATTGGCATGTCCTTGGATTAAGTGAAGTACGTAGAGAAACAGAGCAATTAGTCCAGTTGAAAAGTGGGAACATCTTTTATCACTATGGAAAAACGAAGGGTCTCTATGGCGTTGGGTTTATCGTGAACAGCAGCATAAAAAAATGTATCGAAAGTTTTAATAGTGTTTCGGAAAGAATCGCAATATTAGATATGAAAATAGACAAGAAAGAAATAAAAATTATCCAAGTCTACGCTCCAACAAGCACAGCATCGGAAAATGATATAAATTTATTTTATACCGATTTGAATAAGGCTATACAAAATAAGAGTAAACACCAAGAGTTAATAATAATGGGAGACTTCAATAGCCAAATAGGGCAAGGAATAGCATGTGAATCACCCTGGTTAGGAAAGTATTCTTATGGTAATAGAAATGAAAGAGGAGAACGTCTGATAGAATTTTGCCAAAAAGAGCAATTAGTTGTCCTGAACACGCAATTTAAAAATAGGAATGGCCTACGTTGGACCTGGCTCTCTCCTAATCAGGAATTTAAATCCCAAATAGACTTCATACTAACGAAAAACAAATCCAATTTTAAAAACTGTAAAGTAATTAATAACTTTAGTTTCATATCAGACCATAGACTGCTGATGGCAGAAATGTACGTCAAAACTAAAAGAAAAGCCTATAATTGCAACACTAAAACGGAGGTAAATTACAAGTATAGCAAAAACGTAGCTGACAAACTCGAAACAAATTTTACAAACATTTTATTAGAACAAAGTCCTCAAAATATATACAACAAGATAGAACACGAAATAAAGCAGGCTATGTGTAATTTAAAAACGAAGACGGTTAGAAACCCTGTAAAAATTAGCAACTCTACATTACAATTAATAAAAGAACGAGATAAGCTTAACCCTATGGATACATGCACATCAAACGCCGATAAAAATTACATAGGATTGATAAATAATAAGATTAAAATACAAATAAATAATGACATAGAAAATTACTATAACCTAAAAATAGAAGAAATATTGGTATCGACAGGGTCAACTAAAGCTATTAATGATCTACGACAACTAGGGAAAGCTCTTATCCCGTCATTAGAAGATAAAAGAAAATACAAATCCCAAAACCGAAGTAAAATTCTTGAAATCGCTACCAGCTTCTATGCAGATATTTACAAAGACAAAGACAGACGTGTCGTGAAACAAGAACTAAACAACTACTCAGAAAGGGCCCCTCGTTTTATCGAAAGTGAAGTGGACTTCGTCATAAAACTTTTAAAAAACAAAAAGGCACCCGGAAATGACAAAATAACAAACGAAATGATAAAAACATACGGAGATAAACTAAAAACACCCCTACTTCACCTGTTTAATGCAGTACTAGATACAAAGTTAATACCAGAACAATGGTTTCATTCAACAATTATATTACTACACAAAAAGGGACCTCAGGCAGACGTGAACAATTACCGTCCAATAAGTTTGTCACCTGTCGTATATAAAATGTTTATGACACTCCTAAAGAACAGGATGTATAGTATACTGAATGAACAACAATCTAGAGACCAGGCAGGATTTAGGAAAGGATATTCTACAATCGACCACTTGCACACTTTGAATATGGTAATTGAAAAATATACAGAGTACAATAAACCACTCTTTATGTGCTTTGTAGACTTTACAAAAGCCTTCGACAGCATAAAACACGACTACATGCTTAATGCTCTTCAAAGCCAAGGCGTAAATGCTGACTACATCAAACTAATTAGTCTGATATATGAAAAAAGTACAGCTAGCGTGAGGATGGAGGAGGAGGGTAAACAATTTAACATCCAAAGAGGGGTAAAGCAAGGGGACCCATTATCACCACTTTTATTTTTATGCGTTTTGGAGCAAATCTTCAGATCTGTAGACATATCCAAGTATGGAATAAAGATCGATGGCGAAAAACTGAGCGCATTGAGATTTGCCGATGATATTATCTTTCTGGCGGAAACAGTTTCGGATTTGCAAATTATGCTACAAGTCTTTCAAGACCATTTAAACGAAACCGGGCTGGAAATTAATAGCAACAAAACAAAAGTAATGGCGAACAAACCTCATGCGCCAGTAATAATAAACGAAGTAAAACTTGGAACGGTGGATGAATATATCTATCTTGGACAACTCTTTTCATTTAGTGACAGAATGAAAAGAGAAGTTGAAAGAAGAATAGCCCTCGGCTGGAAAAGATATTGGAGCCTGAAACACATATTCAAAGGAGACCTCGCTATTACCTTAAAGCGCAATGTTTTTAACATGGTCATAATACCAACACTTACCTACGGCTCTCAGACATGGACACTCACTGAGACACTAAAAAGAAAGCTTCAAACTTGTGAACGCAACATGGAAAGAAGCATGCTCAACTTGAAGCTAAAAGATAAAATTAGATGCTCAGAAATACGTAAACAAACTGGCGTAATAGACATTCTCCAGGCTGTAAATAAAACCAAATGGCAGTGGGCAGGACATGTTATGCGTCTAAAGGATAATAGATGGACGCTGAGGACAACAGAGTGGAGACCGCGGGACGGAGCGCGCGGGCCAGGCCGCCCGCGCGCGCGCTGGGAGGACGAGCTGCGCGCGCGCCTGCCGCTCTGGAGAGGCATGGCCCGAGACAGAGATGCCTGGAGCGACTACTGCAGTACACTTTTTAAAGACACATGTACCGAAATACAATAAGAAATAATAATAATAAAAAGGCTAATATATATATATATAATTAAATAATATAATAGAGTAAAATGTATGAATATTGTAAGTAGTCATTAAATATTCTCCTTGCAGGGCTGGTAACCCATGGAGTCTTATTACCACCCCTCCTTCGTTCAGAAGGAGAGGCCATTTTAAAATATGGAATTAATAATAATTAAATAAAACTATGTAAAATAACTAAATTATTTGATGAACTTGTATATTTGTGTAAACATAATTATGTAAATAAATGGCTATTCTGATTCTGAGAGTTTCTTATTACCCGGCCAAGTGCGTGTCGGTCCACGCATGATTGAGGGTTCCGTACCGTCTGATGTATGTACGTATGCCATCGCCCGCCCTCTGTTTTTCAAGACAATTTTTTGTTATATACAATTTTCATATATACAAGTATAAGACCTTATTATTCTGGCCTAGCCCATAAAAGTAAATTTAGTTATTAAATCATTAAAAGAAATGTTCTTAAAAATTTGCACGGGGATAATGCGGATTAGGAGCTATAATGTAAAGATAAAAATACGTCTGGCGACAAAAACGAGTAGACATTGTTGAGTCAGAAAACATATACGAATAGTAACACAATCGCAGAGGAAAATAAAAAAATGGGAAAAAATGCGAATGAAAATTTTGCTACGCGGAATTAACGATTTTGGGAAAAAGATCTATACACTCCACATGCCCATAGTAAATATGAGCAAACGGAGGTCACACCTTGAATTGGTCATGTCTTGTCCCGCACTGGGTAGGCTGTTGCAATATCTAAGTACCAGGAGCGTAAAAAGGGCGAATTAAATTATTATTCTTAATTTCTATTCAAGTGAAGCCAAATATTTGTCTCCATCTCTTTCCCTATTATAATAATCGAATTAAATAGCTATTGGGCGAATAGAAATTAAGAAAAAATCAATTAAAATGGCTTCACTGCGGTTAAAGGAATTTACCTTCTAGTGTTGTTATTCTAAGTTATAAAAGGTTTGTTAAGTAGGACAACGTTTCAAATGAGAGGCTATACCACCCGTGATGTGATGACCAAGACCACTCTGCCAAGAGTGACGATGAAGATAGATTACTATGTCACAGCATATCGCTGCCTCCTACTCTTTGCTTATCACGGTGTGAACTTACCAAAGTACGCTTGATATTTTGCAGAAGGATTTAACAGTAGAGGTAAATAAATAAACAAGCTATGACTTTTATTTCCTGTATTTGTGCGATTATTTAAATTATTAATCTGTCTGGTGAAGATATGGTTCTACAGCAACTGCTTATTGCATTATTATTAAATAATGGAATTAATTGATTAAAATAAAGACCTTGAAATAAAACTTACCTAAATAAAAATTTAAAACTAAAATTTAAAATAAACTACCTACTTATAAATACAAAAATTGCGCCAAATCGCTGCCTAGTGGAAGCGTGCCCAGAATGCTGGCAGCATTGCCACGTTGTATGGCAATGCTGATCCGCTCTGCTAGATATATGACCCAGCCCTCTGGTCACGCGTTGCTTCGAATATCCCGCGGCTGCATTCTTTAAACACGCTGTTGGCGCTTTCTGGGCCCCAAATGCATTTGAAACAACTAAAAACATCTAAATTATGATGGTGCCTCTACATGCTCGGGCTCTCGGCCGAATGATTCGGCCGCGGGCGAATGCACCCTTAGTACACGCTCATTCGAGACAGACTATATAGATAAAATTTAAGCCAGACCATAGATAATTTAAGCTTTTTCAGGTAGTTTCGGTGAGTTAAACGGTGTTTTAAATAGCTTAGGTTATTGAAACTATTTAAGACACTTTTTAAATAGCTTCACCCTAAGTGAAATTATTTTAAGACACCTTTTAACTCACCCAAACTACTTGAAAAAGCTTAAATTGTCTCTGGTCTGGCTTAAATTTTCTCTATATAGTCTGTCTCGAATGAGCGTGTACTAGGTTGCATTTTCCCGAGGCCGAAACATTCGGCCGAGAGCCCGAGCATGTAGAGGCACTATGAAATATCTGTGCGACACTTACCAACATTAATTACAGTTAGTTATGACCGCCAGTGTCGGCAATATCCGACAGCGACTAAAATTATGAGTCGAAAGTAGCTCGATATTTCGGAACAGTCCGTGTTCCTTAATCCTGAGTGCGCTGAACAATCGCCGCGAGCGCATCTCACTAGATAATCTCCACCCAGCGACCGGAAGCAGGAGTTCCGCAGGGATCTGCCTCTCACCAATACTATACTCCAAATACACAGATGAATTACCAGACGTTCCCGATCAGTTCCGGTTGATCTCCAAATGACTCGCTCAGCCCTCGGAAGACCCTACAGTCAGCCGTCATCAGCATCTCATAGATGCGACCACACCACCGCCGTAGCGGGATGAGAATTGCCCAAGCCTCCCGTCAAAACTGAAAACATCGAAGTCATATACTCGTCCTTCACTTCCTTACCAAGTAAAGGAAGTGACAAAAAGAGATGTATATATGTTTGTTATTTCTCCGATTCCGTAGGTTGAAAACAGTTTTGCTGATCTCTTTTGATGCAATTGGTCCAAGCAGCCAAATTAAACACATCGTTGTGATTTGGTAGTCGGTATCAATGCATTACAACTTAACTTGGTCGCATATTTTGATAGTGGATTTTACAAATGTCGTAAGAGGCACGTAATTAAGTTAGACTTACGACATTTGAGAAATCCACTGCCAAAATATAGATCGCTCCAAACTGTTCTCGTTTGACAGTTATCGTACTACTTCCACGCTAGTTATTCTTCCGTGGAATTGCCGAACGAGCCAACGAGCAAAGTTATCAGTCGATTATAATTATGGGACATGGACTGTTCCGAAACAAGTCAAGCTATTTTCGACTTTATCGACGTGAGTAACCCGATATAAGTATTTATATTAATGTGTATAATACTGACAGGAGTATTCTATTTAAAATTACTAAAGATATTATTAAAAATTACGGTTTGTACTGTGTATTGGGATAAACGCTGATGTAAGACACGCCATCCTTTTCTGACACCGGCTTGAATGTGTCCCCGATCGTCACTTTTCCCTTCTTCCCTTTTTTGTCTCGTTTCCTCAGCCTGTGAAAAAAAAATAACTTACAACCAAATAGTTTTTACGTATAAAGTCTTGTCAAAATATCTTTGCCCCAGCAATTTATATTTATTCGTTATATCATTAAGTTAACGACGAGAATTGTTTTGTTCGTAACCAACTTACCAACGAAGTTTCTCATTTTTAGGGTTAGTTTATGGGATCACTTTGTTGTCCGTCCGTCTGTCTGTCAACAACCTTTATCTCGAGAAATCTTAGAGGTAGCAAGTTGAAAGTAATACCACATACACAAGTCTGCGGTCCGTTGAAGAAATGAAAATCAAAACTACGTCAAAGCAATCAAAAGATACGGCCGTTTATGTCTCATTTCCTATACAGTTGCAATGGAAATCAAAATGTATAGGTTGCTTCCCGTTGACCTAAAATCACGGAAGTTGGCAAAAACCAAGAGCTTTGTGCTAAATACCAACAGAAAAAAATCTAGGAACCGTAAAATTGCCGCACACTGAAACTTCCGTGCCAATAGTCGTCAAGACCTGCTATTTATATCTGATGGAGACTGTACCTGGCCACATTGCCAGCAATTTTCGTCTCCAATTCCTTTTCAAAGGCCTTCTTCGGCTTCGGCTCGTCCGCCTGCTGCACCTTATTTTTCTCCTTCCGTTTGTAGTAGAACACCTCCCAAGCTAACGTTATCATAGCCAAGCCGAGACCGAATAGCGTCGCTATGAACACTCCACCTAAACTTTCTAGGGTGATACCCTCAGACTCATCAGCATCAGGGCATTGCTGTCGTGCCGTCTCATTCCAATATCTGAAACAGATGGAGACAGGTATACCTAGTATCTTAACTCGGCACAGACGGTGAAGCAATATGCCGTGGCCTGTGGCTATAAGTTAACGTTAATCGTTAATACGTTAACACGTGGTAAAAATGGCATGTTTTGGCAGGTCTTTGATTTAGTTATCTACAACTTATAAAACTGTTGTTTACAGTAATGGACATTAGTAGATTTAGGAGTAATGGGCAAAACTGATCGCCTGGATACAATATCAATGCTACTCAAATGTGGCTACTGGATTCGGCCGGTGTGGAACTTGAATCCGATATGATATTGTTTTAATTTGTGTTGGACACTAAATTTTACATATGCAACACATTGCACATACACTAAAAAAATGGCAACATTTCAAACTAAGACAACTCTGTTTTAACTTCTTTCCACCAATGCGAACAAATAATACAATTGACCCACTTAGCAGCCAGCTGTTCCAGCAGTCGCTCCTTCTGCAAATCCAACAGAGCTCTGGACAGTTCTTCTTGAAGCCTGGAACCCTGCTGGACAGCAATGGCGTATGGTTGCTCCGCGAAGACTTCTCCCACCTCCGTGAGGTTGCAATTCAGGGTCACCTCATATCTGATAACAAAAGTTAGTGTCACAGCGTCAATGAGGATTACCGCGAGTCGATTTTCCGCTAGGGGCGCTAGTGGAACGTGGGCCCTGTGGGAACATTTCAAACGTCACTGACAATTCTCTCATATTGACACAGGACCCACGCATGAGTGGCGCCGCCTGGTGAGCGACCATATAGTAGCTCCCATTGACTCCGGTTTAGCTTAAAAAAGTCTGGAAAATATCCGGTTTTTTTTTCGGATTCTTTGGGAAAGAATCAAGGATAATTTCCGCACTAATTTTCAACTTTAAATCAATGTAGGTACATTGGGTCTAATTTACACCCACAAAAGGGCCACATCGATGATACTGAGAAAGAAACAATTTAAACAGATGAAAAGAGTGACAGTGACACTGACATTATTTTTTCCTTTAAAAACACGAAAAATTTCGGAAATCAACGAAGTTCTCATTAAATCATGACAATACATTTGATTTTTTCCGGAATCAACCGGAGTCCGTTTTCAGTATGGATCAAATGTAAAAGTAACCCTGAGTCTTGAGGAAACTACCAGACTTCAGTTTCAAGTCTTCGGAGACGTGGCGTCTGAATGAAAGCGTTTTTATTTAACATGGTATCGAAAAGCGTAGGTTCTTACTTGATTTCAGCCGAGTCGTGTATGAAAGCAAAATCGGCATCCGTGTGTTCGTCTACTTGCCGAAACCCGGTCTTAGCGTCTGGTACGGGCACTGGAAAATATAATTCGTCAATAAACACAGTGCAATATAAAATACTAGCTTTTTCTTCTTTATCGTTTCCTCATGACTGAGGATCGTGACCAACAACTATGTCCCTCCATTTATCGCGATCAAGGGCTATGTGCGCTGCCTTCTGCATGGAACCACGTGCTTGTCTAATAGGATCCGACCATCTTGCAGGGGCTCTTCCTCTAACGCGCTTGCCCTCAACTTGCCCCAGTATGTCACGTTCGAGACTGGTGGGGCGATCGAATTATGTGCCCAAAGAAACTGAGAAGAAAATACTAGCTAGTATTCGCAAAATAGATCGGCAGGATATTCTTAATAATTAACAGCCCGCAGTTAACAGCAGCCAATAGTTAACAGCTTGTGAGTCATGATTTTTATGATACAATGCGATAGAGAAGTACTCTTTACTGCAGATAAGGGTTAAATAAGATAATCAAGCTTTATAGCTAACTTTCTGGATAGTCCACCAGAAAGACTTATGGCATAGGCATGCAATCAGCTGGTTGTATCATACAGCCGATACAGCGGACTGTGAAAACATGAGTACCTAATAGAAATGCCGAGCATTCCACAATGCAGGCCAAAGTCCAAGGTCTCATGAACAACAAGGAAACACATATTATTACTCATCTTAAACGTTCCAAGATCAACATATGACAATAATGTAACAAATGCAAACTAGTATAAATAGCAGTGTCTCTACGAATAAAGCGTTCTAGCTGAGTTTCTTGCTGGAATTTTCTCGGCTAGGTTAGGGGTAGCGAACCAGCAATAAAACTCCCAGTAGCTAGTTTTCTTACACACACCTCAGATTTGGTTGGACTCGTTCCAACCGATCTCTCTGGAGCGCAAACTCAGAAGGAGTATTCCAAAGTAGTAAATATCGTGTGATGTCGTGGAAGGGTCCTGGTCCTTTTTCCCAGGCTACCATCCCACTTCACAGTCCGTACGCTCCAAAGCTCAGTGCATGGAGCCCCTGCCAGGTTCAAAAAAAAGAAGAAGAATAAAGCGTGCATTACTAACCAACTTTGGTGTGTATACTTTCTACCCTGAACGTCCAACACTACAGACTCGGAACATAGTTGTGTGTTGAACCCGCTCCTAATGAGGACTTCAGAACTGAATTAGGGGTATACATCTTCGAGCAACACGTAGGAAGGAAAACAGCACAGCGACCGATGTCCAGGTCATCCAGGTCGGATTATGAGATACTTGGATAGGTAGTGAACTTACTAGAAGCATTGATTGCTAGTAATATGTGTCCGTACTGCTCCCTGATTGGATAGTCCCACACTCGGTATTGAGACTGATCAGAGGTAGCGTTCAGCGTAATTTCCTTCCACACCCTGTAAATAAAACAATTTTTTCTACTCCAGCACTTCTATCTGTCAATTAGATGCCTGACAGCGATATTAAAAAAGTACACATTATAACGTTGTCTATGGTATTCCATAAGAACACTGCTCATATTCATATGGATTATCATACAATATAAGCGCTGTTTTTTTTTCTATAGTGGGCATACGACTTGTTCCAAATTCTGCCGCCTTTCAAGATTTTGCTTTTTTCGGTATTTTAGCTTTCGTAGAAAAACTAGCGTATACAATAGCTCATAATTGGTTCTTAAAACTCTTATTATATCACTGTTGCATAAACTACTATTGTGTTAGATGTAAAAGTGGTCTGGGATGTGGTTGAAGTTTGAAGTAGACTATATAGTTTATTTCATGTAGATGAAGTATTATTTTTCAGTGTTATAGAAATAATAATAAATTACCGTGACACAGTGGACCTATTCAGAGGCAACACCCTCAGGACAGGACGTTTGAAGACGTTTATAACCGACGCCATCTTCGAAATTAAAAATCTATTGTTTTGAAAATAATCTTGTTTTTTTCTAAATCTACGTGCTTTAGAATAGTACATTTTGATACAAGGCCGAAAAAGAGGAAATTCGCAACAAGTGACGATAAATTTTAAATCGACACGAGTTGCGAATTACCTCTTCGCACGTGTATCGTACGTTTTACAGTACAAATGGCCCTTTGAATATTCGACGCAGGCACGTAAAGTGCTCATTATCGCGCTAGGGCGGTAAAGTAGCACCATGTGTACTGTAAATAAACATTTTAGCACAGAACTCAAATAAAGTGTTTCGGGCTTTTATTCGATCTATCTACCCCGTTGACATCTACGAGGTCTGATTATATATTGCTGAGACGCAATTTTAAGCCTATGGAAGACTTATTTAACTCCGCTTGAATTAAAATCGAGCGTCTTTTGTCTTGGGTCGCTGCCGACACACAGGGTGCCCACACATATATTCCGCGCCCGCCGCCGCCAGTATTATATAAAGTTTATAATCGTAAGCAACCCCAGCTTTTGTGCGGGCGAGAAGGAGCCGAGTGGCAATTGTTTTTTGCTTGGTGCTCAAAACGGTTTGTACTTACTCTCTTTTTGTATGACATATCTGTCCTTAACTCGTAAATGCATGATTTATTTTATTTTTATTTTATTTTATTTCAACGGAAAACTTACAGCTAAGTTAACAAGAAAGGTAGTGACATAGAAACAGTAAGCCAATTACAAGTTTCCACAGATAGAAACAACTTAAGGTACAAAGCGTGCGCAGCATATGATACTAACAGTGGAGAGAAAATATACTAGTTAACGAAAGATACATAAAACAAAGATACATTAAACAAACCGGTTAACTAAAGAAATGCGATAAATCAAAGTTGCCTACTTAAGAGTTATCAGAGAAGTCCTGGCTCATAAGTTTGATGCTCATGATGATGTATTTATGATACAGAAACGAGTGACTATCAAGTTCTCTTGGAATGTAGACTTTGTCATGTCGTCGTAAGTTCTTAATTTGAAATGAATTTGGCTGTCACTTAGGATGTTTTAGGATCAATATTGATAATTCATGCATTTAAGGGTTAAGAACTATTCATAATTCATACTATTGGTATAGTCTCGTATATAAATACAACGTGTCCCAAAACTCAACGATAAGCCGGCACCACAGGATGAAGCTTATGATTAGTCGAGAAAAAATATATGTCAATTATTTTAGAAATTACAGAGAAAAACATCGAAAACCGACATCCCTAATGGTATTTTGGATGACCATGTCTACAAATATTCAAATATTGCTGTTTTTTCTTGTTTTTGGAAACTTAACTTACCTACAACTTATTAACTACCTCTTAGCCTACTGTGTACCTAGCTGTGTTACTTAAGTTTCCAAAAACAAAAAAAATTTATATTTGTAGACATGGTCGTTAAAAATACCATTAGGGATACAATACAATACAATACAAATACTCTTTATTGTTCACCAACAAGGAAATAAAAACAATATACATTAAACACTAAAATATAAACACTGGTAGACAACAGGCGGCCTTATCGCTAAGAAGCGATCTCTTCCAGACAACCTTTGGGTAGAGGAGTCAATACACATGGAAATCCAAACAATGTATAGGTAAACCAAAACTGAGTACATAATTAATTTAATTAATTTAATTTAGGGATGTCGATTTTTAATGTTTTTTTTCTGAATTTCTAATTTAACTGAGATATATTTTATTCTTTTTTTCCTCGGCGAATCATAAGCAGCGCTATCCTGTGGTGCCGGCTTATCGTTGAGTTTTTGGACACGTTATATTTACACACTTCGGAACTTATTATTGGGGAAGCAGTTCCAAAATTGAATACAGATGCATATATATTTATAAAGCCGAACGTACCTGTAAAGCGTGTCTTCAGCAAACTTCATGTTAATAAAGTATTGGTGTATGGTTGATCCTTCTACCACAGTGTAATTGATCCTAGACTGCCGTGCTAATTGTTCTAAAGATGACACTGGCGTCTAGAAAGAGCAAAGGATCAAAGTTAGACGATATGTACGGTCAACGAATCGGAGTTGCTGTATTGTAGCTCACCAGGCGACGCCACTCAAGCGTGGGTCCTGTGTCAGTATGAGAGAATTGTCAAAGTGACGCGTGAAATGTTCCCGCAGGGCCCACGTTCGACTCGCGGTAATCTTTATTGGAATCCTAAGCCACTCTAGAACCATGTCTAAATGACAATATATAGAGATAGTCCTACGGGGGCTCAAGGTTCCAAATGGTTAAGTGTACGCAGTTGCTAGTCCTGTAAAATGGGGTAGAACTAATAGAAGTCCGATTAAGTTTAGACTGCATCGATTTTGATAGCACAAACTACGAAAATGTTAAGTTTCATTCATTTCAGCCAAAATACCATGAGTGTTTCGACTTATCCTTTCTTTTTAAGTGGACCATGGGCAAATTGGCCCCAACAGAGCTGAGAGTTATCTCATTTGATAGGTATTTTTATTTACTTATTTTCTTTATATGGTCACCAAGTCGAATTCCATTGCAGAACTAAGATATTTAGACTTTTGTCAGTCAATAATTGGTACATAAATGCACCCGAGTGGTATGCGTAGCGCATTCCCCCCTAACAAAACAAAAGGCTGTGTGGATCCGCCATCATCGCCGAGCGGTTGTGAATATTTTTACTTACATAATACTCGCGTTTTAATACGTATATCTCAGATCTGCAATAGAATTCAACTTGTTGCCTATATAACGAAATAAAGCAGACAATAAGACCTGTTTATAGACGTAAGTCTCATCTCTGGTGGTTTTGAGGCCAGCCTCCATACAAATTTTCCCATGGTCCGCAAGCGCATGGTGGCAGACGTTACCGCTTCAAAATATAAAAAATATGTAAGAAGGAAGGAATAATAGGATGATAGAAGGTAATGGAAAAATTATAAGTAGGTAGTTCGTTCGCAACGAACTTTCAACACTTTGTAACCCACAAAATAGACCAAGGTTTTATATATGTGTTTGTGAGTCGTAGACTGGTCGTTAGTGGACTATTTGTGTACAGAAAGATCTTACCTGCATCCTCTCAACCGTCAGAAACGCAGCCAGATTAGCAGTGAACGTAGCCAACATCAGGACCACGAACAACCAATAGGCGGCCACTAACGTCCGGCCCGATAACGCCTTCGGCGCCTCCCCCCCTCCTTGGGGGGTGAAGGAGGTTAGGGCGAACCAGAAGCTCTCTTTTAGTGTGAACTCTCTGTGAAATAATTGTGGTAAAAATAATAAAACATGGTCATTATATGTGATCAAAAGGAATAAAGGGGACCACAACAAAGTGAGCGTGAGAGAGATGTGATTTTGCGAAAAATATGTTATACAACCTTAATCCATACTGCCATGCTAATATTACTCGTTGTAATTGGGAAAGTGTGTGTCTCTGTTCGTTTGTCCGTCTTTCACGGCAAAACGGAGCGACGAATTGACGTGATTTTTTAAGTGGAGATAGTTGAAGAGATGGAGAGTGACATAGGCTAGTTTTTGTCTCTTTCTAAAGCGATTGAAGCCGCGGGCAAAAGCTACTTTCATATAAATGTGGTTGTAAGCGGCCACCATCACCAATCGGCACCAATTTCTTGGGTACACGTTTGGACAGGTAATTAAATAACGTTTCCAGACTTATTCTTCTAAGTTCAAGAAATTTTATCCAATCCAATGGATAAACTATGTTTTAAATAGAAAACTCACATGAGAATATGTGTGAAAGAGATGGTATGTCGCCTAAACTGGTGCCATCACCCGCACCGCCCGTTACCCCCGCGCCTAGTCATCGGGCGCAGCGAGCTCTTGCGCGCAGTCTGCGTCAAACCACCGTTGCGAGCGCATCTCACTCAGAGACATGGAGTGTACCGTAATATTTCAAACTATTTTCGACTTTATTAACGTGAGTAGGTAACCCGAAAAGTACATTGATACACTAGGTTACTCACCGGCAAGGGTACGGATAAGCATCAGGATTATTCCTCGCAGAATAGGGCGAGTACTTATCCAGCAGCCAGATCATGAAGCCGGTCATTACTAGTGCTGCGACGATACTCAGCCATACTTCCGTCCGGAGTACGGTCATGAATTTGAAGAGGGAGGTCTTGCGAGTTGGCTTTCGGATCACTAGAAAAAACGGAGGTCAATGTGGATATCCTAAAACGAGCGTTGCGAAATATTGGTAGCTCAGCGGTAAGGGGTCATTCGCAAGAAAGCTTTTTCGACGCGCGTTAAAAAAGCGTTCGAATCAGACAAATATATACCCATGCACAGTCAACCAATTGGAACCCTAGGCCACTCCAGAACCATGTCAAAATGACAAGCAGTAAGAGATTTTATTACAATCTGTTTTATAGCGTCACTATGACATAGTCCTACAGTGGCCTTGGGTTCCAGCTGGTTTATTGAATCAGCCGTTACTTTGCGGAATTCCATATTAACAACGAAAACAATGTTACTTTGCTATTCCGCCAAACGTGCTAGTCTATTAGTGCCAACCCGTTATACCTACTTGCGTATTTATTTTTTGCGGTGCTGGTGGGAATGGGAACATACCCTCCCACCGCAAAAAATAAATACGCAAATAGATATAACACACTTCCACGAATAATACAAATTTCGACACGTGTTTCGTCCCTCTAGGATGCCTCGTAGAGAGACGAAACACGTGTCGAGTTCAATATGAATACTAGTATTTAATATATTAATATAATGTATAATATACATAAGATTGCATGTGCGTTGACGGCTTCTAACTAATCCTACTAAACCTGATCAAACAGGTGCTTGAAAAGCAAACGTTTGAAAGCTAGTTTCTAAGATACTGTCGCAGTTCTCTTGTGCTAGATCTGCGGGTGACCGTACGTAATTGTGTCGTACCAATAAGTATCCCACTCTGCTCAAAATACGGTGCCACGAAGTCGATCACCTCCTCTCGCTCGGCTGTCATGGTTAGAGCAGACACGGCTATGTCTGTTTCCTAAAAATTGAAAACAAAATTGCAAAGGCATTGCATAGGTATAAATAATGTACACGATTCGCACTCAATGTTGAGAGCCACCGATATGATATGCTATTAACTTTTTTTTACTCCAGCACTTCTATCTGTCAATTAGATGACTGACAGCGATATTAAAAAGTATACATTATAACGTTATCTCTGGTATTCCATAAGAACACTGCTCCTATGGATTTTCATACAATAATAGCACTGTAGTTGTTTTTTTTTTTAATTTCTATAGTGGGCACAACATCTTCCCTATTTTGCCGCGTTTCTAGGTTTTGCTTTTTACGCTATTTTAGCTGTCGTAGAAAAACTAGCGGATCCAACAGCTCATAATTGGTTCTTACGATCGCCGTTACAAAACGAGACGAAGTAAAGTTTTGTAATAATAGACCCGCGAGTTATTATATCACTGTTGCATAAACTACTATATATAGATTACTATTAGTTAATAAATATAACATATGACTTACAGCCCTCATAAGATCTCCCACAACTCCGTCCCACGTTCCGTTTGGCAGTCTCCGCCCGAACGCGCCCACTTTTGGTGTGATTATTTCGTAGTCGAAATCCATGGACTGCAATTATCACAAAAATAATTGAGTAAGTACTAATAAATAAGACCTAGATTTAACTCATCTAACGCCCTGCCAAATTAGATGATCCGATCAATGATACCCTCCTGGATCCGCCGGTCCTCGCTGTAGGATATAAGATTTTTTTAAATATCATGTGGAATGTCAAAGCGGCTTAAAAAGTTTGAATATATAGATCGTTTCCGAACGAAACTGTCAACTTGAATAAACATCGAACCTCAGGTGGCCAATCAGCGATCAATGCGGCTTAGACAGAAGTCATAATCGATTTTAAAAAGAAACAGCTTTGTCAGAATCGATACCTTCAGGATCCAGGAGGATATTGGAGTTCTCGTAGCACAAACATCTTCTCAGTCGTACTCTCATTTCTGGGGGTCGTGACTATGACTACCATCCACGGTTTTGTTCCACCACACTCCTCCAGGCCTTAATTAGGCCTAACCACCTAGTAGGCGCTCTTCCCCTAGCTACTTCTCTTCCCTCCTACCACAACATCTAACATACAAATATACATAACGCGGGTTCAAATTCCAGCTCGTGCTTATGAGATTTTCGGAACTTATGTACGAAATATCATTAGATATTTACCAATCGCTATTCGGTGAAGGAAAACATCGCGAGAAGACTAATCCTAATTAGGCTTAGTTTACTGTCTGGGTTGGAAGGACAGCTTTCGTAAAAGCAGCGCGTACGCCAAATCTTGAGTTGCTAAAGCGGACCCTAGTGGCATAAGCCGGGAAAACGCGGAAGAAGAATCCTAGTTTTTACAAAAGCACTACCTTCTCCGCCTTCAGTTCATATGGACCTAATAATAATATCTACTCCTCTGTACCCCCAACTCTCATACCGATGCTGCCTTTGATTAGATGTCGCATTTTGTGGGAGCCCATCTTTTGTGGGCAAAAATAAAATTGCATGCCATTTTATCAGGCTGGCGTCCGGTTTTATACTCCGTAACCCCGGATTTAGTCCATTACTTTCACAGCCCAGTATATCCCATCCAATTAACTCTCAATAGTCCTTAGGTACACCATGGTTGGTGTTGCCGCTGCGTGCGTCCCATGACTCGGGCAGGTGCAACATCTGCTCGGTGTCTACCCTTACATTTCAAATTATCGAAATGGACTTTGCGTGTTAGCTTTCCGCGTACGCCTCCCAAAGGTCCAGAACACAATTTTTCCGTGATGAGAAAGACATAGGTACAAGTAAATAAAAATTATAAAAGTGAAAGTAGCCCTGACAGTTTTACCCTTACCTCAGACAGCTTCTGTATGAGATCAATGCAATAGCCGTCGTAAATCGGTTGTCCATCTTCAGTGAACATTGGTTCTCCGGTGTGGGGGTCCAGCTTCGGCATCGTCCATGGTACTGCCTGGAAAAATACTTCTAGACAACTGAAGGTATTATCTATTAATATTAAATCAGATTGTAAGAAATCTCTTACTGCTTGTCATTTTGACATGGTTCTAGAGTGGCCTAAGGTTCCAATTGGTTGACTGTACCTATACTTCATACTCCAACATAGATTCAGGCTGGGCAACAAATAAGTACAAATTGAAGGAGGAAATAACAAGGAGTAGGCGTTCTTGTTCTCTCGCTTAAGCGATGGTCAGGTGCAAGATAGAGATAAACTTACAGGAGCTGTTTCAATCCTGAAGAACTGCAGAGCAGTGCCGAGGTCACTTCAACAAGAAGTTTGTTTTTTTATCGTTAGACCAGATGGCAGAAGACCAGAATCAGAGCGCCTACCACGAACCGCGAACGAAAGTATACCTCCCTTTCGCACTTGTGATTTCTCACTCAAGTGCGACAGAGAGGTGAAACTTCGTTCGTGGTTCGTGGTAGGCCTTCAGGGTGGACAGGGGTTGGCAACTTACAACTGTTGGATATCTGAAGAACTGTCACATCGGCTCCATAGTCACTACTGGCAGCACCTTTTACTTATTATCATCAGACCAGATGGCCGAAGACCAGAATCAGGGTGGAAAGGGATTTGGAAACTTACAGGAGCTGTTGTATATCTGAAAAAATGTCACATCGGCTCCAAAGTTACTCCTGGCAGCACCATTGGGAATGGAGTGTCGGTCAAACCAAGTCAAACTTACAGGTGCTGTTCCGATTCTGAAGAACTGGCGTAACGGTTCCAAGGTCACTCCTGGCAGCAGCTTGTACTCTTCATCAGCAGACCAGACAGCCGCACGCTGCAGACCCGTGTCTGGCTTCAGGGTAGACAAGATGAAACGAGAGCGGAGGAATATGCCGGATCTAAAAGAGGATAGATCTTAAGGCTTAAGGATATCTAGTTTAAATTCTCACCGAAAAACTTTAAATCATATAATTTAAACCTTCGTGAGTCATACTGATATTAAATTGCAACGGTTAACACTCGCGTATTTTTATCACAGCTTTAAGATGCTTCTATACGTAACCCAATAATCGTGACGCTGAATAACTGATTTAATGTTTATTAAATTGCAGCGGTTAAAGGATGACTCACACTAGCACGGGACGGGACGGGACGGGAAAATCTGTCAATTTCTATAGAAAGAATCACGTGATAGCTCGGAGCCCTCGGATGTCACGTGACGCTTTCTATAGAAATGACAGATTTTCCCGTCCCGTCCCGTTCTAGTGTGAGTCATCCTTTACACTTACGTATTTTTATCACACTAGGCGTGACATGTTTCGACTGCATCGGGCAGTCATCGTCGGACAGACAGACGATCCGACAATTCAGACTCCCGCAACGATGGCGCCGGATTGCTCGAATCGGCCTGCTTCGTCGCGTGCGACCCGTTACCTACGCCGGCCTCGGGCAGTGATGCCCGAGCCGCGAAGGTGACAACGCCACTCTGTCTGTCCGACGATTACTGCCCGATTCAGTCGAAACATGTCACGCCTATTGTGATAAAAATACGTGAGTGTAAAGGATGACTCACACTAGAACGGGACGGGACGGGAAAATCTGTCATTTCTATAGAAAGCGTCACGTGACATCCGAGGGCTCCGAGCTATCACGTGATTCTTTCTATAGAAATTGACAGATTTTCCCGTCCCGTCCCGTGCTAGTGAGAGTCATCCTTTAACCGTTGCAATTTAATTAACATTAAATCAGTTATTCAGCGTCACGATTATTGGGTTACGTATAGAAGCATCTTAAAGCTGTGGTTGCCCAGCGATAAGCGTGGGACTTCAAATCCAAAGGTAGCGGGTTCAAACCCCGACTGGTACCAATTAATTTTTCGGAAATTAGCACGAAATATCATTTCATCATCATCATCATCATCATATCAGCCGCAGTACGCCCACTGTTGGACATAGGCCTCCCTCATGGATCTCCACGTGTTGCGGTTGGAAGCAACCTGTATCCACCGTGACCCCACGGCTTTAATCAGATCATCGGTCCACCTCGTCGGTGGACGTCCTACAAAAAAAATATCATTCCCTCCTTTTGTCTTTGTCTCCATTCCTTCCCATTTGTCCTGTGAAATATCATTTAACAGTTACTAATCGCTTTTCGGCGAAGGAGAATCGTGAGGAAACCGGACTCATCCCAATAAGGCCTAGTTTACCCAGTTGGAAGGTCAGATGGCAGTCGCTTTCGTAAAGCACGCACGTCAAATCTTGGTATCAGTTGCCTGGACCCCAGGCTTGAGCCGTTGCATTAGCCTGCAAAATTCTAGGAAGAAGAAGAAGAATTACTACTACTACCTTTGAGCATCCCAATAAAACAGACTCTCATTCGAGGCTCCCAGATCCTCAGCTAGCTGGCGGTAAACCTTAGCTCTGGTGCCGTTCTCCGCCACCACACTGTCGCAGTCTACCCTGGTTGTGAAGGTGTCGTCATCCAGCTTGGAGTACGTCTCTGCCAGGAGTTGGAGCAGGGTGGAGAGGATGGGTTGCTTTCGCTGGATAAGAATGCTCTTATGAAAATATTTATTTGTTATAAAACGGGGTAAAGTTGTTCTTTAATAATAATGGAAATAAAAATTGTTTATTTCGGATCATATGTATCCATATTATTGTTAGCAACTTAACCTTCGTGCTTATATTGAATCCTGAGGAAGGGAAAGATTCCAAAAACGAGCCGAGCGTAGTGAGTGGTTCAAAAACTGGAATCTTGAGCTTTACGAGGGTCTCACAAGGCATGAGTGTAGAATAAACTTTGTCACCGCGTGTAGGTAATACTAAAAATTTCACATTACTATCGCGAGGAAAGTAAAAACTTAAAAGTCAATGCTACCACAAAATGTAAAGCGTGTGATATGTGTAAGTTGTGTTTGCCTATAATTGGGTGAATACTCTGGAATGATTTTGTACCTTTGATTAAAGTGTTTTAGTAATAGTATTGCACCTGTTGGCAAACCTGTATCAATAAATAAAAATAAAATACCAGTTAACTTAAATAAACCAGTTAAAACACTAGGTCAAATTACTTTCGCCCACCAGTGGATAAAAATAAATTTTCCTCGCTAGTTTTGAAGGGTAGAGCGCTTTTGCGACCTAGTGAGGTGAAAAATAATCTTTACTATTTTATTGTGAGTTCTCAGTGTTCATACCGTACAAATAGCAATGAGGTTATCTTGAGGATGACTGAACAAGTAAGCACTTGGGAAGGAACAAGTAAGGGCGGTACTGGCTTTAGCAAGCAAGATTGTATATGTGCATCTCTTTCTGACACATAAGTGCAAGCAGTAAGTTTACTGTAAAAAAACCGGCCCAAGTGCTAGTCGAACTCGCCCACCGAGAGTTCCGAGGATGTTCCCCCATTTATGACCTTAGGTACCTACTTAAAAATACTGGTGGCACGGAACTCTCTGTGTGCGGCGACTATACGGTTTCCGGATTTTCTTCGTACTTGTGCTACAAGCTCTTGCTTTTTGCCAAATTTCGTGATTCTAGGTCAACGGGAAGTACCCTATACATTTTGATTCCCATTGCAAATGTATGGGAAATGTGACATAACCGGCCGTATCTTTTGATTGCGTTGACGTAGGTAGATAATTTTTCTACAGCTTAATTAAAGGGACCGCAGACTTGTGTATGTGGTATTAATTTTAACTTGCTACCTTCTGTTCCCGAGATAAAGGGTCTTGACAGACAGACGGACGGTCGGACGGATTACAAAGTGATCCTATGGGTTCCGTTTTTTCTTTTTAAGGTACGGAACCCTAAATATGACAAGAGAACTGGTGTTGCAACTCTGGTTTGCGTTTAGTTTCATTTTCTTTAATATCTACTTTTTTCTATCTCGCTGTACTGATGATAATTTGGTATAATCTAACTCAGCATTACTTATCCAATTATGTCACAGTACCTGAAAGTCCTGGGAACAGCTGCACCCATCCTTCTGCCCCATGATCTTGCAGCATTCAGCATGGTCCACATTCAGTACCATAGCCGGTTTTATCGGCTGCAGGTCTAGAGTTGAGTAGTCCGTCAGCACCAGGTTCCAGCGGTACTCACGGCGGACTAATTTTTCCTTCACAGCCTGGTGCCAAAAATAAATGACAATCGTGAATCGGTCACGCTTTCAAAACTGAGGGTCTTCCACGAATCACTTCGTCGTTCGTTTATTTGCATCTTAGTCATTCGATTGAGAGGCAAGTAGTCGAGCTAATATGGGAGCGATTCGTGGCAAGCCCCCTTGACATGAACCTAGAAGCGTAATAAAATTGCTTATAACCCATGTTGAGTTAACCTGGGCGGGTGTAAAGTATACTGGCGTTGGTTGGAGGGTAGGGCCCAGTGGTAAGAGTGGAAGTCGGAATCCAATTTGAAGGTTGCACGATCAAATCCCAGCTGGTATCAATGCGTTTTTCGGAAATATGGGATTAGTTATAAATTTAAAAAGATGTCATTTATTATACTACAGAAAAAGTGACCAAGGTCCCGGTGAGCAGGGCTGGGATCGAACCAGCGACCTCCTGCTTTCGCAGCAGACGCCCTAACTACTGGGCTACCCGATCACGGCAACCAGAGTACTTGGTTGGATCGGGTAGATCGTGTGTCTGTCCATTTGTTGTCCTCTACAGATCGCATTTATCAACTAATTCTTGTGAAATTTTGTAAACAAGTTTGTTGATAACATAATTATTTTTTGTCGATTCAGTTTTTGGAAATTTTCAAAATGGCGGGAATTGGTACAAAGGTCCACCCCCCTCCAAAAGGCGTTTACAACCTTTGTGTCAATACCAGTACCATCTGAAGAGGTCTACAGCTCACAGAGGCACTAGTAATAAATATATCACTTTAATAAAAGTAACAAGTATGTACTGTACCCTGTTATAAGTGTCAGCAACGAATGCCCCGCTGCCGACAACGGCAAAGAAGCTCGGTTCAGGCCTCATTGCCTTCAGAGCCCTGGCGGAGTCCCTCGTCAGACCAGCGTGCACCCACACACGGAGGTTCGACTCCCCGATGAGCTCGTATAAAGTGCGGTCCACGTCTGGGGACAAGGGCAAGATAAGGACTAAATATAACAGATCCAAGGACTCCAAGCTATTCAGCATAAGGATCACCTTTCTGTGGAAATTAACACACAGTGGGTAAATCTAATACGGGCGAATCTCTTCAATGGCACTGATTATACCCGGTGCCCGTGTCCTGAGGTTAAAAGAAACAAAAAATATCATATGATTTTTGGTCATTTCGACCAAAAACAAAAATATATTTTTTTTTTATATGATTTGATACATGGTAAGTAAATTTTATTTAGAAAAGGCTTACTTAAAATACAAAAAAAATATGTTTTTTTAGGTAGAGCCGAGTTTTGCAAAGACATCACAGTGTCACTTTGAAGTCTGTCAAAAATCATGTCTAGACTAGACCACATAGTAGCATTATCACATTCCAAAACGCGTTATTTACCGAGTGGCGGTAAATTATGTATAACAAAAATTGCAATTATCTCAGAAACTAGCCCTAATCCAATGCTCTTAAGATGACATTTTTGTTTCTTTTAGCCTCAGGAATACGCTGACATTAAAATCTCTCGCAATGCTCACGGGCACCGTGTATATAGTTCCTAAGAAGAGATATTTATTTCTCATAGAAAAGGCGACTACAACCGTTTTGAAAAACAAGTGACGCATAAGTATTCGCACTATGACAGTTTTTTTTTCTGTAGTATATGACATATATCGCTTTAAATTTATAACATTTATTATAAATTGAAAGAGATGTCATATACTAAAGAAAAAGTGACCAAGGTCCCCGGTGAGAAGGGCTGGGTTACTTAAAAAAAAAAACACAAAAACATGAATCAAAACATTTATTACATTTAATAAATGATTTGATTCGTGCTTTATAATTGTTTATAACATTTATATTTATGTAGTAGTTGATCTAATTAATTTGACCAGTAGGTAGGTACATTACATTTCATCATCATCATCATCATTTCAGCCGAAAGACGTCCACTGCTGGACATAGGCCTCAGGACCGGTCATTGTGGAAATCTTTGGGGGAGGCCTATGTCCATTACATTTATTAAAAGCTAAGTTTGCCAGTTTGAGACCAGCGCGGCTAACCACGCGGCGCCCAGAACCCAGCGCAGTTTCCGATACGTTCGATAATTTTTATACCTAAAATCACCGTCAATGCAACTTGCAAATAATGTAAACAAACCGGCATATTGATCGTTATAACCTCACTTTTAAGTTTTTAATGAAATCTCCAAGATTAAGTTATTTATCTTATGTTTTGTATGTTACGATAATACGACCGTTTCAGTAGTGAATAGTTTCAGTGGTGTTTGATGAGGTAGTGTGTAAAATACAAGGAGAAACAGTGACAAAACATGTGATGCCTTTTGTTTAAATCGTTAGTAAGTTCCATTGCCGGCGATATTAGCATCTTTTCCTAGCAAAAATAATACTAACCACTCTCACTCTCCATAAGCAACGCCGCATCAGTAGCATTCCTCGACTCCAGATACTCATCGACAGCTCGAACCAGCTGTTGAGACCCGAGCTGCGTCCGCACTAGTGGGACACCTGCGTCGGTAGCCAGCAGCTCGGCAGAATCCCAGGGTGACCAGGATAGGTCTATGATTGTTGACACGCCGTTTGAGAGGGCTGAGCATACTGAAACAATTTTTTTTATTCCACGACTGTAGCAAACTGGCAAACAAGCATACGACCCGCCTGGTGGAAAGCCGTCACCGTAGTCTATGGACGCCTGCAACTCTAGGTGGGTCACATGCGCGTTGCCGACCCATTTAAATCTTTTACACTCCATATTCGAAGAACCCCATACTGTAATGTTTCGGGAAAACCGCGCGGGAGGAAATTCCTCTGAAACCGCACAGTGCGCGACCATTTTGGCTACAAGGTGTGTGGATGAGCGCGCTGTCGATGGCGAGCGGTGCGATGGTGAAAAGTGGACGTTGGCATCATGTCAAACAATTCCTCAGAACAAAAACCGAGAGCTCCAAGAGGATTCACTGTGTTGACAGCTGGGGACCCACGGAGCAAAGCTTGCTCCTTTAGCTGTCAACACAGCGAATCCTCCTTTTTTTAAAGGGACGGCAATGCGCATGTAACACCCCTGGAGTTGCAGGCGTCCATAGGCTACGGTGACCGCTTCCCATCAGGCGGGCCGTACGCTTGTTTGCCATCGTCGCAGTATTACCAAAAATCATAGTTGTGTTAACTTACATTGCCTGTAACTTTCATCTTCGTTCTCTCTGTCTAGAAACACGATGGCCTCGCTCACTCTCAAGTCCGGCTGGACTTCCTCAGCATACTTCAGAGCTCGTCCGATGACCTGAGGCAGGTCTTGCTCGTGCGATTCTATTATGAATACTGAAATAAAGGTGGAAACTGTAGCATGATCAATAGTTATTTTATCTACGCATATATCATCAGTACCGGCCTAAGTTACGTGCGGTCGCACGGGGCGCCGAGGTTCAGGGGGCGCCAGCAGCGGCGCAGTTACGTGCGATGCGTGCGGTCGCACGGGGCGCCGAGGTTCAGGGGGCGCCGAGGTTCAAGGGGCGCCGGCAGCGGCAACCCGTTTTAGAAGTAACCGTGCGCTGCTGTTAGCCTAAGCCACATTTTGCGCTTAGTTTTGGTGCCTTATAAGTTGCCTATTCATAATCATTGTATTTAGAGTCAAGGCTAATGAGTAATAACACATTAGCGGCAGACGTTCTAACCACTAGACTCGAATATAGGTACCTATATGCAATTTCGAAGAATCCAAATTATTTATTTTATTTTTTATTGGATATTGAATTGACAGACCGGCAGACAGATAGATGTTTAAGGAAAAAATAAGTTATCCTACGGTCATTCTCGAACACCTAATAAAAAAAATTTTTTTTTTTTTTATAATTTTATTATTTCTACATTTATATTATTTAAATAGATACCACATTTTGCAAATTGCTTACCAAATCTCAAAGTTAACTCCGAGGCCACGCATCCCAAATTAAAAACAAAAATAGCCAAAAAGAGACAACAAATATCCATTTTAATATTTACAGCCGCAAGAACCACAGGTTTTTACTTTATTCAACAAAATCACCGAAATATATTCCTGCAGCAAGTAAGGTATGAACAAAGTCATGAAAACATAAAATATTATGCGTAATTTTTCAAACATTTTATTGTTTATTAAGCCATTATTTAAACTGGCTTAAAATACTCGTATCCAACACAAAACCTTTGATAAAAAAATCACGATTTAAAAATGTTTGTAAACGCTGACTGGTAAGAAATTAAAACAAATAAAAGTTTATACTTGAACGCATTTAAAACTCAACGAGTTTTTTTTTTCGAACTGGCTGAATATAAATTCAAATTAAAAATAATATATAATAGGTAATTGTGGATGTAAGTGAACTTGAAATGTCGGACTTAACTGGTAAAATGACGATGGCTTTGGAGTGAAATAATCGGTTATCTTGTGTTGAATATTTTAGTGGTTTGAAGACAAAATAATGCTTAGACAATGTCTTTTCATGTTATTATTGAAAGTGATTTACTGTTTACTCTGTACAGTTGCGTTCACAAGTCTTATGTGGTTTTTATGTGATTTGTACTTAGAATCTCGAGGTTATATTCCTAATTCCTAATAAAATAAAAGCGCACTAATGTTTCCATGCATTTTCCGAACCTTACATTTATTTACCAGTTTTACCACCTTACAATGTTAGTCAAAAAATACCAAAGGAATCGAAAAAAATCTTAGGACATTTTTAATATATCCATAACTGTAAACAATTAACAGTTTTGTAAGTTGTAGAACTAGCTCAAAGATATAAAACATGGCATTTTTACTACGTGTTAACGGATTAACAACACGCCGTTAACTTCCGTTAAGTCTTTTGAAAAGTAGCGCTTTAACGATTAACGAAGTCAACATTTTTTGTAACGGATTAGCGATTAACGAAGTTAACTAATTGATTAACGGTGCCCAGCTATGATTATTGCCCCATTAACAATGTAATTAATTAATAAACTAAATTACGAAAACAAACGGAAAACATATTATATTAAAATATTTACATATATCGGTTTACTCACGTGAATAAAGTTGAAAATAGCTCGACATGTTTCGGAACCGTCCGTGTCCCTTATTCATGTGTGCGGGTGCGGGTTTGCGACGAATGATAAAAGTCGAGCGTAAAGCAGAGAAAATGTTTATTGATACGAATGTTAATGGTTTTATGAATGTTGAAAATTATGTTACAAAATGTTATGTTAATCGAATGCACCCGGCCGCGATGGATCCGTAAAGTACACTGAAAATGGGTTAATTATAATTGTTAGTCAATGTATATTTTAGCTGACACGGCGCACGCGCCGCACGAGTCTTAAAACGTGTTGAAGGTGCATTGCACCGAACACATGAGTCATGCGTCTGGCCGCGGCGGCTGCTCTACGCACACTGGGAGCACGAGCGCGCTCTGATCTCGATATTTTAATATGTCTGATACTCACGGGAGATTTGTAATGAAAAAACTTGTTGTTTTTGTATGAAGAATAAACCCGTTTCCGATTCCTGTCTAGAACACTTTGTGCTCGACTGTACTGATCTAATATTTAGCTAACAAGCTTACCGTAAGCAGTGGGAGGGTTGAAGTAACCATGAGTGTGGGAACCCGCAGCCGTTCGCTGCACGCGAGCTTAAGAACTTAAGAGAGCGGAATATATGTAAGTAATAAGGATTACCGCGAGTCGATTTTCCGCTAGGGGCGCTAGTGGAACGTGGATCACAGCCCGCTCGCGGAGTGCGAGAAAGCTCTTGATTACATTGTAATACGGGCCCTACTACGTGCGAGATGGTAATCTCCCGTCCTCCTTACGCTAGGTAAAAATAAGTAAAATAGTTAAATATGTGTAGTAAAATAACTTTATTAATAAACGCGATTCATTCGTCGCAAAGTGTTTCATTTCAATTTCTTACCATTTGTTCATGGGAGTCTCCAAGGAGAGGTATTTTCGCCCCTCCCTACCTGAAGTCTTCCCCCAACCCTTGAAAACTCCAAGAACACTCAAAGTGGCGTGTGCTGTTGAACGACTAATGATACGCTGTTCAAGTATAGCGCTGGTCCCACCAGCGGCGATCGGCGATCAGCGAGTAGCGATTTTTCTACGCGGACTACTGGTGCTCTAAGGAAATGTAGTCTCCGGCAGTGTGAACAGCCAGCGATGAACTATAAATACATATCCCTCTTTTATTTACACGGAAGCGATTATCTTTTATTCGTTTCATGAACGCCGATAGCTCATCGCTTACCACCGCTAACCTTCATGATTTCTCCTGCTATAGAATGAGCTACATGCCGAGGTTTTCCCGACGCACAACAATATGGGGATCTTAAAAAAGGAAGTACAAGTATTTAATAGGTCTGCAACGCGCAAGACACACCCTTGAAGTTGCGTCCATAGGCTACAGTGACCGCTTTCTGTCAGGCGGACCGGCTGCTTCTTTGCCACCGCCGTGGTTTCAAGTTTCATATTGGCACGCTTAGGTATGTCAGGGATTTTGGCGTAAATTATATGACGTATGGCTTTCATTAGGTTAAAAATGATAACCAAACTATTAGCTTATCACCGCAGACGAAGAAATAGAACAAAAACTATATAAGTATATGTCCTTTCCGAGGAGTCAAACTATCCCCATAATAAATTTAATCTTCAACCGTTCAGCGATTTTAGCAATGAAGAGGTAACAGACAGACGCAGTTACTTTCGCATTTATAATATTAGTATGGTATGAATGTATGGAGCCCAAATTCTCCCATAATTTATTTATATCAACTTTTCCCTCAGAACATTATGCCCTCAGGCTATTGTGCGGTACTCGATCTTTCGGTTTCAAACGATGGTTCAGTTAGAATCGCCGTCATCTGAAAATAACAATGTATGAGTCCGTCTGTCACGGCAAAACGGAGCGACAAATTGACGCGATTTTTTAAGTGGAGATTGCCGAAAAGATGGAGAGTGGCTACTTTTTAACGCAAACGAAGCCGCGGGCAAAAGCTAGTAGGTACATAAATATATACATAAAAAAAATCCATAACTGAGGAACAAATATTCGTGATAAAAGGTATCCTGGCTTTTATTCGAATTTTATTTCGCCGAATATCGCTTGCCAACCAACTTTTCGCTGATGGTTCACGATGGCATACAATCGTGTACCAAATTATTATTAACCTGTATTTTCATATATCAACAAGGCTAGGTTAGGTTGGATTATGATAATATGCGAAAGATACGTCTGCAAAACATTACAGTTGTCAACTGAACTTTCGGCGAAATTAAATTCTGCGATAAGTTGGATAGGAAGAGATAATCGGCAAAATAATTTAAGTAGGGCGATAATATAGAGAAACGAAACATATGAATAAATGCCTTTACCAGGATTCGAACCCGAGACCTCCAGCTTCGTAAGCAGCACTACCAACTAGGCTAGGGAGGCCATTTAGATCATGCATCTGTTTTCTATTTTGAACCTCTTTCCGCAGTAATAAGTTCCCAAGCGTTTACATTGAATTATAGACGTAACTTTACATACCCTTGAGCACACCGAACTGCATAAACTATGAGTCCTGTAATGAGAAGTATTAATATAATGCCCCCAATTATGTATTTTAACTTATCGTAGTTCTTATCCAAACATTTGCGACATGCCCCTTGGTCCGCCATGGAGTCCTGTAAACAAGAATAAATTAAAAAGTTAAGCCTGTGGAATACCTTTACCCATTTTCCTTCCGGCCCGGGAGGGATATGTGGGACTCATCCGCTCTTTATCGTCCTACAGACTGTTACTGTATTCTTAATTTCGTAATCTGTACTTATAATTATGTATAATTAAATTATCGTGAGTATTTTCATATTTTATAACAATAGGCGTGACATGTTTCATCGTCGGACAGATAGAGTGGTGTTATCACCTTCGCGGCTAGGGCATCACTGCCCGAGACCAGCGCAGGTAACGGTAACGGGTCGCCGGATTGGAACAATCCGGCGTCGTCGTCTGGATTGTCGGATCGTCTGACGGGATCAACGACAAGCACACCGAACCGAACTAACCGTGTCCACTAAATTTTCACCACACACATTCACCTTTCCCCCTAGGAAGCATTGGTTTCCAACCCGGTGACAGAGTCCAATTTCGCACGCGGTTGAAGTTGGGGCGACATCCGATTTCAATGGCCTCGCGGATCTTGCGTGGCAATGGCAAGTAACATTTTTGTGATAAAAATACGTGAGTTTGGACCGTTGCAATTTGATTTGTACTTACTTAAAAGATTTTTCCACAGTAAAGAAACTAACACAGCCAGTCGCATGGCAACACGAGATGAATCCACAAATATAATAGTTTATTAGTAAAATCTGGCATTTTTTAGTACCTAGTTAAAAAATAGTAAATAATTATAGATGTATCAAAATAATAATTACACATTACACGACTTCAGATTGTCCTTAGCTATTCCTTAACCTAAGAGAGAAGTCAATCTGACAGAATGACATTAGAGAAATTTATAGACATGGAGGTTTTAATACGAATTTAAACTATCGTGAGACTAGAGTATTTTTAGTCAATACGCGCGACTTGTTTGCCCGAACGTGTCGTCGAACACGGTCCTTGACGCAGTGACGCTTGATAATGCCATCCTAAGATGTCCGAAACACGTCGCGCGTAGTCACTTAACGTTTTATACCTGAGTACTATCCGTAATTTATTAGTCTTAATTCGATTTCAAACTAAGTATCCATATATGGCCAAATCCATTTCAACCAGTAACAAATAAAGATATTTAATTTTTAACACTAAGAAGGTTGTAACAAAACGGCGCCTTAATTAATTACGTCAAACGAAACGTAATCAAGGCGTCAACGTCAGAGACGTCATTCGCCCGCCATTTCTGTTTTCTTGTGACAGTCCTGGTCTGGTCATATAATGCCGGTTTCCTATTTCTACCACTATTCTGTTAAGAACTATATTTCAAGTTGGGATTAGCACACGAGCAAAATTCTCGCTGTTTTTCGCTTTCCAGGATACCGAATATCTATTGAACATGTAAATATTTTCTTTAACCTAAGAGTGTTCTGTGCTGACAATTTTATGTATTTAGATTCGTAGAGTTGTAACAATGTTATGAACTAGTGCTATCTTATCGTGTTGCATTTTAGTTACCTACATCCTTGTTTTTATAGCTTAACAGTTGAGAGTGCATTACAAAGTGTTTTAAAAAGTTTACAATGATTTTAAATTTATTTATTTATTTATTTTCAGAGCGCTAACGGGAAAAATGAAGCAGATAACCAAATATTACCTGGGATTACTCATAGCTCTGTCGACCTATGTAATAGGCTCGAAATTCATCTTTGACAAAGTGTTCAATACAACTCAAATTGTTATTGATGAGTTGTTTCACATCCCACAAGGCATAGCATACTGTGAACGTAATTTCTCACACTGGGACCCGAAGATCACGACGCTACCAGGCCTGTATCTAGTCTCCGCAGGTTTCCTTGGAACATACTTACCATGTGACACATACCACTTAAGACTGGTCAACTTAATTGCCTCCTGCGTGAATCTGCTTTTGTTCTCGTCAATATTAAAATTTGTATACGGTAGCAACACTGAAAATCAGTTTAAAGTAGTGTTGCAGGCATTTAATTTAGCTATCTTACCGCCTCTGTACTTCTTTTCGCATGTTTATTACACGGATACTCTATCTTTAACATTTCTGCTCGCGTTTTCAAGATTGTGTTTCACTAGTCAACATAAATTTTTCATTTTAGTCTTCGGTCTGTGTAGTGTGTTGATACGTCAGACGAATATAGTCTTTATAGCTATGGTTTTAGGTCACAAAGTGCTAGATATTATGATTAAAAGCTCAAGAGTGTTCGGCAATAAGTATTTAACAAAAACTTTGTTGAATAAGAACTCTGTTATTGCTAAAGATGTTGACGCTTCGAAGTTAAAGCGTTATTACAGTATGAAGGATGTGTTTCTAGCGTTAGGGTATCATATAACAACATGTTTTGCTACATTTTTCAAGTTCCTAACGAAACAAGACTGGCTTATAATATTTACACATAGCGTAACTCTTATTTCTTTCATAGGTTTTGTTTATAAGAATGGTTCTATAGTTCTCGGTGATAAATCCGCTCATACAGCGAGCCTGCATTTGCCCCAAATGCTATACTTTCTTATATTCTACGGGGTATTCGGATTACCATACCTTTTAGCAAAACTACCATCAACGTTAAGACTTATGGCGAAAAACAAGACTAAAATAGTATTATTCGGGATTCTATTCACTATAATAGTGCATTTTAACACCGTCACACACCCGTACTTACTTGCAGACAATCGCCATTACACTTTCTATGTGTGGAACAGATGGTTCGGTAAATATGCTTTTGCCAAATACGCTACAGTACCCGCTTATATTTTCCTACTGTTCAGTTTGTACGATAATTTAAAAGATCAGAATTGTGTTTCTTTTCTTTTGCCATATACTATTAGTTTATTTTTAGTGGTAGCGTTACAGAAAATGATTGAAATTAGGTATTTCTTAGTTCCATACATAATTTTAAGGTTAAGATTTGTAAGGCCGTCATACAAAATTGTTGTATTTGAATTTGTATGGTATTTGATTATTAATGCGGTTACGTTTTATCAGTTCTTCCATAAAGAGATTATGTGGAAAGATTTTGATTATGCCCAGAGAATTATGTGGTAATTATACTATAATTGTTAATTATAAATACTAAAGTATGAATAATATTAAATGTCTATATTTTTACGTAAAAGGAAATATAAGTAAATCCCTTTGTTAATACTTAGACCATCCAAACAACTGGACTATCTTTGCCTGTTATTTGTTATACAAAAAGTCTTGCAGATTTTTACGGTAGAAGGGCAAGTCAAATATATGGCTATTCGTACCTACGTAATTCGCCGTCAATAGAACTTCCTAACAACGTAAACAAAAGGCGTCACATGTTTTGTCACTGTTTCTCTTTGTATTTTCACACTACCTCATCACCACTGAAACCATTCACTAGTGAAACGGACGTATTATCGTAACATACAAAACATAAGATAAAGAATAACTATCTTGGAGATTTCATTAAAAACTTAAAAGTTAGGTTATTACGATCCATTGACAGGGAAATTATGTCACATATAAGTCATGTTAATGTTATACCATACATGATCATGATCGTTGGTCATATGCTTTCGGCAGAAGGGAACTCCAGTCTCGTTAGTTAAATGGTCTAAGTTTATATTTGATAATGAAATTAAATGACATGAGAATTAAATAAATGTAATTACTAATACAGGATGTTTCTTCGGCCCTTAGCCTATTTTGCTATGTGAATAAATAATAAAACGTAGAGACAAGTGGTGGCATTTTGGACAGAGCGGGCAATGGAGTCGCCTAGGCACATTTTATGATTAAATGAATAACGGTTGAATTATTTTCCTAAACCATATTACACTTTTTAATTGTTTTTCATGTAGTAAACGCATATCGTTTTGGTTTCCACAATTTATTTGGTGATTTTTAATGATGATATTTTTTCAATGTTATATTTTTTTATGTGTGTTAGATATATTTTACATGATATACCTACGGTACACGCTATTGTTTTCGTGATATACAAAACTTTTGTATGGTTTAATCCACTTCAAAATTGACGATTCTGGTAGGTCATTCATATTGTTTAATTTATATTTCTGCTGTCGCGCTGTTTTAAATTATTAGCACAGCGTATTACAACATAGAATATAGCAAACTTTTGTCTAGATTGAGATCAAATTATATTGTCGTATCTACAGTTTATGAAGTTTTTGGCCAGTAATTAATTAAGGTTAAAAAGTATATTGATTGAATGTGAGAGAGCAAGACAAACCAATCGATTTGTAAATATCATATTACATTTGAATTTATTCATTCAATCATAAAAGTTAGTAGATAATAACGACTCCATTTCCCGCTCTGTTCACAATGCCACGACCGTACGCTGATAATAATACAATGAGAATATTTTTTATTTAGTTTAGATCCTATGGAAAATTATATAAGATTGAATTATTATTTTCGAAAATTAACTTATAACGCCCTAGTATATGTAGGTATATGGCTGAGTTGAAAAAGCATCCTGTATAGTTTGTAAAAAAAACCCACTTTAGTCTTTCATCTTACAGATCAATGATATTTAAAAAATAAGAATGTAATTTTTATCTGAAGTAGATAAACAGCCAAAAAAAAGCATGAACGAATAGTATATTGTGCATTTAGGGAGGTAAGTACAGGATTACTAACGAGAGTCTGTTAGAAGCCCGACGCAGCAGGCGGAGGGCTTTTAATGACTCGAGTTTGTAATCCTCTTACCGACCGTGATGCATACAATGTTTTTCATCACACTTGTAAGGGAAAATACAAATATACAAATGAATCTATTTATTAAAGTTGAATGTACAATTACACAGCAAAGTTGGTTTATAGCCAAGTTTGAAGATTAGAAATAAGCCTTAGCTGATGCAAAACCTCCTTAGTCTGAAATGAAATGACGTACGATATTTCAAAACTAAACTCAACTCCCTCGGGAGTTATATTGTACTAAAATCCATAACTCCCGAGGGGACTAAATCGACTCTAACCGCTCTATAGGCCTGCGCGTTATAACACCATTACCGAGCAAGTGTGATGAAAATAATATAGTGAACTGACAATATTTTATTCAAAGTCACTTTTCTCCTAACGAAAGTTTGCTGTGCATACTGGGGGTAATGTGAGTCTACGTCAGTAAACCACGAATCTACTCGTTTATTGTTTATAGTAAATAACATGAGTTAAAACGATGATTATAATTACTAATGGCTATTAAGACACGTAGTAATAGACATGCCAGATGTCAGCCAATAGAAAAACTTGCACAATGAGGGTTACCGCGAGTCGATTTTCCGCGCTAGGGTCGCTACCTGGTGGAACGTGGGTCCTGCGGGAACATTTCAAACGTCACTGACAATTCTCTCATAACGACAGGACCTACGCATTAGTGGCGCCGCCTGGTGCGCGGCAATACGGTAGGCCCCATTGTGCACGTTTTTTGGCAGAGGCGAAATTGTAGTGAAAGTCTACTCCTATTGTCTATGCTCTAAGAGTAGGTATACCTAATGTTAATAAAATATTATAAATGTTGCTTATGTCAGTGTTCCAAAGAGTATTATTAAAAAATGAAGACTAATTTTTAATGATTCCAATTATTCCAAAAGTGGAACCACTTGCTTTGCTAATAATTCAATTGTTAACATTTGCTTATTATAGGTTTAAACATACTTATTAAGGAAATAAATTTGCTACCAAGGTAGTAATATACCAAAAAAAAATTGTTTATTCTAAAAAAAATTGTTAAATTCGTTCTGATTAATTTTAATGTATCTTACGGCCGCTAGAGGGCGCCACAGTAATACCGGGTCTAGGGTAGAAGGCGTGGCGCGGGCGCTCTAGGTACTAACTCTTAACGGAAGTGCCCAAAGTCCAATTGGGGTGCTAGAATGCCAAAATAGAGCCCAATTTTGGCGTCTATTTTTTGGCACTGATCTAAGGTCAGAACCAGTCACGCACAAATCTATTATTAAGTTCTATGGCTTGCTTATAATGTTGAATTTGTGATATCAATGTGAATTTGATGTAAGGCCATTGTTGCTTATATTCCGTTTGGTCTAATGGTCGCCCGCGTTGAATATAAGCACTATATGCAGGTGCCGACTCACTCGATGAACTCAGGGCGTATACCACGAAAATCGAATGATTGCGGATTTGTATCTCCATCTTTCTCACACTTGCATATTGGAGTGACAAAGAGGTTTTCCCGTCAATGCCAATTTTTGATGTTAATGGTAGGCGTGCTGCTGTGAGGGAGGTGAGGGACAAAACTCAGAAACCACCAATGAAAACGCAGAATTACTTTTTGATTATGAAGGTACCAATAAGGTAGTAAATTTCGGTATATTACTTTCTTAAATTTGTTTAGATACGCCCGCCATCCTGGCTGTCACGCCTGCTGCTTATCGACTGAGTCTGCACCTGCGTATTGTGCTTATATTCAACTCGGGCGGGATGAAATAGTCCCTATGACGGAACGAAATTAGCCACATTGACCTGAATTGATTAATTCTGTATGTTTTGTGTAATAAAATAATTATTGGTTTTGTATGTATTTCTTATTTTCTTTTTGACCGAAGAGCTGGTGGCTTCCTCGCACAACGTATCAGCATTGCGATACAACGAGGAAATGGTGCCAGCATCCTAGGTATACAATGCTTCAAGAACCTATTTTAGATTTGAGGTAGGTAGAGTTAAGTTAAGTTACACTTACTGTATATATTTTGAAAATAAATGTATCGATATTTCTTTAAATTCTTCTTTATATATAGGGTGCTTTCATGGCTATGAGGAATGGAGGATGTCGTGCCTTCCCAGGCCAGGATTTGGAAATTTTGAGGTCTAGTGGAAAAAATGTTACAATTAAGAATATGGACTTTAATATTGCGCTGAAGTCTTGGATAGAAAGCATGGTCTTATCTTATGAAAACAGAGAAACTTAGTTTTTGTCGTGTTTAATGTAAGAAGATACTGGTTCGGCCACTTTGACACGGAGCTAACGTATTGTCGCTCACCAGGCGGCGCCACTCATGCGTGGGTCCTGTGAGAGAGTTGTCAAAGTGACGTTTGAAATGTTCCCGTTCCACTAGCGCCCCTAGCGGAAAATCAACTCGCGGTAGTCCTCCTCATTGAGATTCCATGTTCAGCTGTACTGTATCATAAACACAAAACAGAGAGACTAGTAGAAGTGACTTGCGATCGGATTACTAGGAGAACGGATGTCGCCAAACCCACACAGCCTCAAACACGCACACAACCATATCTAAAAAATGATTGGGCACAATATCTTATTCAAAAATAAGTGTATGAATTTAACACTTAATGCTTATGAAATTTAATGCCTGTGAAAACGAGTGCTGTAAAGGGCTCGAAACTTAGGGTCATGCTTTAATAAACGCGATTAATCCGTTCTAAAGTGTTTAATTTCAATTCAGTGTTATTTTACAGGTGAAATTTCTGTGAAATTATAACATTTACTTAACACTTTCCAGTCTGTGCCATCAAATCTATGGAAACTTAGCTTAGACAGACTCTCAGAATATTTTTTTTTTAAATAAATGCAGAAGCAATAACAAAACTGAAATTGTACTTTATTCTTTAGTAGTGTAGGTTTATTTTACGCTGTGGTCTGTGACCGATATTGGCCGTATATCGGTCATTGACATTGGCGTTGAGCCTGCGGTGCCAATATCTTTGGCGAGGAAAAGGTTAAACCACTTAAGGCCGTCCCCTATCCCAATGACCTCGGCGATTTGAGCTTTCTTCCCCTCGCGCTTCCTTTCCTCACGCGGTTATACAATACGTCAATAAGCATAAGTCGTCACCTAGGAAGAGCTGCTTGTACGCAACTCTATAAACTACTAGTGCCATCTTACACGACTGGCCCCCGTCGCCCGCGCAGGCATCTCGAACCGGCGTTTTCGGAAAAATGCGTGTAATAGCTTTTTCTCGAAAAGTACAAAACCTATCCAAAAATCAGTAGATGCGTTTAAAGTAAACATAAATATATACTGCTTGTCTTAGTTTCTTGTACATACGACGCATAATAAGGGAGTAGATACAGATTTAAGGTAGAAAAAAGGGTTTACGGTTTTTTTTTCTATGTTTTTCGACAATTTAGTAGAACCAAATGTAGACCAAATAGCTACATTATATATTTTTTTCAAGCGTTGTGCTTGGAGCTGAACAAAGCCTATTCACTTTAAAAACAGTGAAATATGCCGGGTAGCCCCTTAATTAATAATAATTCGTACCAGGGTGAATCAACTATTTCTTGTTGATATTCTGTCCCGTCAGCCAGGGGAGAAATGCAGCACGTTTGTTAGAAGAAACGTTGCAGTATGTTCTACTGGCATGCTTGGTAGATGGCCCATCATGGAACTGGAACTACCAAAAATCATGTTTGGTGAATTTTAATGACAAAATACCGTGATTTTAAAAGTCATCCAGGAGACCGTAACCATGGCAACTGCTAGAAATGGTTGATTAACCCATCATAACCTTTTCATCCTGCTGAAAAACGGGATCAAAATTTTCACTCGCTAAATATTGGGAATCACAATAGTTTTATCTAAGTCAAAATAAAATAAAAAACATTGGTAACATTTATATTATATTACACTTAAAATACAACAATAAACGCATATTACATAATACACCTTTTCACGCCACCTATTCATAAAAGGGTTTTTTCTGTTCAAGCTAGGGGGGATCAAAGTCGCACATTTCTGTTCAAAGACTAGACATTTTTACGTTATCGGGCATTAAATAGTGGCATCGTGGTGTTGGTGTGCTGCTTCGGCTTTGTTTATTTCCTCTTAGTTGGTGTGAAAAGCAGTGTTGTCACACGGTATCAAAATTATTTTCGTCTTGGGCGTTAACGCTTAATTCCCTCATTACGCTCAGGATTGTACAATAGAATCCCTCACTACGCTCAGGATTCTATTTTAGAATCCGTCGCTTCATTCGGAATTCAATGTACGCGCTCGCCGAAAATATATCATTTTGATACCTTGCAACAATATACTATTTTAACTTTGTATTTTTTAAGTCATTGTACTAGCAAAAGGAGAGTCTTTTATAAAATGCCATTAATATAAATATGTCATTACTTAAAATTAGTTAAACTAACATTTATTAAAATTAAAACAGCCATAATAATACTTACAACATACATTTTAAATGCAATTAATAGTATTAGCACAGCGTAGGGATGTATTCCATACAGTGAGGTAACTTCATACACGGCCAGCGGCTCGGCTCGGTGGTCGTGCTGAGGCTCACGGTTGACAGAAACTATGCGAAAGATATTACAGTCTGATTGGCAAACTAATTTCCATTTTACACCCCTTAAAATAGACCGACGAATTTTAATAGAAATTCGGCGGCATTTCCTCTCCGCCCTCTCCCCGCGCGCCCCTCATCGATGACCCAGAAATCGGCGGAGTTAATCCACTGTATAGAATACATCCTTACGCTGTGGTATTAGTATATTAAAATCACTTTGACATTGGTTAGTTGATCACATTTGGTATCAAACGCATATTCAAATGCGTGTACGTGCGTGTACAAAACATAAGATAAATAATTAAATCTTGGAGATTTCATCAAAAGCTTAAAAGTTAGGTTATACCGATCAATATGGCGTTTTGTTTACATTGTTAGAACTTCCACCGAATTCAATTTTGTCGATCAATCGAAGTTGAAAACTGTTTGAATTCGCTTTTTCTGATGGATATTATGTCGTACATAAGTAACAGTAAAATCAAATGAAATAGTTGGTAGACGGACTAATCCCATAGACGGTCTAACCTACATTGGCCTCTATATTATGCATAAAGGAACTGGAACATATTCAACAATATCACTATTTTCAAAATATGACTAGAGCATGATAACCAATTCTACAGCTTACTCACAGATAATAACCAATTTTACTTTTTATGATATTTTCACATAGTTTCATTATAATTCGGATAAGCTATACTATTATGAGGTATTATATACATGATATATTCTATTATACATATATTTTTGGTATATTAATATTATTTCATACACATTTTCTAGCCTCTTAAAACTGCTAAGCAACATTTTAAGCAAAAATAAGTTACTTAAATAAAAAAATAGTTCTATTTTAATTGTTACATATTTAAATATAATAACACGGATTTATAATATTAATCGAGGAATGTATATAACTTAATTAGGTTTAAAAATGTGTTTAAAGTCAATGATTATTTGTTTTTTATAATGTAGCTAATGGGAGCTACCGTATTCGCTCACCAGGCGGCGCCACTCATGCGTAGGTCCTGTGCCAGTATGAGAGAACTGTCAAAGTGACATTTGAAATGTGCCCGCAGGACCCACGTTCCACTAGCGCCCCTAGCGGAAAATCGACTCGCTCGTCATCAAAGATCGATTTAACAGCCCTAAGATTGAAACCTAAGATTAATCATCGGGCAACTTAGCCATATTCGGTTAATTTTTATAAACCGAATTTGCCAAATATACCATCTCTACTATAAAAGCATCAACACATAAGTATTACATACAATAAACATCTCATTGAATACAACAGACAATTATTAATATTAAATATAAATATAATAGACACCAAAACGGTACAGTCAACCAATTTGAACCTAAGACTAGATTTTGATAGCGCAGCCTGTGAAAGTGTATCGACGTTTAAAATAACACTTTTAACTAATAAATAAATAATAAATATTATAGGACATATTTACACAAATTGACTAAGTCCCGCAGTAAGCTCAAGAATGCTTGTGTAACACAAGCATTCTTGAGCTTACTGCGGGTACTCAGACAACGGTATATATGTATAATATACAAATACATAGAAAAGAAGTTTCGTTTATATTTATACAAATTGTACTACCATACCCTGCACGCCTACCACGAACATCGAACATTGGCATTGACGGGAAAACCTCTTTGTCACTCTAATAAGCAAGTGTGACAGAGATGGAGATACAAATCCGCAATCGATCGATTTTCGTGGTATAGGCCCTGAGCGCCTACCACGAACCGCGAACGAAAGTATGCCTCCCTTTCGCACTTGAGATTTCTCACTCAAGTGCGACAGAGAGGTGAAACTTCGTTCGTGGTTCGTGGTAGGCCTTCTGGTGACAACCCGAATGTTAATGTCATCTTGGCATTTGCGTGCTTGACAAACTAAACGTCAAATGTAGGAAAGAGAAGCTTCTGTACTTTAGTATTATTATTTATTCTGTGCTATAAAACAGATTGTAAGAAAGTTCTAGAGTGACTTAGGGTTCCAATTGGTCGACTATACATATCTTATATATCAAATCCTTTGATAGTTACTGTAAGGTAACTTAATGGGAGCTACCGTATTCGCTCACCAGGCGGCGCCACTCATGCGTGCGTAATATTATACCCATAAGAAAGAATTGTTAAAGTGACGTTTGAAATGTTCCCGCTAAACTCACGTCTCACTAGCGCCCCTAGCGGCGAAATTACTTATAATGGACCTTATCAGTAACTGACTATTTGGTACCTTTATCTTGAAGACGACACAGTTGTATGATTTCAACCAGTTAGATTATACGATATGTCACTGTTAAACTGTATAATAGTTATTTATTATACAAGGGGGCAAAGTTGTTGTTTAACTCTCGGGCTTATATTGAGACCCGAGCAAGCGAAAGATTCCAAAATTGAGCAACGAGCGTAGCGCGTGGTTCAATAACTGGAATCTTGAGCTTTACGAGGGTCTCAAGGCACGAGAGTTGAACAAACTTTGCCGCCGAGTGTAATACAACATGTTTCCCCTCACTATTGCGAGGAAAATACAGACTACATACGATTATAAATCTTATCCACATGTAAGTTATCTTGAAGAAACCATCAAAAACAAATTTGTCATAGAGTAGGTACGCTCCTGATACTTAGATATTGCCAACAGCTTACCAAGTGCGGGATAAGACATGATCACATGACCAATTTAAGGTGTGACCTCCGATTGCGCATATTTACTAAGGGCATATAGGACTCACTTATACTGGACTGATGGTAAGTGATAGGAATTAGATAACTTTGCCCCACATGTGGATAAAATGCGTTTTTCCACGCTAGTTTTAAAGGACAAAACAGCGCTTTCCGAGCTAGTGAGGGGAAAAATTTATTTATTATAGAAGGAAGCAAAGTTGTTTAACTCTCGTGGTTATATTGAGAAAGGAAAGATCCCAAAATTGAGCCAGCCTAGCGAGTGCTTCAAAAACTGGAGATTTACGAGAGTCTCAGGTGACGAGAGTTGAAGAAACTTTGCGGCCGAGTGTAATACAACATTTTTCTCCTCACAAAATAAAGACTAAATACGATTACAAAACTCATCCAAATGCTAAGCTAACAGATATTTATTACTCAAAACTTAACATAACTGTTAATTTACAAAACTCAAGGTCAAATTACTTTACCCACTAGTGGATGAAATGCGTTTTCCCCGCTAGGTTTAAAGGATAAAAAACCACAGCATTTTTTTTTACAGTAGCCTTCCTTTATAAGGATAAACGCATTTTATCCAGTAGCGGCGAAATTAACTTGTTTCTTCACACTAGCTTGGTAGCATTAGCATATTTTGGAAGTTAAATTGGATGAGATTTGTAATAACATACCTACAGTTTTTTTTTCTCGCGATGAGGTGAAAAACGTTGTATTACACTCGGCGGCTTTCAAAAATTGGAATCTTTAGCGTCTTTGCTTTTTCCCTTGTATAATACAAAACTATCCCAGCCTCATTAGGCAAAATTGCAATTTAAATCCATAACCATCATAAATTGCTTTCTTATTTTAAGTAGGGCAAAGTGATAAATGTTAGTTGAAAGAACTATATCCACTTATCTACCTTCTTCAACAGCGGTGTGTTTTCGTCTCTTTCTTTACTAGGACTGTCTGTCCCGTTCACGTACTGAGCCAGCTCCGTATTGGATGCTATGTAGGGAACGCCAGCCAGTTCTGAGGAGAGGGGATTGTAGTATTGGCGGTAGCAGATCAGGGAGGTTGTGAAGCCGAGGAGAGAGCCTACTAGGATATCTGAAACAGTATAGTACATTATGATACAAGTGCGAACAGGAGAAAACTCGAAGAGTGGCGATATAATAAACGGTGCGTATAATGAACGGGTGCGTTCAGATATATTTATATTTCAAACAAAGTATACTTGATGGAAATTGCTCCACCGACAAGAGCTTGACTCTTAAATTTATGATGATGATGATGAAATCAGAAATACAAGATAGAAACAAGAAAACATTGAAAAAAAAAATATTTTTACCACGAAATAAACTCGCTATTACCACAGCGTAGGGATGTATTCCATACAGTGAGGTAACATACACGGCCAGCGGCTCGGCTCGGTGGTCGGCTCAGCTCAGGGTTGTCAAAAACTATGCGAAAGATATTACAGTCTGATTGGCAAACTAATTTCCATTTTACACCCCTTAAAATAGACCGACGAATTTTCATAGAAATTCGGCGGCATTTCCACCCCGCGCGCCCCTCATCGATGACCCAAAAATCGGCGGAGTTACCACACTGTATAGAATACATCCTTACGCTGTGCTATTATAGTCTGACAAGCGAGCGAGCGCAGTAACAGTAGGACAAAATAACTATATCCATCCCTTTTTTCAGGGTGGTAATACTGGCGTAAGAAAAAGACAGTATGATGCTCTCTATCCTACTGTTACTGCGCTCGCTGGGTTGTCAGACTATAGGTACTTATTTTTCTCCAATATGCTCGGAAATGTTTACATTAATGTAGCAAAATTTGTACGAAAAGAACCTCCTTATGTACCGACTCAAATTTAAAAAAATCGAATTCATTATTTTACCGTTTTAGCGTCCAGGAAGTTGTACTAAAATCCATTAAGCCCCTCATTCACGGCAGTCCGCCGGCACTCCGGCATGACTGGATGTAGCGGACACACGGTGTGCAAGTGGCCCAGCCTGGCAGTCCAATTCGCACTTATTCGTTGAAAGATGCGCAGCGCTGCGTTTTAGCGCATACACTGTACTCGAATTAAAAAAAAGCCGCCATCTCTTATGTCATTTTTAATAATGAATAATTCATATTTTTTGCATTGCCGCATTTCTCAATTGTTTATTACCGTAATTTAGTGCAATTCGGACTGCAAGGAGGTGGGCGGATCTAGCAGGATGTTGCCGTACGGCACGCATCCGGCAACGACATTAACGATGCTATATTACGTGCCGGAGGTGCCGGCGGACTGCCGTGAATGAGGGGCTTTACTGTATTGTTTTTTACTTTTTAAATAAATATTTGGACTAACAATATTGCAAACAGTCAAATATACTTTAGCCGGTCTGCACAGACGGGACAATCTGATTGACATCAAATTGTCAATCTGATCATATCGTGCTTAAAAATGCCCCGTTTGGGCTGGCTTTGTAGTAGTTCTAGAGAGAAGGAGATCAAATGCTTGGTTGTCTCGTTCCATCGCGAGTTGCATACGGCTCACTGTGCAAGGTCGTGTAGATACGGCTTATTAACACTAAAGACATTTCAACTTTTTTTATGAACACAACCGTGCATTAAAAGAAAGTTTAGGCGGGAACCTTATTTTTCCTTTCAAATTTTGTGCAAGAATACATTTTATTTCCTTTCATGTTTGGAGAAAAGCGCTATATATGCCTCGGACGGAAATAGAATTTCGTGGATTCGTATGTAATTGTCGGACTTAGCTTCGCTTCGTCCGACAAAAAACACTCAACCACGAAATTCGGTTTCCCGGCCTCTGCAATAATGTACTATTATTAATTTCTTAAAACTGTATAAATTAAACTTACATTTTTAATTTTTTATTTTTACATTACGTATCATATAAAATATTAAAAAGCTTTTGTCTAAACTTGTTCTAAACAAGAGACATGTCGCATGGAAGGTAGCTACTTATAGCACGGGTTATTCCTATTTTAAGTATCAGCGAATTAATTCTAGACACAAACACACTGTATTTTAGTCCTCAGAAAATTATTTTTTTAAAGTGTATACCTACTGAGCTTTATAAACTTATCTTGGAAAGAGAAGCTTCTGTACTTTAGTACTATTAAATGAAATCAAATCATTTATTTATTCAGCAGATCATTTACCATTTATAATCATTTATTTAGCAGAAATAGCAAAACACGTGTCCATTATTTTTTCATGTTCTCCAACATATATCAAAACTAGTAATAACAACGCAGTTTGCTTGAACAAAACTCTCTACAGAAGTTAGAGGGTTTCGTCACTTTTCCGTATTTTGGAGGACCATTTCTCCTAACAGGATGAAATTGGGCAGCTAAAAAATAAGTGTCAGCTATTTTTGACTACTCTATAACATATATAAAAATCAATCAAATCGGAGCCGGACAGTTGGGTACCCTTCCTTGTTAGTATGTGGTTTTATCATGACTGACCTTCCCAATGATGGTGGTAGTCGCAGCTGCGGCTGAGCGCGACGGCGGCCGCCAGCGCGAGCGGCGCCGCGCACGCTAGCAGCCGCGCGCCCGCGCCCCCGCCCCCGCCCCCGCCCCCGCCCCGCCGCCGCGCCAGCACGCGCAGCCGCCCGCACAGCCACAGGCAGCCCGCGCCCAGCGAGCAGAACGATACTGCAATATAACAGTAGTTTTCACTTCTCTTACCCAAAAAGTTAACCTTTGTGTCGTGGCTAGGCGACACACAATCGCTTTTCATGCACTAGGGCATAAAGTAACATCGCAGGTGGAGGGCGCTCGCCGCGGCCTCGCCCCCCGCGCGCCCGGCCGCCTGCAGGCGGCGCGCGGCGGTGGGGAGAGGAGAACCCAAGCACAAGAGTATGGATGTTACGTTTTCAACGATTTAAAGTGATATAAAACCTAATATTTTCCTTACAATCGAAGTGAAAAGCAGAGTGTATATCTCGGGCATAAATACCCATTTAAGACGAGGCTATTTATTGGTCCGAGTGTAACGAGGACCAATATAGTAGTCGAGGATAACTTTATGCACTTGATATACAATCTACTACTTATTATGCAACAGTGATATATACATAATAAGGGTTTTTAAAGCTTGAGGGTCGCCGTATATAGTATAATAGACCCGAGAGTTAAGAACCAATTATGAGCTTTTGCATACCCTAATTTTTCTACGACAGCTAAAATAGCGTGAAAAGCAAAATCTAGAAACGTGGCAGAATAGGGAAGATGTTGCGCCCACTATAGAAATTAAAAAAAAAAACAACAACAGTGCTCATATATTGTATGAAAATCCATAGGAGCAGTGTTCTTATGGAATACCATAGACAACGTTATAATGTATACATTTTAAATATCGCTGTCAGTCATCTAATTGACAGATAGAAGTGCTGGAGTAGAAAAAATAGCTCATGCGACTGCGCCCACCCAGAGCACCACACAACGGATGCACGATGCTCTTTCAAATGATACCCCAAATAACCCAGTAACTAAACTTTTAATTTTTGCCCCCTCTTTTATCGGGTATTTTTCATTGAAAATAAATTAAAATATGTCATAAATCTTCTCTCAATGTGTCTGCGTTAACTTTGTTTATAACTATTCCAAATTTCAAATCGGTAGCTCTCGAGATATTTAACGATGTTTCAGCCAGACTGAGTCGCACCATAAGAGTTCCTTTTTTACCATTTTAGTACGGAACCTAAAAAACGGACCAAGAGCATGTCGGGTCACGCTCAGTGCTTAAGGGGCATATTTCACTGTTTTTAAAGTGAATAGGCTTTGTTCAGCTCCAAGCACAACGCTAAAAAAAAAACGTAAATCCTTTTTTCTACCTTAAATCTGTATCTACTCCCTTATTATGCGTCGTAAGTACAAGAAACTAAGACAAGCAGTATATATTTATGTTTACTTTAAACGCATCTACTGATTTTTGGAGAGGTTTTGTACTTTTCGAGAAAAAGCTATTACACGCATTTTCCGAAAGCGCCGGCTCGAGATGCCTGCGCGGGCGACGGGGGCCAGTCGTGTAAGATGGCACTAGTAGTTTATAGGGTTGCTTGTCCTAGTACAAGCAGCTCTTCCTAGGTGACGACTTATGCTTATTGACGTATTGTATAACCGGTGAGGAAAGGAAGCGGGAGGGGAAGAAAGCTCAAATCGCCGAGGTCATTAGGATAGGGGACGGCCTTAACCGTTGATCACAATAGGCAAACCTTGAAGGGGTTTAAGTAGATAGATACCATGACCATAACTAGCAGCAGAACAAAAAAGAGTATCTTCGCAGCACTTGCGACTCATATATGCCCTTTTACTAATAGGATATGACTTTTAGAGAGAAAAAAAAAACAAAAATAAGCAACTGACCCATGCACTATGCACCATGTTCAAAATAATTTCCCTTGACTCATTATGAATGTTTGGCGTTTTGTGAAAAGATGGATGTGCGTCCTTCTACTGTTCAATAGTGCTTGCCTATTATTTGCTTTTTCTAAATTATTACCTATTATGTTTAAATTATAAGTTACAATATGTGTACCTACTATGTAGTTTCGCAGTGCCTTAGTTTATTGACTGTTATGCTGTGTAACTAAATTTAACAATAAAATAAAAAAAAATAAAAAAAATATAATATAAAGCTTTAATTTCATGATTTTTTTTTCATAATTTTTGGACTTGCGGTTCAAAAGCTAGAAGGAGGCGTAAATCTTTTTTTAATTTCCGAAAATATTTAGTTAAATACATCTTTTTTTTTGTTATCCAACGATACCTCTACGTACTTACATGTAAATCAGATTTAAAACATGGTAATTATCTATGTTCGACCCTTAAAAGGAATAAGGGTCGGCAATTTAAAAGGTGGACCGATGAAATTGAAGACATGGTTGGAAGGACTAAAACATGGACCAGACTAACACACAACAAGGAGTGGTGGAGAAGAAGGGGGGAGGCCTTTGCCCAAAGGCACACAGAATCAGTTCAAATATAATAAGAAGAAAACACCTTTAAAATTTATGTAAAATGATTCGGATATAAGGCTATAATAATAATTGTGGCGAGCTGTTGGGGAGTAACTTAAATGACATGATTCGTAATGACTAATGAAACAGTGGATAGAATTGTATAAAATACTTATTAAAATGTATTTACAACATTATTAGCACGTAAGGTTTATCTGTAAGTGCTGGTGTGTATAAAAAAAAAGAAGAAAAAAAAAAGTAACGACCCCACGGACCCGAGTGCTCCAGAGAGTCGGTCAGGGTCTCCGTCTCCGGCGTGTCTTCGTCGGTCGGAGTGGACCCCAAGGGGACCCGTAGGACTCTCAGCTCTGGCTTGCCTTCATTGGCCGTCCAGAGAGGAGTCGTTGGAGCGATATGCTCCAGTGGTGGAAGTGAAATATGCATAAGACGCGAGTGGGCACATTGGCTGGCAACAGCCACTGGGTAGAAAGCGGCGCACACCTCTCGACACCCCTGAGCCGTTCACACCGATGTTGCTCCTGGCCGTCCTTGCGACGGCAGTTTCAGGGGCCCATCTAGTCGGCGGCAAGTCACCGCCTGCCTCGATAACTTGTTTTAAACATTGTTATGGCAGGTGACCGGAAGTCTTTTCAATAGTCCATTTCTGATCCACCCAAACCTCAACGCCATAGCCTGGTATTCTTTCCACTTTCTTTACAATAGCTCCAACGCCTGCTGGGACCGGTTCACGGGTATCTATTGATGCACCTGTGAATGGGTTCTAGCAGGTGTACTACACAGCAAAATTCTCCAAAAGGCCTCTACGTGTTGGATCTGTATCCCCACGCAAGCCTACCAAAAGACCGGGATGTACAGGCCCGTGATCCGCAAAGGAGACACAAATAATAATAATAATTATTATCTATGTTCAATTTTTACAAAACCGTTTTTCATTTTATGATTGCACAATTTTTTTAAAGCGACGTAACAAAAATGCGGCGTCAAATAAATCTCAATAATAAACATCAAATAAATAAAACTCACAGCTGCTATGTCCGCTGGGGAAAGATTTCCGGCCGTCCATGATTTCGTCCGGATCCCCGGTGCATTGTAGGTCCATGGTCTCAATGCCGTCCGGAAAGCAACGGTAGAAAAAATCCGGACGGGGTCTACCTGTAAAATAGGTATACAATACAATACGATACTCTTTATTACCCACCTCAATAAAAATCGGTATAGAAAATACAGCAAAAAGCAGGTAAAAAGCGATCTCTTCCTGTATGTCTTTAACGGAAACTAGTGCAAGTCACCTTTTAATATTTTTTTTGTTTATAAATTGAAAGGGATGTCATAATACTACAGAAAAAATTACCAAGGCCCCCGGTGCCCAGCGCTGGGATCGAACCAGCAACCTCCTGCTTTCGCGGCAGACGCCCTAACCACTTTTTGGTTTGTTATTAATGTAGTACCTAACACTACTATATATAAATTATAAATTCAAATACATGTCATATACTAAATAAAAAGACCAACACCAGAGGCCAATCGGAGGATCGAACTCGGGTCTTCAGCTTATGCGGCTAACGCCATAAACCTCCAACGTAGCTTGTACTTTAAAAATGGCCACGGTCGTCTTGCCTGTTTTTAAGATTGCATATACTCGAGAAATTCGCCGGCATTTCGATAAGACCAGTTGGCCCAGTGGTTAAGGCGTCTGCCGCGAAAGCAGGAGGTCGCTGGTTCGATCCCAGCTCTGCTCACCTTTTCTGTGGGTTTTCTTCTAGGTCACTTTTTCTGTAGTATAGGACATCTCTTTCAATTTATAAGAGTATAATAACTCCAACATACCTGCTATTAATTTCACCATGTTGGTTGTAACTCCATTCATTCCCAAGGCTAACGACCAGGCCAAGAGGAACTGAAAAAAAAACCAATTAAGTGAAAAGAAAATACCTGGCAATCTTTTGAGAATGCATGTCCTACTACACAATGAGGATTACCGCGAGTTGATTTTCCGCTAGGGGCGCAACCACTGGGCTAAACTGAAACAGTCAGTTTGGTCCAGGTTACTAGAAAAAAATTGTATATGATTGAAGACAAAGGCGAAGAAGTCACCAGCTCTTCGTTCACCAGTAACATCAACCAGACGTTCCGCGATTTCTACGAAAAACTTGCGTGCGCTGGGACCCCATGGACCAAGAGTTTCGACCCCGAATGGTACAAAAAGGTACTCTCTGCCCAGGCTCTTATATATTACGTTTTAAAATTTCGGCGCATTCAGCCGCTCCGTCCGCTTTTACATTAGTTCGTTGGAGATGGGACGGTGCCAGCGTGTAAGGTCCGACCGAGTCTACTTTTTTTACCGAGACCATTGTACCAGAGTACATTGAGATCTCGACCGAACGTGTATTTTCCACAAAAAGTCAAGATTAAACTGTTTTTTAATATAGCCATCACTAAAACACTACATTTACTGCCAATGCTTGAGAAAAAAAGTTAAAACTTGCCTTACGTACGATAACACGGTACACTTTATAATTGCTTAAAATATTGGCGAGTACTTACCAAAATCACAAAAGTGTCAAGACGGAAGGTTTCGGCCAGTGCCAAGAGTCGAGACCGAGACCTCGGCCTGAATTTTGGCCGAGACTGCCGAGACCGAGATCTCGGTCTTACCAGCGGTCTAAAAAATGTAAGTACTTAAAAATGACGCAAGCTTACCTCTAAAGCATCATTACAGTCGTTACACACAGCCCAAGCTACAAAAGACAGGAGACACGGCACCGCCAGCACGATGGACCACAGCATGTGTCCAGGGACGTAGGATTCGTGTCGCGGGTACTTTAGTGAAGACTCCAGGTCTGCTGGCTGGATGACTCGGACGTAGGGTGACATGGTCTCCATGTAGCTGGAAATAATTTAAAAAATAACTAGTGTTACGCATTGAACTCGCAACCCCTTGAGCGATTTGGCTTCAAGTTATATTTATCTCATCTAATCACCTGCCAAATTTCTCGACGATCCGATCCATGATACTCGGGTTATCGTCGAACAAATATACATACATGAATACAATACTAACATTTTTTAAGTTTTTTACTAAGAGAGGTATGGGCACAGCATATGCATATCGTTTAGTGTGGTAGCACGGCACAACAAATGTCCAAATGTCGTCTCGCTCAAATCTGGGGCAGTGCCCATCTGGGGAAGTACCTCCACCTTACAGAAAACCGCAGTTTAATAACACTAGACCCTACTCATAGTGTTGTTTCTGTTGGTGAGTAAGGTAGCCAGAGCTCCATAAGGATTCACTGTGTTGACAGCTGGGGACCCACGGAGCAAAGCTCGCCCCTTTAGCTGTCAACACAGCGAATCCTCTTGGAAATAAACATTAAGGGCCACTTGCACCACCCATGGTTAGCCACATAACCCAGAGTTACGCGTATTTTTGGATGAGATTTGACAGCTTAACTCCGGGTTTTGGCAAACCCTGGGTGGTGCAAGTGGGCCTAAGTGTTGTAATACTACATTGAGGATGGTAATTTGGTAAACAAGCAATTATGAACAAGTCTGAATTCGATTTTAACACAAGGTCATTCTTGTACCGCCTGTGGCACACACAATGTTTTTCATCACACTTGCTTTACTTTATGCATTAAAATTGGTGTAAAATATGAACAATGTTTCCAATTACAAAATTTTAAATTGTATTTACCGCCCGCATCATCTAATTCGTCTAAGTCGTAATTAAGGATTTACAGACCGCATCGCCTGCGTATAATGATATCTATTACGAGCAAGTATGATTAAGAAATGATTAATATAAATTAGTATTTGGTCTTATTACATTACTGATTATCGTTTACACCGCTTTATCTTCATGACGTAGCAATCATACAAGATTATCGATACTTAATAAGATTTGATTACAGCTTCATATACAAATTTCAATCGCATGGTGAATGTGCGAAATTAATATATGTACTTCGATTTTCAAAAGAAACAAAACTTGATGATGAAGTATAAAGATTATAGAAACAAGACAAGCAATGTTTACGTATGTACGTGTCTTATTTAATTTATAAATTAGTGTTTACATACGATCATCACAGCACCATAACATATGGACGATACTTACCAAAAAGCTGAGAGTAAAGCTATACGGACAGTGATTTCGACAAACAGGTTAAAACTCGCTGAACGGATTAGCGGCATTTTATTTGGTATTATGGATACGACTAGCTAGTAGTTTATTTTCGCAAATTATTTTGCGGAATATGTTGACTATTGACGCACATACTGACGTGACGTTTACATTTCGTTCGGTAATCAAATGTCAACGTATGCAAAAGAGATTTTGAAATTATGAACTGTAATTTCTGAACCGATTGATGCGTTTTGATACTGCTATAAATGGTTGGATGAAAATATTACGACGAATTTGTTTGACGTCCGATAGAACATTTGTTTCTAATAGTGCCTCTACATGCTCGGGCTCGGTCTCTGGTCTGGCTTAAATTGTCTCTATATAGTCTGTCTCGAATGAGCGTGTACTAGGGTGCATTCGCCCGCGGCCAAAGCATTCGGCCGAGAGCCCGAGCATGTAGAGGCACCATAAGGGTAGCTCGTCACCGGTATTTGCGTTTTGCCTCTCGCTCGCACCAGTTAAATTATGCTTCGATGCGTAACACACTTGCGTATTGAAAAGAAAGAAAAGCATCAACTATAAGGAGGAATACAAACATTTTTACAAATAACGTCTGGACTATAGCTATTAAGCCGTGCAAATATGGAAACCAAGTGTAAACCACTTCTTCCTGCATATTATGCTATTATATAGTATGCAATATTCTCACAAACGTCGAATTATTTAAGTATTCTGTAACCTCTCGAATTGTACCAGTGAATGACGGGAAAATTCCCTTCACACTTCCTTCGGCCTCCAAAAGAGTAATTAAATTATAGTAGTTTATGCAACAGTGATATAATAAGGGTTCTCAAAACTTGAGGGTCGCCGTTACAAAACGAGGCGAAGCCGAGTTTTGTAATAATAGACCCGAGAGTTTAAGAACCAATTATGAGCTGTTGCATACCCTAGTTTTTCTACGACAGCTAAAATAGCGTAAAAAGCAAAATATAGAAACGTGGCAGAATAGGGAAGATGTTGTGCCCACTATGGAAATTAAAAAAAAACAACAACAGTGCTAATATAAATGTATGAAAATTCATAGGAGCAGTGTTCTTATGGAATACCACAGACAACATTATAATGGTTACTTTTTAAATATCGCTGTCAGTCATCTAATTGACACATAGAAGTGCTGGAGTAGAAAAACATAATTTTTCTACTCCGGCACTTCTATCTGTCAATTAGATGACTGACAGCGATATTCAAAAAGTCTACATTATAACGTTGTCTATGGTATTCCATAACAACACTGCTCCTATGGATTTTCATACAATATATTAGCACTGTTGTTGTTTTTTTTTAATTTCTATAGTGGGCACAACATCTTCCCTATTCTGCCACGTTTTTAGATTTAGCTTTTAACGCTTTTTTAGCTGTCGTAGAAAAACTAGGGTATGCAACAGCTCATAATTGGGTCTTAAAACTCTCGGGTCTATTATTACAAAACTCGGCATCGCCTCGTTTTGTAACGGCGACCCTCAAGTTTTAAGAACCCTTATTATATCACTGTTGCATAAACTACTATAGAAACACCCAACATCAATAGTCTATAACATAATTTAACAGTTTTAATAATCACTTGTACAACACAAGTTCCGCTAAAAACACCCAGTTAGAGAAGCTGTCTCTCAAATAGAAATAAATAATGAATCGACGAAGTTTTTGATGACAATTCACGGATGACACTAGTTATTATTTTGGATTATATTAATAGTGTTCTATGTAATTTTTCATATAAATTGCAAAGAAGTCATCTTCTGGGAAGTTTACCTTTATACATCACTGGTTAATTGGTTATATTATAAAAGACACACAAATGAAATTTTGTAATATGTAAATGTTTTTATTAATTCTTAATCTACAACTAGGATCACTGATTTGAACAAGATTTATAAATAGGCACTTTTTTATATTGCAACTAACTTTGCGACAAATTTGAAAGCATTTATAAGTATTAAAAATAATGTTTCTTGTCCCAATGAGATGACCAAAGTCTTACATCAAAAAATAAGCAAAATAGATAAATCAATATTTTTTTTACTTTGTGATCAATCGAGTATTAAATATTTTAAAACAGATCTCAATTATTCTTATAAAAAAATATTTACTATAGCCTGGCCAACCAATTTTATCAGAAGAAAGGCATCTAATTTTCAATAAATATTAAGTACAACCCCAAAAATAATAAGAAAGGTATTTGTAAATGCTTCAAATGCTTTAAAAATACTAAAAAATGTATAAAGACCTTAAAACTACACGTGTTACCCAGTTGGTAACTATTTTTAAAAAAGTACGTGTTTAATGTTTTGTGAAAATTTATACTGTATTATATGCTTAAGGCTCCGTTTTACCAACATTTTTATTCCGAGAATAACGCTTACTCTCAGATAGTAACGTCAAATTACTATGGGATTTTGACATTAGTATCCAAGAGTAAGCGTTACTCTTGGTTAAAAAGTTTGGTCAAATCCAGCCTAAGACTTATACAGATCGATTTACGAAAGCTGCCGCGGAAAATGTATGAAAATGTCATTACTTTCATACACACTCCATGTCAGCTTTCGTAAATCGATCTGTAACGATATCACGGCAAAAAAATAACACAGAAATTTTAATTTAACACGGAAAATAAATAAATTATTACATGCGTAAAAAAATAAAAACTTACGCCCCAAAAACAAAACAAAATAAAAATATTTGCTTACAAAAATAAATAACTCCATTGAATACTAATATAATGTGAGGTCAAGTGGTAAAAGGTTAAAACAATTTTTTTTTTCTTTACACAAAAACGTAAGCTATTTTTCAGGCACTTAATAATTAGTGTGGTACACTTAATAGTTTTGTGCAGTAATTTAAGCTTGATATCTAAGCGTTTTATCGATAAAATACTTCCAAGACTAAAGCATAATTTTCTACTTTTCCAAATTCCAATATCACGAACATTTTACTAGTATTAGATGAACCTTACATTCACGAAAAACAAACAATACAGTAATATGCAAAACGAAATCGCGTTACTTCGAAACAGACATCTGTGAAGCCATAGTACCAATTTAGATAACGCAACATTATATTATTCACGTTTACTTAAGGACTTCCCGTACATACGAATACAAAAAATACACCCAATATTTCATATTTGTTCATGATAGTTCTAGTAAAATGTTTGTTTATATCTACAGAGTGTAACGAAGATGCTGATGATCCGTTTCAGGCATCATAGATTAGAGTATTAGACGCGAACACTTTTTTTATATAGATAGTTGTAGTTATAGACTGGGGCATTGCCATGATGTCTTATCGCGATTCACTTTAGGTTTAGTTTTGGCTCAGTTGTATGGAAGCGACTCAGAGTAGGTCGTCAACTGAATCGCGTTAAGACGTCATGGTAAGGCCCTAGACTAACGTGCCTTAAAACAAATCACCAGCATTTTTTTATATGTTTCGAAATCCTTTTTAAAGATAGTAGCCCATAGAATGTGTCCTGGCGTTCTTGTAGTAATCGAAATACTCGGCTGGCGAGTTTGCATGCTTTTTGACCACTTCATCTAACTGCATCTGGTCGCCCCAATCAGCCTAAAAAAGAAAATTCGTTAAAAAAATATCCTCATTTATTTGTAAGTGATAAATTCATTAATATGATGCCCTTTCCCACTTTTTGTTCGTTACAATGTTTTCCCTCGCTAAAACGCGATTAAGTATTAAATATATACATATTTATTAAAAAAACGATATGATACGGGATTCGAGCCCGCGACATGCGAACCGAAAGTCACGCGCGTTACCGCCAGACCACTCACTTTTTTCACCATTGCAATTTAGAAATAAGATAAAAAAAGAAAAATTGCTCTTTCCATCTTATTTAGAAATTGCAATGGTGGCTAAAACTAAAAGTCAGTGGTCGTGGCTTCCTCGCACAACGTATCAGCATTGCGATACAACGAGGTAATGCCGCCAGCATCCTAGGTACAATGCCTCAAGGATCTATTTTAGATTTAAGGTAGGTAGAGGTAGGTAGTTAGGTAAGTTACATTTATTTAAAAAGTTATGCAACGTTACATAACTCTTTCTCGGGTCTGTTGCCAAACCATTTTACAATTGCATAAGCTATTACTAACAATGCACTTCCTTTATAGTGCAATAAATGACTCCGCTTAGCAACATTAACATTAACATTAGCGGACATTGTAATGGAACCTAAAAGAAATAGATTTAAAAACATGTTGAAAAAGTTTCTCTTGGATGCCTTATAGGTAGGCCAATTGCCCGTATTACTTAAGTCTAATAGTATATGCATAATAAATATAGGTAATAATGTTCATAATGTAACTGACTCCATAGTCAAACTAAATGCTTAGTTTTGTGGAGCATATAAATAACACATTGTATGTAACCTATGATTGTAATAAATAAATAATAATAAAAAATAAATAACTAGAGTCCGACTATATTATGTCTTCTAGATTTTGATAGCACAGACTGTGAAAGTGTTAAGTAAACGTCATAATTTCATAGAAGTTTGACGGCAGTCACTTTCGTAAAACTAGCGCTTATGTCAAATCTTGGAATTCGTTGCCTAAGCGGACCCCAGAAGGCCTACCACGAACCACGAACGAAGTTTCACCTCTCTGTCGCACTTGAGTGAGAAATCACAAGTGCGAAAGGGAGGTATACTTTCGTTCGCGGTTCGTGGTAGGCGCTCAGGCTCCTTGAGCAGTGGAATTAGCGGGGAAAACGCTAAGGAATGAGAAGAGTTGCATAAAATACTATTATACTTACAAAGTTAGGGAACAGCGATCGTTTGTCATCAAACTTTTTCTCGTTGACGCACCGCAGGAGATACAGGCGTTCGACCCACGGCCAGATCATGTAGTCCAGCATTCCTGGTCGGTCACCACCGAAGTAATTCGTACCTGGAACATGATACATTCAACTGTTTACCAGCGGGCCTAAGATGGTTATCCACGAATGTCATAGGATAATGCTATTAGTTGATAAACTGCGGATAGCGCGACGGTGACAGCTGCCAAATGCAAAGACATTTGACAGAACTGTTTAAAATTATCAGAAATTGTCAGAACGTGCCGACAAGCTATCGTCTTATCCAGCAATTATCAGGATATCAGCTTGGCATCTTAGCCCCGCAGGGGGATAAGATGCCAAGCGGATAGCCTGATAAAACGACAGTTTGTCTTATCGGGCTATCCGCAATCCGCAATTACCAATTCTGATAATTTTAAACAGTTCTGTTAAATGTCTTTATGTTTATCAGCTGTCGCCGTCACGCTATCCGTGCAACTTGTCAGTTTATAATAGCAATATCTAATGACATTCGTGGCTAACTATTTTAGGCCTGCTGCTTTTAATATCTATGGTTTTAATAAATTGTAAAAATAAAAGTGAATTTTGTAACCCAATTCAGTTTGCTGCATAGTTGTAGACGTTTGCATTTTTTTATTTAATAAAACAATTTACGGTACAAAAAGAAGTGATTCAAAGAAAATAAATCAGAAAAGTTAATTCAGTGTCGTTTTCTGCTTAAAAAATAATGGACTTTTTTCAAGTCTGTTTTTATGGAGGTTTTGTCTATTTATTTCGATTACCTTGCAAAGTAAAATGGTTTAGCGTCGGATTTTGTTTCCCCGGATCGTAATACGTCCTTATCAGTATTCTGTTAAACTCTATCAAACACAGTTTATTGAAATTAGTGTTTGTCCTTATCTGTCAGTTTGACATTTGCCTTTGTAATTGTAATGTAAATAGAGAGGAGACATAATTTAACTAAAACATCTTTTAACTTTTTTTAAGAAGATACTTTACATACCTCTCGCAGTGATTTCTTTTTCGAAAATATCCAACGTTTGTACGATCTGCTCACTGCCGTAGGCGAAGTTGGTGTCAAAGCACTCCAGGCTGCCTTTTATAAGCTGAGAAAAAAACATACTTTAAAACAGACGTTTCCTGTCTTTTATACATAACACGTATATTTTGATGAACACGTATGTCATGTAGGTATATCATTTGTTTTCTAACCGTTTCGCTGCGGTTGAGGCCTGCATGTATGGTTAAAATAAAACTGCAGCAGTAGCTTTTTGTTTTCCTGTGTAGTTGATTAACTCATTTCAGATTCGTCTTAGATGAAATTTAAATTTGTTCCAGTAGATTTCATACATTATATAGAGGTAAATAAATAATGGAACTGGCATACTATGGGACACTCTCACAGAAATCGACCTAGTCCCATGAGAGGCTCTATAACGATACTACTAAAGTACTAGATGACGATATTACAATACATAGATACATATGCCCCCTAAAATTTTCTTTCTTGTTTGTTAAAGTCTACTGGTCTACTGAATATAATAATAAATGTACTTCTTTTTAATATATTATGTAGGTAAAATACCTCATTAAATCTCTCTATCAACAGTCTATCCTGCGCTTTGACGTAAGGGTCCCGTGAATGTAGCTGCCCCCGACCATACTTCTCGTCCAAGTAGTCGCAAATCACCACGCTCTCGAAGAGAAACTTGTCTCCTTGGTCTGTGGGGATTTCTAGCACTGGGATTTTCACTGAAATGGACATAAGGATTACTTATACTTATATAACATTTATTTTAAAAATATATAAGTACAGAAGTGGAACCTACCTGGCTACCTACCTCTAACTACCTTAAATCTAGAATAGATCCTTGAGTCCTTTTACTTAAGATTACTTTTATTATTAATTTTAATCAACAATAGCTTTTATTGATTTAACATTTCAACTAACGTTAATCATTGTGGTTTTTTATTGAAGCCTTTAGGCAAATAAATAAACAAAATTAACTTTAACATGTAAATTGAACTTGTTGCTGAGTTGATCAGGACAATTATTGAAAAATAATTTTGGGCCTCTTCACAAAAATAAAAAAGGAATAAAATTACAGAGCAGTATTGTGCACTTGTCAATTTATTTATGTTTGAGTGTTTCTGTACTTTAAATAAACTTAATTTTTAAACTGGATAGCTGTTAACAAATGTAAGTTTTTCTAACTTTATATTTACAAATGTAAGTTGTAACTACAAATAAAATGACTGAACCAATTTTATTGATCACACGATTTTTGTGGCCCAAAGACAAATTGTAAAATTTTAAGTAACTGAAAAAATACCAGTTAACTTTTATTACCATGAATATTTGATGATAGTGATCTGAATCTAACTGAAGGTCTTAGTTAGCTACTCGTATGTTACTTAAAATTATGCTCACATCTCGGGTTAGCAGTCCTGAACCAGTCCGGCAGCCTCAGGGGATCTAGCTTGTACACCTCGTATCTGGTCTTCTTGGCCTCCAGGATCAGCAGGACCCTGTGCCCGTACGGGTTCATGTCCACGTGGTAGAGACGGAGCTTGTCGCCTAGTGGTGGGGGTGGCATTGACCCTGGAAATTATAAATAAAGGGTTATACCTAAATGTTAGCCTTAGTGCCTTTAATGCTAATTATTTTAATAGCAAGAATCAAGGTAAAATAAGTAGTTCCCGAAATATTTAACGATGTGAGGCAAACAGAGCGTCGCCAAAAGGGTTTTTTATTTCTATTTTGTGAATCTTAAAAACGTTTACTGGGCCATAAAAATAGGTGACTAAACAAATGTAGTTTTTTAATCCACCCAAAAATATATTTTTATTGCAATTTTATTAATGAAATATTCGTTTGAATAAAGTAGCGTGCTTTATTAGTAAACATTTTAGCATATCTGTCAAACACTTAAATACCTACAATCATTCATGCATATCATTTCAAGATAGGTTTTTAGGCGGTTTTGCATCGTTTATTTCTTCATCATTTTATTTTTGTTTTATATTTGCATACCTAATTAGTTTTACATAGTCATATTAACTTTACTTGGTAAATAAGTAATTATGAAATAAAATCTTGCAAGTGGATGTTCTTTCAATTCAGGGCCGTATTTAGGTACCTTAGGGCCAAGATGGCCATAGCCCGAATCGGCAGACCTTAAAGGGCGCGCCCAGAATAGGGGCGCTTTTTATTGTGGAAAACCTATGTAAATAGGCGACAAATCTTAAAATACTCGTACGCCTCTGCTTTTACCTAGGTGCTGGAACTGGAAGGTGGTGAAACAGCAAGAATATATTAAACAGACGACAGTACATGAATTAATTCATCCAGCTCGTCCGATAACGGAGGCAATGAAGACATTGGATCTCTTTGGTAGCGAGTAGTAGACCATTCGTGATTGCCTGATTGGGCTTAGATTATATTTTTAGCAAGTCTATTTTTTTTCGTTGTGAAATTCTAAATAAGTCAGCAATAAACACGTGAGTTATAACACATATTCAGCAACTGTACAATCACCATCAGAACTATAAGAGCAGCCAACATGCTCAAAAATATCAGAACAAGAGTAACGCTTTGACAATAGATGCGTTTAAGCTAACATGGTACCTAATTTACATTAGAATTACTATTTTAAACAAGATATTTACCATGTGTATTTGTTTTTGTGAGCTCCCGATATTTCGGCAGTTACGAAAACAAATATTATTATACATGGTAAATATAGTCGGACAAGCAATCGAACGCAGTAACAGTAGGTTTGAGAGCATCATACTGTCTTTTTTTACGGTAGTATTAATACCCAGAAAAAGGGATGGATATAGTTTTTCCTACTGTTACTGCGGTCGTTGGCTTGTCAGACTATACCTCGTTTTAAATAGTAATTATAATAGATGCGTGTTCGATAGTTATAAGCACCTTAGCCGCTCTCATTAAATCTGACAACGATTATACTCTTAGGTTAACTCCAGTTTGTATTTAATCTCTCCGCTTCCCAATTGTCCTAGTCCTAGCATCCGGTACCGTTTTGTAATTACTTAACTTTACTGTTCCATTTATCGGTGTAAGTAAACAAGTAGGTGATTAATAAATCTCGTCAAACTAAACACAGATGTTGAAATTGCGCGGATACTCGCTAAATGGGTCAAGAACTGGAAATACATTCGAGTGTCATAAATTTCGTAATGCAGTTCATATGATGCGTGGTTACTACAGGCGGTTAGATCTGTAGTGTGCTTTGAACATTGTAAAATGTTGATTGATGATAAATCAATATTGTTTATGAGACAGACGATCTGTCGGACTTGCACAATTCGATCGATAGAATCCCACAGTAAACTCAGTAAAGCTTGTGTTCTACAGATAATTATTTTTACGTGGATATAATACATAGCAATTCAGCGAGGTAACGCAGTCAGCCTTATGGGCACCCTGTCAGGTGGCAGTGGTATAGGATACGTTTGTATATATAGTTTAGGGCCCAATAGCCAATAGGTTTTAAGTTAGGTTCAGATAGTGTTTTTATTTATTTCTTTATTATTTTGTTTTATTTAATAAAGTATCACAGAGTATATATACGTATATTATGCAGAGATACATCTATGATAAACATACTATTACATACCTAATATGATGAATATCATTTTAAGTATAGGTAGATATATCAGTTTATCCACTTTAGCAGATTATTATTTTTATGATTAACTAGCAAATTGCCTTGAGCACGTCTCGAATCGTTATTTATTTTATTTAAGTATCAGTCCTTTACAAAACACGATTATGTTAGTCTAATAATATATGATAGATTATATAGTACGATATTTATTCATTCGAAATCAAAATCCTTGTTTGTGATAAGATAAATGATACCAATAATAAATTAATTAAATTTCAAAATAATTCTGGCTGATCATTGCAATATTTTTTTTCTTTGAATTAGGAAAATTAAGGCATCATGTCATTCATTATTGAATTCCTCTTTACATCCTTGAAATTAGTCAAGTACCATTAGCATAGTTAGATAAGATAGGTAGGGTCACAAGTAAACCTACTCTATTAATGGATTTACCTAAAAACATATTTATATTAACATGTACTTATTTTATTTTAACATTACGTACCTACTTTGTTGTTTTTTGAAATAAATTTACTTTTTAATTAATTAGATAACATAAAAACATAGATCCATTAGGCAAGAGTGAGCACAAAATTCACATTCAAAAATAGTTTATATCCCTTGGACACAAGTTCCATATTAAAATTGATGTGTAACGGCCTTAAACATAACGGTACAAAGTGACGTAAGACCAGGTAACTAGCATTTTACAAGGTCCTGGCAGAATTTTAACTAAAGATGACCAAATCTTAGTTTTTATAAGTAACATACGAATACTTGTTTGTTTATGAAAACAGATTTGTTTAAATGGCAGGTTACGATAGACCAATGATATATTGAATTAATTCTTAATTTATGTTAATTCTAACGAGACACGCTTAGATAACAGAGGATGGCCTTATTTTTGTTCGTCTTATTTATAGAAAAAGAAAAGCTGATTTATATGTACAGTTACCAGCAATAATATCTTGATCTATGAAGGCCTCAAAAATATGTGACACACTATGGCTGTACGAACCAGGAGGTCCCGGGTTCGAATCCTAGCCAGGGCATTTAATTGTGTGTTTATCACGATTTTTTTGTTCCTCAGTTATGGATGTTTTCTATTTATATAAATAATTTAATTTACATATATCATCTTCTAGTAGCCAGAACACATGCGTTATTGAGCTTACCGTGGGATTGGGTTGATTTGTGGAAGATTGTTTTATAATATAATAATATAACATTTACAGGATTAATCTCCTGGCTCATGCTGTTAATTTCTTTTAACCAAGACGTCTTAAAATTACGCATAATTCCGGCAAATATTTTTGAATACACTTGAAAGATACCCCAGTGAAAAATTATTACTAAAATATTCATGCTCAAGAACTGTTTTCATCTTATCAAGTGCTTTGCGCTAGAAACAGTTTAACGACTGCATCGAGGCTTACAAGTTACGGCAACATCAACAAACCAAATACGTATCGGGTCAAGGAGTTTTCGCGTTTCTTCGGTTACGTCACTTTTACATTGTGCCGTTCGGTGAGAACAGTTTGACAAAACAAGACTAACAGTAGACTTTTTTGTATATATATGCCTCCCTCTTTGTTGGAGTGATAATGACGCGTACACCTATAGATTTAAAAAACCTACTCTCTGACTTGCTTAGTCAGACTTCAGACTATACATAAAACTACTACCTGTTTAAGTTCATGTATCAAACTGGTTTTTAATGTATTTAGCAAGTACCTAGTAGGTAAATAATATGTTTGAATAATTTACATATAATTTATATGTAGTTAAAATGTAGACGTAGTTAGTGCTGTAAAAAGTCAACAATAGACTAGAAAAAATACGTTCAAATCTGCTTGAACACAATATTGTTTTACAGTAGCACATTTTCATATAAAATGTACCTATTGCAAGTTTTAGGATGTTTAGGTAACGTTTTCATATTATTATAATGAATATAACCAATCGTGCGTGTATTTACGCGAATGCAAAAACAAGTAAGTAGGTAAGTCGTTTTAGGATTCAGAATATATTTTAGCATTTTTCGTTTTGTATGTGTAACTAAAAACAGTTATATGGTGCTAATCACAGTTATATATATGCCACTTCTTATTGACCACGCGAGCGAAGCAACAGAATCGTCTCCGTTTTAGCTTGGACAAAAATGCTATGGTTTGTCCGACTGTCTGTCTGTCCATTTGTTCTTCTGTACCAGGGACCGGAAAACCCCTCTTTAGGCTTAAGCCTATCGAGTTGGTTACCTAATCATATCTGTTACACAATGATACTGTAACAGCAACATTCAGTAACCGAATACAAACGGTAAGCGAAATGTTGCTGTAACAGTAACCATAACCCGGTTAACTGCAAAACCCAATCCCGATAGGGTTTTTGTTTGGGGTTTTCTTTAGGTTACTGTTAACCTTATTATAACAAACGAGTATACTCTTTACGTGTAAGTAAATTAGATTCAATATCTAATAACAGTAGAGGCTGGCATCGGCAAAGACAATTCCGTGTCAACAGTGAACGATAGAAATGTCGTAAAGGACATATAAAAACCTCGTACTTAGGACATTTGTATCTTGCACTGTTTTTTGGGTCCAACAGGTAGAATAACCCAGGTTTGTTTCATAGTTGTCACTTCAATCAATTTTGAACTATAAGCCGTTACACTAGAGTTGTATTAATAATAACAAGCGGTTTCTACGTCTTACACTTTCAAATTAAAGCGAAGACGGCAACGCGACGGCACGTGTTAATAATTTCTTATTTTTCTTCAAATACACAACAACCCGTTAGATTGAACTAGCTTATTTCATCAAATAAAATGTCATCATACCTTACAACTTCAATTCACGTTATAATAAATAAAAATACTTCTATTAATTACGTGAATTTCTTAAGCTTTCGAAAATTAAAAGTGTAGTACTAAACAAAATTGCAATTAATGAAACTGCAACATCATTACGTTTGCTTGCATGTTGTGATTTAAAGTTATTCGTAGTGTTTATTTTGACGGATTTAACTTGTTCAACGAATTTAGTGAATATCTCTTACGAGTCTTACGACTAACGTCGGTAGGTGATATTTTGTTAAGTTATTTAATCAAAACATTCAAAACCATTGTAGTAGGAACGAGTAGGAATAAATCGTCTAATACCGCACGTGCAATGATAATTAAACAACTTAGGTAGCCAAGTTTACAAGTCGGGCTCGCGTGTAATTTAGATCCGAGTATCCGTGGTACTCGTAGAAACAGATCTTAAATACACGCGGACCTAACCCATCCTTATCCGTTACCATAACGTTTTAGGGCATTTTCAAAAATAGGGTACCATTTTCATTTCTTTTTGAATATAGGAAGTTTTGGGTTTTTTGTAACCAGAATCACGAGTACTATTGGAAACAAGAAAAATAGTGTCCCGTTTTTTTTGTCAGCTTTGTAACGCATTTTTTTCATACATTTCGTATCGGCCGTTACAAACCTGACAAAAAAATTTTTTTATGGATAATTGAGGACCCATTTTCATTAAAAGGATGCACTTTTTTCTGAAAATGCCCTTTAACGCAATTCAGTTAAGGTTCAGGTTCAGGTAAGGAACCTGTATTGAGTTGTATGGCAGCGACTCAGTTTAGGCCCTAAACTGAATCACGTTAAGACGTCATGGTAAGGCCCCTTGGCGTGTAAAGTAACAGTGTATGATAATTAAAATAAAAAGTAGGGATACAAACAAAAAATTAGACATACTCGTAGTACATATTATGATCAATGTGAACAACAATCAAAATACAAAATATTCAGCAAAAACAATTCTACAACGATAGTAAAAAATAATATCACACTTTTGTCTTAAATCTTCATAATAGGTAGGTCTTCCCATCACGGAACAATTGTGTTCCGGACCTTTGGGAGGCGTACGCGGAGCCGAAGCCAACACGCTGAGACCCTTTCGACAATTTAATGAAATGTAAGGGGTACACCGAGCGAATGATGCACCTGCCCGAGTTATGGGATGCACGCAGAGGCAGCACCGCCAGGGTGTATAGACTATTGAGATTTAATGGAAACCAAAATATACTGGATATTAGGTGAAGGTGGTTGACTAAATACTGTGTTATAGAGAATAAAATCGGACGTCTGCCTAACAAAATGGTAATAAATTTAATTTACGGCAAACGGTGACTCGCCCACATAAGATGGGCCCCCACAAAAAGCGACATCTAAGAGAGCTCGAGAGCAACACCAGTATGAGGGCTGGGGGTAGAGAGGTGTCACTAAACTTTGAACATATAGCCAACTCGCCACTCGGTAATTATTAGGATTAGCTTTTGGAGCCGACGTGCTCATATTAACAAAGGCTCGTTTATAAAACAAAAAAATGGCCTTGCACGTGCAGACTACGGATAGGTATGAGTTGTTGGTAAGGGTATCGTTATAAAAATTATGGCAATTTAAAATGAAAATATTGAAAGCAGCTCTAGAAATTCCTGCTTCAAAAACTTTACTTGCATTGTTTTTACTAATTACTCTCATGAGACAATGACATTTAAGTGCACAAAGATGAATACCGACCGAGTGCAGGCTTATTGTTATTGCCCTTATCGGTTCCACATAAACAATGAATCTCGGCAATGTCTAAGCCGCGATGCGTTATATTATCTTGGTCTGGTATTTTACATTAATATTCTTACAATTTACGTAATCCAGTCAAATTATTATTACACATATTTTGAGTTGATACTTTGTATCCCGATACCTATACCTACTAATTGGTGTCACGGTAAACACTTCCGCTTTTCTATGTTTTCTGTGTGTATGTACACGAATGCATAGAATGAGCAGAAATCTAGATCCTGGATGGCTTTATGGATCTAGGGTGCCATGAAACATTGCTATTAAAGTAATATAAATAGTTAAATACGGTATAAGAGGGCAAGCGTACTGTTGGCTAAAAAAAAAGCTATCTCAATGGGCAGCGACAATGTGTAGAAGTTACAAAAATAGTTAAAAACCTTAACAAAACGTATAATTCGCCGTTCATCATTAACACATGCGGCGTGCCATCGGGTAGTATACTAGGGCCGTATTTGTTTTTACTTTACATCACCGATTTACCTGGCGCCACACAAAATGACACTATACTATTTGCAGATGACACAACCATAGTAATTAAAGAAAATACAGATGGTTCTGTAAGAAATATTATTACATGTACCTACATTAACAAATGTAACAAATTGGTTAGAAAATAATAATCTCAAAGTTAACTTAACCAAAACACAACTGGTTTAATTTCAAACTTATAATAGCAAAACCAATTAGATTATCTGCCGATTTTAATGGCGTAAGTACAACTTAATGAAACGGAAAGTGCAGTTTTTCTAGGAATTAAGAATGATAAGTTTTGTAATTGGAAAGCCCATATTAATACCCTTTGTAATAAGCTACATCGATTTAATTATATTTTGTATCGTCTGCGAGCAACCGTCTCTGAGGCGGCAGCAACGGCAGCCTATAACGGTTATGTATCGTCGCAAATCTGTTACGGAATAATAATATGGGGCAACTCATCAGATGCTGATAAGGTTTTCTTAGCCCAAAGAAAGTGTTTACGAGTAAGATCTTTGTGTGGAGCATATTACCTAGATAGTTGCAAGCCATTATTTAAAAAAGTATACTACCCTTGCCATCCTTATATGTATTTGTTATGTGTATATTCGTAAAACATAATATAGAATTGTTTAAAATGAAAGGAAGGGAAAAACGATATAAATACGATCTAAATACCGACACATCAGACATTAAAACTATTTCAAAAAATACGTGTGGCACTCGGGGACTGCCGCGGTAAAGCTATTGCATATCATTTTGTATCAACTTATGCAATTATAATTATTTATTTATTTTATTCATGCAGTATTTCTTTTTCTTTGATATTAATTCAAGTTACACTTTTTAAACGTGGTGACCGATAAGAAAACAAATTTTTCTATTATTTAAGAGCGTTTATACCACAAAAGCGCGAAATCAATGATTTACGCGGTTTTCGGGCTCGATGTACTATGTGATTGTTAGACTTTTAGATCAAAATATTTATATGTACATAATAAACAACTCATAAGCCAAATTTTGTATTGTCTACATTTACAAGTTTTAGATAATTATATGCAATTCTAGCCAATTCTTTCGCGGCCGTTGTTGAAATTTGCCGAAACATGTTGTCTTATACGTCACTCTATTCCTACACTGTAATGATCCTATACAAAACAAAACTGGTTTACGAAAGAACATTACACTATCTAACTTTTGTATTGTGCAAAACTAGTAAATTTCAGATTCTGTTTAACTAAACTTACTGATGAAAACTACGCAATTTTTGCAAAATTCACGGCGTGTTTTAGTATTATACTTTCGCAGTAAATGGTTCAGATTGTCATTTTTATGAGACTATAACTCGTTGGTTACTCCATTTAATAAAAAAAAGTGTCAAAAACAACGAAATAATATTTATTTAGATTTTTTATCAAAACCCCGTTTATAAGATTGCGCGCGGCGCGTGCTCGTCAGTCTGGCCCCATGCCTTCTAGAGAGTGGACGTATCGCTTTGCTCCGCGGGCCTTCTTTTTACGAGTGAAGTTTGCGAGAAAGAGAAAGAGATGATTAAAAAGAGAAAGACATATCTAAAAAGATAAGATAGACCGTGATACCGCGACCAACCGATCAAGATACTTGATAAGTTCGATTTCTATTTGTGTTGATGATTTAATTGTTGTTTATATATTAGCTATAGTAATTTTTTTTAATAATCATCAGCTGGTGACCAGGACGTGATGTTTTCGTAGTAAGTTGTTGGTAAGACCTGGAAACCGCCGTTAACAGCTAGTAATTGCTGATTAGGACTAGGTGATGTAATCAGAAGACAGTGCTGATTCTGTAACCGTTCACATAAGACTTGTCGCGGCACTTGAAGACCAGGTGTCAAAGACCTGGATACGTAACCAGAAGGCTAGGTCAGGAACTATGTAACGGCTTACACAATACGCACCGTGTTTTAGCTTAAATGCATTGTCTTGCTGAGCACAAGTAGACCAGCTGGTAATTAAGACCTGGAAACGTAACCAGAATATTGGGTCAGGAACTATGATGTAACGGCTTACCTTAGATGCATCGTGTGTGAGCTCTAATGCATTGTCTTGGTGAGCACTCGTAGACCGGCTGGTGACAAAGATCTGGAGACGTAATCAGAAGTTTGGCCCAGCAACTATGTAACAGCTTACACTATACGTACCGTGTTTGAGCTTAAATGCATTGTCTTGCTGAGCACAAGTAGACCAGCTGGTAATTAAGACCTGGAGACTAAGTACCGGTTTACACTATACTTACCGTGTTTGAGAACTTGGCAAAAGCTTGGGAAGCTTAAAAGTAATGTTACGCATTTATAATGTTGAAGTAAGTATTGCTATGAGTAGTGATGTACCATAGTAGGTTCGGAACCACTATGTTATTATTACGAAATCCCTCTATATGGGTAAAAAAAAAACATGGCACGTTGATTTGCTGTATTTTTTGTAGGTTGAAGCCAGTTTGCTAATCATGGTTTGTCATTGTCTACGTGGGTGGTGACAACTATGGATTAACAACGACCATAAACATATTGTCATGTTATAAATTGAAATAGATGTCATAAAACTAAAGAAAAAAATCAACAACATCGGAAGCTTAAGCCGAGGATCGAACTCTGATCCACAGCTTACGCGGTAACAAGGCCGCCTGGCCCCATCGAATGCTGGCGAGTTTTTTTTCTGATTTCCATAACTACAAATCTCCAAAATTACGAAGTTACCGAACCACCGTAATTCCGAAAGAATATTATGTTTTCGGAATTTTGAATTCGGGTAAATTATTTTCGCAATATAAAAAATTGGATTTTTTTGTATTCGTTCAAGTCGCTATCGGATTTTTAATATTGAGAATGTGAAATACGGAAATTTGATGTATAGGATTTATAAAAATTCAGAATTATAAAAATTGGGATTATGAAAATCGGAAAAAATATTTCGGAATATTTAAGTGTTTTGTTCTATATGCACTTATAATATAAAAATAAAAAGAAATAGAAATTAACTTGGAAATAACGATCATTAACAATTTCCTGACTAATGTGATGAGAAATGTTGTGTTTCACTTCGCAGTAAATTTTGTCTAACTCTCATACCTTAAAACCAAGATTCTCAAGATTTAAATTTTTAAAGCTTTCGCTTGGTCGGGTCGGGTCTCAATTCTCAATATTAACACGAGAGCTTGACAACAACTTTGTGCATTTGTACAGTCAAATCTAATAACATCTATAAAAATGTACTACCAGAAATATATTATTATATACGTACACAATCTTATTTTCTCAATATTAAGGTAGTGTAAACATATTTTTGGCGCTTCATTAGAATTGATACCATCGAACGTTAACGTGAAATGAAAACTATTATTAATAGAAACTCAGTACTAAAATAGCAACAAAATAAGTAGGTATTATTAAGGAAAGTTGATTATTATTATCAAAGGAAATAAGTACATAGGAAAATAATTTTAATTACATAGTTAGTACTAAATTCAGTTAGTACAAGACTACAAGTATCAAAGTTATAAACTGCAAACTCAATTTTACGCAAAATACTGTAAACAATGATTACTAATCAAAGTAACGTAAGTTTATCTGATTTAAGTATCAAGGTTAAATGCACAGCTTGAGCGCGCTATAGTATACCCGTCGCACGCGCGGCGCTCGTCGATGTCTAGCATTGCGCGCGTCTGGTCACGTGGTCGATGCGGAGAAATACCTAAACTTGGGAAGCGCGCTAGGGCGAGAACGCTCTTAATAAATAAAAAGTTAATATTGTTTAAAATGTTTTTATTATTTTACAATACATGTGGGTTTTATTATCTTACAGTAGCTGTTGGTTATTCAGGAATATTTATCATTAAAACTATAGGTTTATGATAACTGAAATAAGAAACATAAGTTTGCGACTTAATATCCTCTAAATACCTAGAAAATACCGCGTCAATGGTGGTCCCATATTTTGTTGTAGACTCTTGTGGATCATTATTCATTTTCAAATTCAATGTTTTTGATAGAAAAGTTGTCAACATTATTTTACAATACATGTGGGTTTTATTATCTTACAGTAGCTGTTGGTTATTCAGGAATATTTATCATTGAAACTATAGGTTTATGATAACTGAAATAAGAAACATAAGTTTGCGACTAACATATTTGATTTTGGCGGGACTAAAATAATAGTGTTTATTTTGACGTTTGACATCGCCGTATCTCTGGTAATAAAAGCTACTGTCCTCAATATTTTGTATAGAATATGACACTTAGCGACATTCGTTTGGAGATATATCCTTTCCCCGATAAAGAACTTTGTAACAAAGTGAATAAAGTCGGTTTCGGTCCGTCGGAGGTCGGAGTGGGGAGCGTCAGGTTTTTTTTCGTTACGGAATTTCTGGATTCAGTCCCCGCGCTCAAGGCCCGCGATAGAAGCTATGCAATAGCTTAAAAAAAATTCTAACTCTATGGCCATCATATTATATTATAATTATTCTTCCTGTTACATATGAGAGTTCTTAAAGGAAATAAAATCAGTAGAAAACTCTTTTTCATTGTTAGATTTTGTATATAATTAGATATTGTTATTATAATTTTAGTATTATAAATTTACGAAAACGGGGCTTAATCGTGTATAAACTTTGAAAACAAACCTCCGACGTTTCAAGGGCGACATTGCCCCCGTGGTCCCGGAGAAAGACTGTAATTTTAGTAGTATTTCCGTGAATATACCTACTTAAAAAAGTTATACCCAGAGTATCTCGAGATGCGATATTGTAATGTAATAAAATAAATTATAGATGTTTAATTACTCATTTATTGTCGGTACATTTTAAAATTAATTTAAACACATTACAGAAGCGTCTTGTCACACACGATACCGGTTTTCTGCTCTGTTTGGAACATGCCATTAGGCCACGTGTAATTAAGACACGACTCGTGTACACGGAGCCACGTGTCAGCGTGTACTCTTGTAATCGGGAGCCCTAATCTCAAACTCGTACGATTATACAAATTTTGCTCATTACTACGATAATACGAGATACGAAAAAATAATATAATAATAAGTATCCAATATCAAAGTATGTCATAATCATTTGGAGCACCGCTTGCTGCACTTGCTTACAATTAACTCAAATACATACTTTTGTTTTGCCAATGGTAGCAAATAGCGGTCTCAAGTGAAAACACGTCAGACGTCAGCGTGCGTAGCCAAAATGCCAATCGCTCACGCTTAATAATGTATCGTAGCTACCTCTCTCTATCTCTCTTTCTTATTAGCGTGACAATGACAGTTGCATTTCATTAGCGAGTGAGCGTGAGCGGTTGGCATCTTGGCTACGCACCCAGGTAAGAAAAGAAAGTAATTGCCGGCAAAATCGTATTAAGATTGGTAATAAACAAGACTTTTATTGTCGCATTATCACTCTTGACGCATATATGAGAAATTAAGGAAAGACAAAAACTATTCACCGTTTTATAATGTAAACAGTTTGAAATCACGATTTCCACTTGAAACTTATCTGCTATGAATAGCATTGTAGTGTCTTTTGTTAAACCCAATCGCTAATTACCTGCAGAAAATGAAATGCAGTAATACAAAAACCTGTAATATAAATTACAAATTTATTGTCTTAAGAATAAGGGTCAAATTGGAATAGGACGCATTTCACATAAAACCTTTTAGAAATGAAATATGATCTGACCACCTGGGGACAATTGTATAATTTATTTTGTAACTTAAAATATTAGCGGAACTCTCTTTCTAATAAAAGGGATTGAAAAGAGACTTCCGCTAATATTACAAGCTACAACTGATTATGCAATAGGCCTCCGGTAGCGTGTTTTGCAAGTCTTAGTTAGAGGGTGGTATTTATTATATTATTTTTGCTGTAGTTGAGTAGTGTATGAACTAAGCATGGATTAAAAATTCAAGAATCCAAATGCATTAAAAATCCAAAAAGTAGGCCAGTTGTCGATTGTAAGAAATATCGGGAATAGAATACAGTGTAGCTAACGTTGCCGGTACTTGGTAGCGTAGCGACTGAAGCTTGCACAATATCCTCAAATCGATAAGAAATCTGTTCCCACTTTTTTTAATATCTACCTACGTAAGTTGCAAAATTTAACACAAGCTACAATAATCAAATCAACTTTTAATTATGAAAAATAAACAGACACCTGGTAGACCACGCCTCGGTTCTTAATTTCAAAAGGTTATACGTTGAGTGCATGCTATAACAATTTGAACTTTATTGCCAAAGGAATACTGTTGTTATTAATAAAATATCTCTTGTTCTTTATGGTACTATTTCGTGCAGGTAATTAGCTGTTGGTTTTACAAAGGATAACAATGTCGAGATTTTAAAAAGTTTTAACTTTACCGACAGCCGTCACAAGATGTACTCACAAAATAGCACTATTTGCTGAATTTTATCGCTTCGTAATCTGAGACTAATAGTTATGTTTTGTTTTTAAATAATATCAGAATAATTGCGCTAAGTTACCCATGTATGATGATTATTTATGACTCTACCTATATTTGACTGATTAACTACAAGAAAAATAAATAAACTTGAGCATAGTAGAAACAAACGCTCACGCCGCTTTCATTTCTATGTATGATAATAAAAATGTTAGGCCTAAAATGTTAGGTTATAGTAAGGAAATAAAGAAACGATGCCACACTAAGAGCAAAACAAACCTGGTTCCACAGCGAGCGACAACGTCCTAACTCCTAGCCATGGTCATTCAATATTAAGTCTAATTCCTGGGCGTATAAAGATTACTTTCGTTTGAACTGTTCAAAACAGAATAAAACACTAACAGAATTCATTGGGGTTAGTTACTGGTTAGAGGTTAATTGGGGTTAACTGGACCGATAAGGTTTCCGAATGATTAAGGTTTCCGTATCATGAGTTAACCGAATTGGAGGTGTTTTGAAAACAACCTTTAAAATAACCTTATGAAAAACCCGGGTTATGGTAACCGGTTCCGGTCCCTGTTCTGTACAGGTCGCATTTACTAACCAATTCTTGTGAAAATTTGTAAGCATGTTCGTTCATTACATAAAAAAATACAGTTGATTTACATCCCGCGAAGTCTACAGCTCACGGAAACACTAAGGTTTATTGTATGTACTAAATGTACTAATCTATTATAAGTACCTACTCGTACGGTCGAAGTCAAATATGTGTATGAGGAATTTAGAATATTATTTTCGTATTAAAAAAAGGAAAATAAGGCACTAATCACGGTAATTCTATTAATTTTATGAATATTGCGCAAATAACTTATTTTTTTTTTTTTTTATGCTATAGGGGGCAAACGAGCAAACGAATCACCTGATGGTAAGCGATTAACGTCGTCCATGGACACCCGCAACACCAGAGGTGTCGCAAGTGCGTTGCCGGCCTTTAAGGTGGGAGTACGCTCTTTGCTTGAAGGTTTGAAGGTCGTATCGGTCCGGAAACACCGCTGGCGACAGTTCGTTCCACAGTTTAGCTGTGCGAGGCAGGAAGTTTCGGGAAAAGCGCACAGTTGAGGACTGCCAACCATCTAAATGGTGAGAGTGGAAATATTGTCGCGTAGGGCGATGGCGGAAAGAAGCGGCAGGGATTAATCCGAACAATTCCTCGGAACACTCCCCATAATACATGCGATAGAAAATACAGAGTGAGGCCACATCTCTACGCAGCGCCAAGGGATCAAGCCGATCAGAAATACGTTGGCAGTTGACAATTCGAGCTGCTCTCCGTTGGATGCGGTCTAGAGGAAGAAGCTGGTACTTAGGTGCCCCTGCCCAAAGATGAGAGCAGTATTCCATATGCGGGCGAACCTGCGCCTTATAAAGCTGTAGGCGATGGGCCGGCGTGAAATACTGCCTCGATCTATTGAGCACACCGAGCTTCTTCGAGGCCAATTTGGCCTTACCCTCTAGGTGGCCGCGGAACTGGACTTCACTCGAGATGTCAACGCCAAGGATTCCAATACTGGCTGTGGCAGATAGGGGAGTGCTCTCAAAACGAGGTGACGCGACGAACGGAAGTTTTTTTGCGGTGAACGCGCAAACCTGTGTCTTTGTAGGGTTAAAATGGACCAAATTAAGTCGACCCCAATCTGAGACTTCTTTTAGGGAGGTCTCAATTTCGGACACAAGTTTGTTCCGGCTCTCAATGACGTTTTCCCGGGAAATATTGGCGCGGCCGGTGTAGGAGGCATCACCCGTACTATCATCAGCATAACAATGAATGCCGCTAGTTTGCAACATGTCATTGATATGCAGGAGGAATAGCGTGGGTGATAGCACACAGCCTTGAGGGACACCAGCATTCACAGACATTGAGTCTGAGCATTCACCGTCAACTAGGACCTTAATGCTTCTGTCTGCTAGAAAACTGCTGACCCATTCGCATAATTTCCCGGGGAGCCCATAGCATGGAAGTTTCGAAAGAAGTGCTTTTATGTGTACTTAATGTGAATGACTAAATAAAACGATAATAACACAAAAATATTTAGCAAATTCCTCATAAACTTGCAAAAGCTTTTGTATGAAAAATGATCTGTGCATGGTAGGTATCCAACTTAAGCCACTTCGAATGCTAATTGTACTAGTTGAAGTCAAACATGTTTACCATTATGCACCATACAGCAATTGTAATAAAATGCAGAGTGCATTTCTGACGTCAACCGTTTATCAACAATATCAACAAACGTCTAATCGGCTGACGTCATTATTTACAGCTGGTTCATAATATAAGTATATAATTTTAACAAAAATAATTAGTAACCGTTTTAATATAAACTAAAAATATATATTATTTAAATATTTAAAACAGGATAAAAAAATGAATAAAATGTGTATGATTTTTAATGTCTGTCAAATTTCTAGTAAAGTAAAATGGGAAAGTGCAGGTAGTCTCATAATACCGCTTCAAGTTAAAACAGTTATTTTATAAAGATTTTAAAATTTATGAAAAAGTGTTAAATTAAAATCAGCGAAACCAAAATAAACGCATTACATGCAAATTAACTTATCACATTCTTTGTTTTTTCAATATTAGTTTAAATTGATTAAACACAGTTAATTACTATGACAACCGGTAATCACCTACATAAACAAGAAAACAATTGTCACTAACCTTCACATTAAAAGATGTAATGAGTAAAAAATTCGCTTACCGGCGTATCTCTGTTGAATGTACGACATTTTTAAACACTAGATGAGCAAAAATAACTAAATCCCAATAAATAGGTGCTTGGTCTACCGAATTTCCCGTAGAAATGGTACGTCACTTTTAAAATTAAGCTAATGATATGACATCATGGTTGACCCGATTCAATTTACGCTACCAAATCGAATAGGGCAAAACATTCATGTGATTGTAATTTGGTTTGAGGTTATTTTAATTTAGTTGAACTACCAGAAGAGAAGGCCACCTGTGATTAATGTAACTTTTTGATATTGATTTATTCTTGATTAGAAATAATCAAGAATTAATCAACGATTTACTATGATTTGATTATAGGAAAAAGATCTACTTTTCTTTAACAATCTACATAATAATTGGTTTTAAAAATTATTGTCATCTTTTAACTATTTAATAATATGTTTATTGAATACTTAAATAATAGCTCATTATGTAATAGGTAAAAGCATTAATGAAATACATACAATTTTTAAAATTATATCTCACTTTTTCTTTCCTGCAATAACAAAACGCAAATTCAATGCTGCCAGCTTATTCGATTCCTACTAATTTAGAAGAAAATAGTAGCACAAATTATTACTTGTGCTACTATTTTGCTAGATTTCGATACCTAATTTAATTTGTTATTTCAATCCTCCGGCCGGTAAGCGCCACTTTACGCAAAACTAAATTGCCGCCTGCCGGCTCCGTCGGGCAGAAAAATAGTATACAAACCTCGGCCGTTAAATGGGAAAGCCTCGGATCACATGTTAGTCGACCTCGGCTTCGCCTCGGCCGACAATTACATGAAATCCGAGACATCTCCCACTTAAACGTCCTTGGTATGTAATCTACTATTACAACCCGCTGTGCATGCTTTGTCGTGAAAATGTCTTTACTGTCTTTTTCTTACGCTAGTATTACCACCCTGAAAAAAGGGATGGATATAGTTTTTTTTCCTACTGTTACTGCGCTCGCTCGCTTGTCAGACTATAACTTCAACTTTAGTAGATAGATTAATGAAAATTGCACATGGTAACGAAAGCTGTCCACTTGACATGACAGCAAATTATTGAATTTTTCTTTTGAAGAAATCAAAATAAACTTAGAAACAAGGATTACAAGTTGTATTCTGTTATTCGAATGGAATTTAGCACCGATTTCGCTGAATTATTGTTAATTAACGTTATTGAAGCAATTAATATTTAATTTTTAACCTTGGCAGAGTAATTAATAACCGAAAACATGGATGTTTTTTCATATTGCATTTAACTTGGTTGTTTTTTGTGGAAGGATATTAATACTTATTTACTGTAAGTTAAGTAATTAATCATACTTATATAAGTAGCTTTGTCGCTGGCGTTTTGCTAAATAGCTAGAGTCCGGTGTTTTTAATGTTTGAAAGTGATTTGAATACAGTTGACAAATTAATGTTTCAAGGACAGTTTTACTCCTTTTTCAATTTTTTTATAGCCTCATTTGAGTAACTGTCTCCATTATATCAATGAAAAAATATAAAAATGGGAGCACATATTTCTATGGTTATGATCACAGGTATTATGAAGGAAGGAAGAACTAGTAGACTTATAATGAGCACACCAAGTCACATTCTTCAGAGATGCATTGTTTGTTAAGTCTATCCTACAGACCATCTGAACTGCAAGAGCATACAAGACGGATGGAAGTGCAACTGTTTTAGTTTCACCAATGTTTACAATCTGTTCTTGTGAAAATATTTCTTTTAATTTTCAATAGTTTTTTCCGTTGAGGTGTCCTATCTCTTGTGGGGAAGTTGAATTATTTAGAGAGCTTTAATATAACAATTAAATCGTTTGTGCAGCTCGTCAGTTTACTCTGTGAACATGAGCTAGCAACAGTGCCGTAATATCGGGTGCTCAACTTACCAGGATTCAAACCTCCAGCTTTGTAGGCAGGGTCACTACCAACCAGGCTAGAGTGGCTGTTAATGTCAGTATAACTCATGAGAGTTTAAATTAGAATGTGCTTTTTTTTCAGACATAACCGTCTACAATGGAAGCGGGATTAGCAGTAGAGGAGATAGTGATCAAACCTGAGGTAATCCTCATTTCCGATGAAGAGATTGATCCAGATGCTGAGCCACAGAAGTAAGATATTTTATTTTTCAAAGTAATTTTAATAATGAGCTCATATATACAATTTACATGTTGAAATAAATAACAAAGATTTGGATTATTAATAGTAATAGGTACTTATATTAAAAATTACAATTAGACAATGTCCAACTCAGATAGTCAAATGGACTGTCAAATTTAGATGGGGTCTGATTTATGTGTTATGAATTTGTTGTAAATATAGAAAGGGTGCTCAATGAGCATACTATGTTTTTTTTTTGTGGCTTTATGGTGGCCTTTCCATGGTGGGCCATCTACCAAGCATGTCAGCAGAACATACTACAACGTTTCTTCTAATAAACTGTGCTGCATTTGGCTGATGGAACAGAATAACAACAAGAAATTAGTTTTAAGCTAACATGGTCAATTACATTTTTAATAATTAATTAACGGCCTCCTAGCCTAGTTGGTAGTGACCCTGCCTACGAAGCAGGAGGTCCCGGGTTCGAATCCTGGTCAGGGAATTTATTTGTGTGTTTATCATGAATTTGTTCCTGAGTTATGGATGTTTTCTATGTATTTAAGTATTTATATGTATCTGTCTATTATATATATCGTCGCCCACCCACATCACAAGCCTTATTGAGCTTACTTGCTAGGTCGATTTGTGTAAGACTGTCCCATTAAAAAAATATATTATTACTATTTAAAACGAGATATTTACCATGTATATTTGTTGTAAAGAAAGGCAAAGTAGAAAAATTCGTGACCTAGGGCGAGACTCGAACCCGCGACTCTGAGATACCAGCTCATCTGTCTTCCAACTGAGCTACCGAGACCACACCCGTGGCCCCGAATTTCTCCACCATATCCCTCCTTATATACGCCATAGAGGAGCGCTTAGCGCGTAAGTGAGAGTCGCGGATTCAAGTACCGCCCGATGAATTGTTCCACTATGCTTTCTTAAAAAGAAAAACTTGGGCCGAAACGACTTCTTCTCCCTGTCATCCATCCCTCAATCATCTTAACCCTGTGAAAACGAGTGCTGTAAAGGGCTCGACACGTAGGATCACGGTGTTCATAAACGCGATTAATCCGTTCTAAAGTGTTTAATTTAAATGAATAACAATCGCGGTAACAGATGACAATATTAGAAAACTAATTAAACAAAACAAACCACCAATAATACAAAACTCGACACGTTTCGCCTCTCCGCGAGGCATCTGGATATACAGGGTGTACACCTGATTCAATATTAAATATATTTTTTTCAGAAAACGGCGCCGGCGGGCAGTAAAAAAATCCCCCCACCCCTGCGAGGATTGCGACAAGATTTTCCAAACGGGGTACGAGCTAAAAAAACATAAACGAACGCACACCGGCGAACGTCCATACATGTGTACGACATGCGGGAAGACTTACACGCAACTGGGGCATCTTAGTATCCACGCTCTTACACATCAAGGTAACTGGAGATGGGGAATTGACGACTAGGTTAAAAAACTATCAATTTAATTATCAATCTAACGGCCTCCTAGCCTAGTTGCAACGAAGCAGGAGGTCCCGGGTTCGAATCCTGGTCAGGGCATTTATTTGTGTGTTTATCTCGAATATTTGTTCCTGAGTTATGGATGTTTTCTATGTATTTATACGTATCTATCTATTATATATATCGTCGTCTAGTACCCACATCACAAGCCCTATTGAGCTTACCGTGGGACTAGGTCGATTTGTGTAAGATTGTCCCACAATATTTATTTATTTTATTTATTTAATTAGTTACGTGCCACATGCGTCAGTACGTTTCACTGTCCCACCTTGGCCTCACGCTTAACCTCGTAAGGCCCACTGTCCTATTTTTAGGACAACACAATTTAAGTATAACGACCAACCAGGTGATGCTTTTTCGATTAAAATGGAACCTTAACTTTGAAAATATTAAGTTTTATATTATGTCCTATTTTTAGGACACTGGGTCAATATTACACTTGTCCTTATAATAGATTGGGTCTTAGGTGGTTAAGGTGGCTGAATCGGCCGAGGAACATGCGGCTAAACTTTAGCACGCCAAATATAGTGCCCTGGAGCCAATGTACGATTTCGTGCCGGTTGCGTTGGAGACTGCGGGGCCCTGGGGAACGGAGGCTAAGGATTTTGTGAGAGATCTTGGTCGCCGGCTTAGGGAGAGGGGATTTCGTTAGCTATACAGTGCTGAAACGCTGCTGGTGTGATGGGCCTTTGCACCGGATGCGACTCCGGAGTGGTCTCTTTTAGATCACTAGGATTTCTTTATTGTTTGTGTGATGACGACGCCTGTTGCTGATTTATGATTGTACCTTGACGAAGCCTACAGTGCGGATATGGATTTGTCATTTGTAATTTATTGTAAATTAATTTTGTGTCCTCTTGTTTGTAGTCCCCTGGCTGACGGTAAAGTTAGGCGAGTCATTTTTGTTCCTTTTTCTAGGCATAAAGAATTTCAATTGCCACGAATGCGGAGCCTCGTTCTACCGGAAGGCTGACTTGGATCGGCACGAGAAGATTCATACCGGCGACAAACCTCACGAATGCGAGATATGCTCGAAGAGTTTCGTGCAGAAGAACAATCTGGTCATGCATCTGAAGATGCATTCCGGAGAGAAACCGCATGAATGTCAGGTGAGTTGAAGAAAAGTAGTGTATACAACCGGTAGTAATTTAGCAATTTCGGTCCAGTAATTTCTACAAATAAAACATCTAAAATTGCCGTCAAACCAACTTTTTTTTAAATACCGCGTGGCAAACAAGCATACGGCCCGCCTGATGGAAGGCGGTCACCGTAGCATATGGACGCCTGCAACTTCAGGGGGTCACATGCGCGTTGCTGACCCATTAAAATCTTGTGCACTCTTTTTTTGAAGAACAATTTTTTTAAAGAATACTACGACGGTGACAAACAAGCATACGGCCCGCCTGATGACAAGTAGTTACCGTAGCCTATGGACGCCTGCAACTCCAGAGGTGTTACATGCGCGTTGCCGACCTTTAAAAAGTAGGATTCGCTGTGTTGACAGCTAAAGGGGCAAGCTTTGCTCCGTGCGTCCCCAGCTGTCATGTCAACACAGTGAATCCTCTTGGAGCTTACGACCTTACTCACCAACAGAAACACAACACTATGAGTAGGGTATATACTCGAGTTATCGTCAAACAAACAAACATACATACATACAAATGAGGAAGTGTCCAAGTAGTTTGAGAGAACTCCGTTCGCTTCGCTCGCTCGTCCAATAATTTTATTTTTATTTGTTTATTTTTTTAATAAACAGCTTTTTTCTTCAACAGGTGTGCAAAAAGAGATTCCTGACGCGCAGCAAACTGGTTCTACATTCGAAAAGGCACGAAAAAGACAAGAAAATAAAAAAAGAATTCCTCGAACATATGATGGTGTAATAGGTTAAGTATTAAAATTAAGGTTAATGTACTTTGACAGGATTTTCAACACTTACTGACTAACACAGGATTGACGGATTCAAATCTGTACTGACGTTTTATAGTGCGGGACACTTTAAACTAACTTTATTAGTTGATATCGATAAAAATGAAGAGAATTTTCAAAAATAGGGTACCATTTAGTGAAATATAAACACTTTAGAACGGATTAATCGCGTTTATTAACACCATGACCATACGTTTCGAGCCCTTTACAGCACTCGCTTTCACAGGGTTAAGATTCTCTCAGTCATCATCTTAACCCTGTGAGAATGAGTGCTGTAAAGGGCTCGAAACGTAGGGTCATGTTGTTAATAAACGCGATTAATCCGTTCTAAAGTGTTTCAATCATGTCGATAAACTTAGTCAATTTTTAATTCATAAATTGAAATAGATGTCATATACTAAAGAAAAAGACCAACACCGACAAAGGCCAATCCGAGGATCGAACTCGGGTCTTCAGCTTACGCGGCTAACGCCATAATCACTAGACCAATTGGTCTCACCGAATGCCGGCGAATTTCTCGAGTATATGCAATCTTAGTAACAGGCAAGACGCCCGCGGCCATTTTCAAATTTTAGTTGTAGTACAATTTTTGCCCCCGTCATTCCAGAGTTTGCTTATTGAGCTCTTTTGGAAAAATAACTCTATACATGTTGTTTTGAAAGTGTTGTTAGTTTTCATTCTGACTTTTTGAAAACTTTACAATAATTTCCGTAATAGAAAAAACTGTTCGTATATAAACGAAAATAGTATATTTTCACAAGTGTAACTTTTCTTAATGCTTATTTGCGTTCAGTAAAAGGTACCATGTCGCATGTTGATACGGTTAATTTATAAACGTACGAGTATCTATATGGCAATAGCGCCTTATGGGCGAACAAAAATTGGTACCTTTTACAACTTAATTTTTTATCAACCAGACTGAGAATCTGCCATTTCCTATACAAAAGAGTCTGCCATTTTTGCGAGGGGCACGTCAGTACAGCTATTCGTACGTAACGTATAAATAGCTGTCAGATAAACGCAAATCGTCAGTACATACAATGAGTATGATACTATGTCATACCCATTCGGCAGAGGGGTCAGCTACTCCGTCTGGATTAAAACTTAAAAGAAAATCACAGATTTTAATGAATAATTGATTGGGTTCGAATCCCGGCTTAAACCATTGAGTTTTCAGAAAGTTAGTTATGAAAAACCATTCGATACTTACTATAGTCTATTTGGGCTGAATGAACACAACAAGTGCTCGACAGCCCGCCTGTGTCCGGCCGGGCGTCCCTACACTACATCTACTATAGTCTAGCGTTGAAAAAGTTTTTCCCAGACCTTTTCGGATTCTTTAGGAAGAAACCAATGAAAGTTTCCGCTCTGATTTTAAACTCTAAATCAATGGATATTAGGTCTAATTTACACCTACAACAGGTCTACATCGATTACATTAAGGAAGACACAATTGAAATAGATGAAAGGAGTGACAGTGATAGTGACATTATTTCTTAAAAAACCTGAAAACTTCGGGTAAAACCGAAAGTTTCATTAAATCATGAAAAAACATTCGATTTTTTCCGGCATTTTCAACGCTACTATAGTCTACAAGCAATGAAACGCAGCAACAGTAGGTTAGAGCATCATACTGTCTTTCTCTTACGGTAGTATTATCACCCCGAAAAAAGGGATGGATATAGTTTTTTTTGTCCTACTGTTACTGAGTCGTTGGATTGTCAGACTATATTTACTTTTTGGTGAAGGAAAATCTTTGGAAATCCCGACAACCCAATGAGGCCTAGTTTCATAGGTCATGTACTTACGGATTTTTTTGAGATTAGGCTACCAAGCGGATCCTGGGCTCTTTAATAATGTTGTCGGCGCCCTTTGGCGACCTGGACAGACCTAGGTGTATTATTTTATTTTTGTATGTACAGTCAAGCAATGGGAGCTACCGTATTGTAGCTCACCAGGCGGTGCCACTCATGCGTGGGTCCTGTCAGTATGAGAGAATTGTCAAAGTGACGTTTGAAATGTTCCCGCAGGACCCACGTTCCACTAGCGCCCCTAGCGGAACATCGACTCGCGGTAATCCTCATTGGAACCCTAGGCCACTCTAGAACCATGTCAAAATGATATGCAGTAAGAGATTTCTTACGATCTGATTTATAGCGTCACTATGACATAGTCCTACAGTGGCCTAGGGTTCCAATTGGTTGACTGTACATAAATGAAGGGTAATGGTTGATAATATCAATTGTGATATGGCATGAATGTATTATTATTTTAATGTGACATTTTAATTTACAAGATTTTGGTTCATGGAATTAATTTTAATGTTGATTAATAAATAAATAGTTTTACTTATATCGATGGCGTTATTTATTTGTTACTTACCTATAGATGTTTTTTGATTTCCATGTTTCTTTGTACATAATTAAGAAATTGTTAGAGTAGATTAAATTCATCCATTTACGTACATTCGACCTAGCTTATAGGATCACTTTGATGTCCGTCTGTCAAGACCCTTTATATTGGTAACGCTTAGAGCAAGTTGAAATTAATACCACATACACAGGTCTGCGGTCCCTTGAAGCTGCGATAAAACCTAACCTCTACGTCGATGCGATCAAAAAATACGGCTGTTGATGTCGCATTTTCCATACATTTACAATGGGAATCAAAATGTATAGGGTATTTTCCGTTGACCAAGAATCACGAAATTTGGCGAAAAGCAAGACCAACAAGCACCGTATGATTGCCGCACACAGAGTTCCGTGCCACCAGTATTTTTACAGTACACATGGTGTTACTTTACCGCCATGCGATAATAAGCACTTTACGTGCCTGCGTCGAATATTCTAAGTGTAGTATGTACTGTAAAACGTCGTACGATACACGTGCGAAGAGGTAATTCGCAACGCGTGTCGATTTTACTACGGTCGTGTTTTAATTTATCGCCACTAGTTACGAATTTCCTCTTTTTTGTCCTTGTATCGTACTGTACTATTAAGTATCTAGGTCATAAATGGCCCAATATCCTGCGGAACCCTCGGTGGGCGAGTCCGGCTCTCACTTGACCAGTTTTTATTTTTATTTGTGCGAAGAGATGATATTGTCTGGTTTTTATTTTTACTGCGAAGAGATGAAATGGTTAGTAAAAATATACAATATAAGAAATTAAATTACGGTTTATTCGTAAAATTCGTTTTAGGCACTAAAGCCCTAAAATCAATTGAAGAAATATTACCTAAGGTAAGCGTCCCAGTGGATGACACTTTAAGAAGGAAATTCAGATATTTTCAAAGAGAACTACTTAACTTAAACATAATTACTATAAATATGTGCATAATTAAAAACCGGTCCATCCTCAAGGTTATAGGAAACATAAATAGTATATTTTTCTACTCCAGCACTTCTATCTGTCAATTAGATGACTGACAGCGATATTAAATAAGTAGGTATACCATTACATTATATTATAACGTTGTCTGTGTTATTTCATAAGAACATTGCTCATATGGTTTTTCAAACTATATGAGCACTGTTGTTTTGTTTTAATTTCTTTAGTTGGCAACATCTTCCACATTCTGCCACCTTTCTAGATTTTGCTTTTAGCTATTTTAGCTGTCGGAGAAAAACTAGCGTATGCAGTTCATAATTGGTTCTTAAGACTTCGTCTCGTTTTGTAAGAGCGACCCTCAAGTTTTAAGAATGCTTATTATATCACTGTTGCATAAACTACTATTCTCAAACCATTAATAAATAATTAACATTTTCCGTGACATCTTTAATTCTATGGAAAATTGGTAGTTGCACTCTATTTGCGGTCAGATTGCGATGTTTAATGTGAACTGTACAATGAACTATATTCCTTTGTATAGCTTGGATACGATGACAGCTGTCATTTCCATACAATGTATAACATATTGTTAACTATTTAATTAACCACTACATGTTATTTGAATGTACTAGTCATATATATTGCAAGCTTTGTATTCGGCTGCTTAAACGCGCCGCGGGCTCCTAAAACGTATACGCGCGCAATGAGCGATGGCAGGAGCAGAGAGAAATGGTCACTGTCACCAACGAGCTGTTAAAAAATATCTGAACAACCACTAACAATACAGTAGGGCTGCCATCACGGACATTGCCGAAACCGGGCAGAGTTAAAAATCCCGGACGTTTCATTGAAACGTTTTCGTCCCGGACACTAAAGGAAACATTTCCCAAACTCACAGTCGGTATTGAAGCCTTAAGTCTAAGGAGAGACTTTGCCTCCTTATGTGTTCTATCCCCTATACAATGGGTTGTGTTCTGAAAAGCTGTTTGATGCGTACGTCCACTTTTCACCATGACACCGCTAGCCATCGACAGGGCGCTCATCCACACACCTTGCAGCCAAAATGGTCGCGCACTCGTTCGCTCCGGCTGTGGAATGAGCTCCCTGGCGAGGTTTTCCCGAAACATTACAGTATGGGGTTCTTCAAAAAAGGAGTGTACATGATTTTAATGAGTCGGCAATGCGCATGTGACCCCCCTGGAGTTGCAGGCGTCCATAGGCTACGTTTACCGCTTTGCATCAGGCGGGCCGTATGCTTGTTTGCCATCGTCGTGGTATAATTTTGTTTGATTTCAGATTGTGACTTGGAGAGACTTTACACCTCCAAATCCTATTAGTATTAATTTTTGACGATGCGCTCCAAACTGGGACAAATCCGGGCAAAACCCGGACGGATGGCAGCCCTACAATAGAGGCGAGTTCAGATATTTTTGAGCATTATGGCCGCATGTGATGGCGACTACAGAAAGGATTAAATCCAGTTATTTAGGCCACACTACGCCTTGGATCCACGACATATAGTACGCTACATTCGTGTAGACTCCTGGTACCCCCGCCCCGCACCGCGGCCCGAACGACACTATGCCGCGCACGACATACGTGCAGTGGATGTCCCGGGCGAACGCCATGAGGGGACCGCCACTGTCGCCCTGTAACAAAATATACTGGGTGAATTAAAAAATACTAGTACCCGCGAAGGTGACAACACCACTCTGTCCGACGATGATTGCCCGATGCAGTCGAAAATGTCACGCCTATTGTGATAAAAATGCGTGAGTGTTAACCGTTGCAATTTAATGTCAGACTCACGAAAGTTTAAATTATATAATACTAGTGCAAGTTTAAACCAGGAATCAAATCACCAGCTATCATCTTGGTCGAAACAAGTGGTAAAAAATAAGACTTGATTTCCTTTTGATATCAAATTACCTGACAATTTACGTGCCAAGAGTTCTTTCGTTCTTCCTTGACCAGCTGTGCTCAACAAGTTCCATGCCGTACAACTTATCTGACAGAATACCTGATAAATCTAACACGCTACCTGACGAGAGTCCCTCTGTTCTTCCTTTCCGCCAGCCGCACAAAACGAGGTTTCTTTGCGACAATTTATCTGACAGAATACCTGATAAATCTAACACGCTACCCGAACCCGACGAGAGTTTTTCTGTTCTTCCTTGCCACCAGCCGCACAAAACATGGTTTCTTTGCGACAACTTATGTGACAAAATACCTGATAGATAACAAGTTACCTGACAGGAGTCCCTCTGTTCTCCCTTGCCACCAGAAAACATGGTTTCTTTGCGACAACTTATCTGACAGAATACCTGATAGATAACAAGTTACCTGACAAGAGTCCCTCTGTTCTTCCTTGCCACCAGCCGCACACAGCATGGTTTCCTTGTCAAACAGATTGTCAGCCGTTTGAGAGAAGAATTGCTTGCAGTAAGAGTCGTAGTCAAATTCAGGCACCGTCGCCTGAGAACAAGTTTTAGTGCGTTTAGGATGCTAAAATACTGAAATATAACCTTATTCTGTATCTGTGGCTATGGGCATGACCAGTTCAGAGTCTGTATCATAAAGCCCAATAGGAAAGGAGTACCAATCACAATCATTCAGGTGGAGATTGGTTGAATAAGTAAATCAACCTTTTAGTAATTAAATCTTTTAGTGCCATAGATATAGGATAAAAGAACTGGATACCCAATCAGCCGACAAAAATGACGCCGGAAAAGTGCAGCAGTTGCGACTCTTTTTCATATAGTCTTGTTTAGAACGTGATATTTCGTTAAGTGAAAAACAGCCTATACACTTTTAAAGTGTATGAATTTGACACTTAATGCCTACTTCAGAAAGCTCTTTTTCGTACGAAACATTTAGCGTTTGCATCATTATCAATGCAAGTTCGCTAATGTCATTCTGAACTATATTTTTTGACGTTTTCATTCAATTCTGCTTTGTGCGTTTTTTTTATTAAGTCAATGTTTTGAACGGTTCAACCGCGTTTATAAACACCATGACCCTAAGTTTCGAGCCCTTTACAGCATTCGTTTTTACAGGGTTAAGATGATGACTGCGAGAATGCGAATTCTCCCCGTCAATCAAAAAAGTTACTTGTGCAAACTAATCTAAAATTAAAAATAATTAATAATGAAAATGGGGTAGTTTTCTTGTCGCTTCTTTCTGCCCCATAAGCCAGTTAGGGAAGCGTTCGCAAGTTGTATGTATGTTAATCCTCACAGGGTTCTTAAAATTTATAATATAATTAAAATTTTAATCATAGAATGCCCTTCAGGCAATCTATTGCCATTGACCAACCTTTGTTTTTGTTTTTAATTATTTTTATATTTTTGTATGTACCTATAGGTAGTTTGCACAAATAACTTTTTCGATTGACGGGGAGAATTCGCATTCTCTCAGTCATCATCTTAACCCTGCAAGTGAAAACGAGTGCTGTAAAGAGCTCGAAACGTAGGGTCATGGTGTTAATAAACGCGATTTATCCGTTCTAAAGTGTTTGATTTCAATGAACAACAATCGCGGTAACATAAGACAATATTACAACCTTTATAGTGACAGCACCACTCTGTTCGACGATGACTGCCCGATGCAGTCGAAACATATCACGCCTATTGTGATAAAAATACGTGAGCGTTAAGGTAAGGCCAAGTGCGCCTATTACTAGTAAGTATCATTTCATGATACCAGCGTGCGTAGCCAAGATGCCAATCGCTCACGCTTAATAACGTACCGTAGCTACCTCTCTCTATCACTCTTCCAGATTAGTGTGACAATGACAGTTGCGTTTCGTTAGCGACTGAGCGTGAGCTATTGGCATCTTGGCTACGCAACCAGGTAGGCGCACTTAGACGGCTGGCGCACTTCGCCCCCCTCATCTTAACCGTTACAATTTAATACATTTGTAGTGAAGACCTAAACATCGGAATGTTTTTGACCCATACCTATAATATAACGGCCTCCTGGCCTAGTTGGTAGTGACCCTGCCTACGAAGCAGGAGGTCCCGGGTTCGAATCCTGGTCAGGGCATTTATTTGTGTATTAATCACGAATATTTGTTCCTGAGTTATGGATGTTTTCTATGTATTTAAGTATTTATATGTATCTGTCTATTATATATATATCGTCACCTAGTACCCACAACCACAAGCCTTATTGAGCTTACCGTGGGACTAGGTCGATTTGTGTAAGATTGTCCCATAATATTTATAATTTAATATTTATTTATAATTTATTATACCTTCATAAGTATTTCGGATTCGCTAGCGTGCTCTCCTGTCTTGCCCCACCCCGCCAGTATCCGGTCCGTGGTGATGGGTATAGCCGGGGAAGGCAGACACGCGGGCCGGATGAATTCGGAGAACTCTACTCTGAAATATACTGTTACATTAGTTAAGCGCGTATCGAAATAGTTTCTGAGAATCCAGAAACTTTCAGTATGACCTAAGTAGCTAGTGTTTCGCCCCGATTGTGAACTCGTGACCCACGAGATAAAGCAACGTCTTCGCACGCTCTTTTCGCGAAACTTCACAGAATTTATAAATTGAAAGAGATGTCATATACTACAAAAAAAGTGACCAAGGCCCCCGTTGCCCAGGGCTGAGATCGAACCAGCGACCTTTTTTTATATTACGACGATGACAAACAAGCATACAGCCCACCTGATGGTAAGCGGTCACCGTAGCCTATGGACGCCTGCAACTTCATGGATTTTACATGCGCGTTGACGACTCTTTTAAAAAAAGAGGGGGGGGGGGCAGCTGGAGACCCACGGATCAAAGCTTGCCCCTTTAGCTGTCAACACAGTGAATCCTCTTTTTTTAAAAGGGTCGGCAACGCGCATGTAACACCCCTGGAGTTGCAGGCGTCCATAGGCTACGGTGACCGCTACGGTGACAGCTTACCAACAAGCGGGCCGTATGCTTGTTTCTCATCGTCGTAGTATTAAAAAAAACCCTCTCAAAAATCTTTCTTTAGTGTGCATGATTCCTAAATGGCTCATTCCAGGGACTTTCAGTATAGCCCACGTACCTTCTATCTAGTTCTAGAAGAGCGATGTCGTGTTTCTTCTCATTTTTCTGATAAAGTTTGTGCGGGATGAAGCGGATGATGTTGAAGAGTAGACCATCGCGCGCTTCGGACTTATTTGTTGCTCCGAGCAGCACGTATCTGAGCAGCCCACTGTAAAAGTTACGTCAGTATATTATTTTTCACTTCTAATCGAAAAGTTCGCCTTTAAGTCGTGGCTAGGCGGCACAAAACCGCTTTTCATGGACGTAAAGTAACATCGCAGGTATGGCCAGATTTAAGAACTAGTTATTACTCAGCTATTTAACTCTCTCTTTAGAATCATGTAATATAAATACAAGGGTTACGATGTTCTGACCAAAAACATGTAAAAAAACGGGCCAAGTGCGAGTCGGACTCGCGCACCGAGGGTTCCGTACAAACTTTATGTTGCAACTTCACCTAGAAGTAGAAATTTGACGTCAGCCATATGTATCGACAGATTCGGACACTCGTTTGCACGGAGTTAGTATGAGAGTTTGTTTTTCCTTGATATTTTTTATCACGCAAACCAATTTTGATAACTTTATTTATAAGATAGTACTTACAGCATGCTATTATATAAATTTAAAGAAAAAAAACAATTTAAGTTGGTTAAATTACAAAAGTTCAGTTTTTTTATTTATTAAAAAAAATAGTTAGGGTCAAAGTTTTATTTTTCCTGTAATATTTAAGATTATATTAACGTTGTATAAAATAATCATATATTTTCGTTCATCAACTTCGGAGATAAAGGGGGGAATAGTTTCTTTTATGCATTTTCATTTATAAATCAAACAATTTTATTATTAAAAAATTATAAAAAAATGTTTTAGAATGTGCAAAGTGCCCTTTCAAATGATACCCCACCCGACCCAGTAACTAAACTTTAAATATTTTCCCCCTCTTTTATCAGGCATTATTCATTGAAAATAAATTAAAATAATATATAAAAAATCTCTCTATGTGTATTTATTAACTTTGTTTATCACTATTCCAGATTTCAAATCGGTAGCTTAAGTAGTTCTCGAGATAGGTATTTAACAATGTGACAGACAGACAGACAGACTGAGTCGGACCATAAGGGCTCCTTTTTACCATTTTGATACGGAACTCTAAAAAGACCTGTTTGAAAAATAAAAGTATGAAGGCTTTTGTGAAAAATCATGTTTCAACGTTTAGCGATTCTTCGAAAGTGGCTTAGTCAGAACGTGACGTTCGTCGAAAGTGACGTCCTAAGAAAGTGACCTGCATCGAGAGTGGCATCCTCAGAAAGTGGCATACTAAGAAAGTGACGTCCTAAGAAAGTAACCTGCATCGAAATTGGCATCCTCAGAAAGTGGCATACTAAGAAAGTGGCGTCCTAAGAAAGTGACCTGCATCGAAAGTGGCATCCCCAGAAAGTGGCATACTAAGAAAGTGGCGTCCTAAGAAAGTGACCTGCATCGAGAGTGGCATCCTCAGAAAGTGGCATACTAAGAATGTGACGTCCTAAGAAAGTGACCTGCATCGAAAGTGGCATCCTCAGAAAGTGGCATACTAAGAAAGTGGCGTCCTAAGAAAGTGACCTGCATCGAAAGTGGCATACTAAGAAAGTGGCGTCCTAAGAAAGTGGCGTCCTAAGAAAGTGACGTCCTTCGCCTAAATGGTTTATGTATGTGAATATTAGGTACCTACCTAGTTGTTATCAATATTGAGATCTAGACGTTTGAAAACACTTTGACCACTGTGGCCTCTTAAGACGTAGCTGCCTCCGCGTTGCTTCACTTTGATTGAAATCGCGCCGCAATGCTTCGCATGCCCGCTTCTTCCACGCAGGTAGCTCCTTATACTGCACTAGTACAATACTTACTAGTCACGGTGGGAGAGTACGTGCCCAGCCGTCAAAATGAACCGGTCACTGATGAGTGACCCGCCAGCTACCCATACGACTGGCCCGACGCCAGTGTTGACTGAGTTGCGGCAACCTAACAGCGCCTGAAATGAACATAATAAATAAAATTAAGGTCCAACCGAGATCTCGGTCTCAGTCTCGGCAGTCTCGGCCATAATTCAAGCCGAGATCTCGGTCTCGGCTCTCGGCCAAAAAGGGACTCCGAGAAGGCCGAGATTCTCGGCACTGGCCGAACCTTCCGTCTTGACACTTTTGCGATTCTGGTGTACTCACCAGTATTTTAAGCAATTATAAAGTGTACCGTGTTATCGTACGTAATGCAAGTTTTAACTTTTTTTTCTCAAACATTGGCAGCAAATGTGTTGTTTTAGTGATGGCTATATTAAACAACAGTTTAATCTTGAGTTTTTGTGGCAAATGCACGTTTTTTCGTATATATTATAAAATCTCGGTCTCGGTCTTGGCCAAGAACTCAATGTAATCTCGGTCTCGGTCTCCGCCGAAACAAAAAGTAGACTCGGTCGGACCTTAAATATAATACCTATATAAACTAGTCAATATACTCGTACGTCTCACTACTGGACATAGTCCTCCAATCAAGCGTCCCGTAGCTCGAACAGTAGAATACGGCTACAGAATCTCTTGCATGTCGTAAAGGCGTCTAAAAATAGTCCTTAGGTTTGCAGACGGTAGCAATCAGGGACTGTTACCTGTTACCAGCAGCCAACCAACCAGAGGGTAAACTATATAGGCTTCATTGGGAATTGGAATAAGCCCGGTTTCCTAACGATGTTTTTATTCACCGAAAAGCGATTGGTATATATCAAATGATTGTCATGCCTTTTGCATAGATGGCGCTGTTTCGCTCACTGCGTCACGCATGCATCCAGTATTATTCTTGTTTATTATTAGGCCATGCTTACACGCTGCGATCGTGGTCCACAAATGGTCTGGTCAACATTATACTGAGGAGAGACCATTTCGTGGTAATTTTTTTGTTGTATATTTGTGTTATTTCTCGATGTCTGTAATTGTATTTTATAAAAATGATTTGATTTGATATTTTGTACATAAGTCCCGAAAACTCAGGAAAACCAGGTGTGAAGAAACTCACCATGTGTGGGAACTCTCTGGGTGCCGCCGGATCCCCGCCAGTGACACGGTCTCCGAATGACTCGACTGTACAAGTGTCTTCTCTTTTGTAGGTATCCGGGTTCGAATCCCCGGACACGCATGGGCTGACGTAGCGTTGGTACTCAAGACATTCTGGGAAATCATAAAGAGGCCAAATAAGAGCCTATACATTTTGTCTTCTAAATTTCACTCAATGAAATTTTAAAATTATGAAATATTTATTAAAACTAATACCTATTTGCAACGGGATAATTACCATGTATGTTTGTTTTATTGAGCACCCGATATTTCGACACTGTTGCAAGCGATTGTTGTTTACTCCGTGAACATGACGCTTGCAACAGTGTCGAGTAAGTAAAAACATCAATTTACCTACCTTAAAAACATTTTTTTTTGGATCTCTTCTCCTGAATATGTCCAGATACCCTTAATGAACGATCATCTGAATAAGTCTTACTTACTTTTAAAAGCAATATCATTTCTATTTCCCTGTGGCATTTGTAAGGGGGGGCAGGAAGCTGGCTCGGTGGGGGGAGGGGCCTCTGGCACGTTCTGGCAACACAGGATTGGCAGGTTGCCGTCGTACCGGCATGTCTGGAAAAATAATCTGTACAGCCTAACCATGTGGTATATAGGGAATGCAATCTCGATCTCGCGATATCTGAATCTTGATCTTGAGCGAATTTTCGAGATTTAATTTCGATGGCAGAGAATCTCCATTTTTTTATCTCGGTCGAGTGCTCGACTAATATTTTCGAGATCTCGAACGAGATTGCAAGACTATAGGATATAAGATAGAATAACTGGATACCCAATCGACCGAAAAAAATGTCTCCACAAAAGTGCAACAGTTGCGACTCTTTCTTATATAGGCTTGTTTGGAACGTGACGTGACGTTCCGGAAGTGCCAACAGCCTATATACTTTTAACAGTGTTGGAAGTCCCGCTGGCTTAAGCCACGTTGGGTTATATGTGTAACTCAATATTTTTTTATGATTATTACATTAAAAAAAGCTAAACTTTGTAATAATATTAAATAAATCCATTTCCTTAATACACCCAGTGTAAAGCGACATCTATTGATAAATTATATTGTCGGCAGTGACACAACTCTTACAATAACGGCGTATAGATGTCGTTAGGTGTAGTAATATTACCTTGGAACAAAAAGTATGAAGAAAATAAATCTTTGCCTTGCAATAATAAGACGTGTTATGATTCGTTTGTGACACTAACGCCATCTGGAGGTGGTGCTCATCAACTGCGTATTTTAACTAGCGCCACCTGGTGTCTAGTACGTGTTAAGCGGTCGAATTCTAATGTATAGAGTTGTGAGAGTGACCAGAGGGATCCATTATAAAAACTTACCATGTCCTGAGACCGCAGCACGCCGTTGTTAGCCCCTCCGAAGTAACTCCTGAACGCCCCAATAGTGTACGAGCGATCCTCGAGAGGGCAGCACACGATTCTTGTCATGCCACGCCATCTGCACATCTGGGGAATGATGAAACATATAAATGAATCATTTATATCGGTAGGTGTATTTTTACCCTTTTTTCGTTTTTTTTTTCGCGTTAGATTTTTGTGAAATTTGGTGGGTAGTAATCTTTCGCTTGCTCAGGACTCATAAATTAGCACTTAGCAAATACGAACTTTGATCCTCCTCCTCCCTGAGCCTCCTAGCCTAGTTGGTAGTGACTCTGCCTACGAAGCGGAGGTCCCGGGTTCGAATCCTGGTCAGGCCATTTATTTGTGTGTTTATCACGAATATTTGTTCCTGAGTTTTGGATGTTTTCTATGTATTTAAGTATTTATGTATATGTATCTGTCTATTATATATATCGTCGGCTAGTACCCACAACACAAGCCTTATTGAGCTTACCGTGGGACTAGGTCGATTTGTGTAAGATTGTCCCTCAACTATTTGCTAAATTGGAAATTTTCAAGTGTTTTCTGTTTTAAATCGCGAACTCTTTCAATCCTAGTAGCAAATTGTGCCTCAAGATTTTTTCCATTTCGTCAGAATATTCTTACAGATTTTATAGAAATTTTTGGACACTTTTTTTCTCCTACTAGGATTGAAAGAGCTTGCGATTCTGGGTGCTTAGCCAAGATGCCAATCGCTCACGCTAAGTCGCTAACGAAACGCAACTGTCATTGTCACACTAATAAGGAAGAGTGATAGAGAGAGTTAGCTACGATACGTTATTAAGCGTGAGCGATTGGCATCTTGGCTACGCACCCTGAGTAGAAAATAGATTAAAATTTCCAATTTAATAAAAAAAATTTTTTGGATTCCCAGCAGTGGGACATCGCATCAGGCTAAGAAAAAATACCTACGGCAGGTTTTCTCTCGTCTAAAGTCAGCAGTTTGACAGCGTAGTCACAGTCATCTATCACCTTGCAGACTCCGGCATCAGTGCCAGCCATGCAGGGATCCCCTGAAATTAAACTCAAAATTAACCGGGATAATTAATTTTGTATTAAGCAGAGACGTTTGCGAACGAAATTTACCATTTTATAATTGAAAGAAAAGTGGAAAATAATAAACTCTCGGGTATATTATTACAAAACTCGACTTCGTATCGTTTTGTAATATATCACTGTTCCATAAACTACTATAAATTAAGTAATATTAAATTGTCTATAAAGTTCACCTTGTTTTAATACGCCAGATATATTCGTTTCCCAGCTGTTCAAAAAAATTTCGTAGCCAAGATGCCAATCGCTCACGCTCAGTCGCTAACGAAACGCAACTGTCATTGTCACACTAATACGGAAGAGTGATAGAGAGAGGTAGCTACGACATGTTAATAAGCGTGAGCGATTGGCATCTTGGCTACGCACTCAGGTCACTAAATTTTTTCACCAAGATGCCAATCGCTCTACGCCAATCCTCAATGCCAATCAACTTTTGCTCTCAACTGTAATTTTGTATAAATAGTACCATTTTTTTTGCATTGTTGCTGTTAGAATAACAACATTAGAAGGCACGTTCTGTCAAGCACAGCGAAGCCATATCAATTGAAAAAAAATCTCAATTTCCATACATTGCCAGCTATTTCATTCGATTATTATACTAGGACCAGACTTGTCACGGAATGGACACCAATGGGCGTAAAAGAAGGCAAGGTAAACCAAATTGGTGAGACCACTGGTGGAGAATAGCGCGCAGTAGAAAGAAATGGGAAAAATTGGGGGAGTAAAAGTAGGGTGCAAAAAAAAATTATAATATAGAAACTACTTAATATTAAGCATAAATAACTTGTAAATTTTACATGCAATAAAAGCTACTATTACTATTATAATAGGGAAATAAAAGGAGTCTATTTTTGGCTTCACTTTTCAACGCGTTAGCTTTAAGGAACTAAGTTTCGGGTAATTCTGTTAAAACCATTACTAAACAGCTAAATAGAAACAAACGTACTAAATCAGCCTATATGATTCATTTGAGGTAAATGTACCAATTAAAATGCTATTTGATTATATGCACAGTTTTCCTGTTACCATCAACGTAAACAAAATCGTTGTATGTCAAAATGTGCTTGTTTGCAGTAAAAGATACTTACCACTTTGTTGATAAGCTTCATTTCTAAACGAATCTTTATGACAGTATAAAGAGGTACCTTTTACTAAAAGAATAATAATTTAGATATTTAAGTTCCTAACCTTAGATTGTTTAGGTTTACTCTTTCAGATGAAAAGGGGAGACTCTTTCGTATTAAATCATAACTTATATTATGTGGCCTTGCTCCCGAATACAACGTGGTATATACTGGGGAGCATTTTTTATTAATAGGTACATTTATTTCTGATTTATTTTAAGTTTACTATCAGTTATTTAGGATCTGTTATTGTTAAGTATTGTTTCTTAATAAATGAATTTAAGTGCTTAAAATCTGTACTCGTCTGTTTTACATTTTTGTTTATGTGCACGCTTATGAAAAATGCCAACAAAAACAGGAAAATTAAAAAAAAAAACGAATTTACCTTCATTTAAACCGAAAACACATGTCACACACAAAACCGACACAACACATTTCAAAAACACGTTCATATTTCGATAAATACGATTCAAAAATGGTCAATACGCGTTTAGTTTGCAATGTTGTTAAGAACAACAAGACGTCTGGTGGATAAACTGGTTTTGAGCCGACTGGTATTATGGGTGCTTGATCATTAACCATATCTATTATACAGTAATGTATATACATGTGTAAAGATTAAGGAAACACATCTAATATGCAAGAAACAAATAGGGTAGAGGAACCAAAAGATGAACAACCTCCAATAGATAAACGTTGTTCCTCAAAATCACAATAATTAAATCCTGACGTACTTTACAAGCTTAGGAATATTTTTACTGATACTTAAACACTTTCCCGTCATAGAAATTGAAACTTTAAAATAATAGATCTGTGTATGAGGTTGTGAGAGCTCACCGAAAATATGTCTCGCGCCGAAATCGCCGATTGTATGGAAATCTTATTAAGGGGCTACCCGGCCCATATTTCACTGTTTTTAAAGTGAATAGGCTTTGTTCAGCTCCAAGCACAACCCTTGAAAAAAATATATAATGTAGCTAGGTATTGGTCTACATTTGGTTCTACTAAATTGTCGAAAAACATAATAAATCATGAGAATTTTTTTTACCGTAAACCCTTTTTTCTACCTTAAATCTGTATCTACTCCCTTATTATGCGTCGTAAGTACAAGAAACTAAGACAAGCAGTACCTATATATTTATGTTTACTTTAAACGCATCTACTGATTTTTGGAGAGGTTTTGTACTTTTGGAGAAAAAGCTTTTACACGCATTTTTCCGAAAACGCCGGCTCGAGATGCCTGCGCGGGCGGCGGGGGCTAGTCGTGTAAGATGGCACTAGTAGTTTATAGGGTTGCGTCCTAGTACAAGCTGCTCTTCCTAGGTGGCGACTCATGCTTATTGACGTATTGTATAACCGGTGAGGAAAGGAAGCGGGAGGGGAAGAAAGCTCAAATCGCCGAGGTCATTGGGATAGGGGACGGCCTTAAGAATGGCTCTTCAAAATTTATGGAAATAAATTCATATACAATTGGATAATATATCTACTGGCTTGCTTTTGCTTGGTAACGATTTTAGACTAATCTCGCTACCCTTCACGTTATTAATAAAGGCATGTGTTAACTTATTTTAAGATATATTTATTGTTCAAGCTATGGCTTCAATATGGTGTGACTTATCCAATAGATAAACAGCGTTCAACTATTGGGTGAAGGTTAGTTTTTTCAAATGCTTATGTAAATCCTTACGGAAACAATTTTTAGTTTGCTGTACCTTGATTTTATGACTAAAAGATGAACGGAACTTTCCGTGCCTAACTCAATTAACATGGAGGAATTATTACTAAATATCTTATATTAGTATGGAAATGGGACTGCTCACTGGTTTAAACTATATCCAAATCATGAAGTTGACTGTACAAGTGTACATTGTCTGTCAGTCTATACCTACTGGATGTTCCCTGTAATAGGAGCAATTTTAAACGTAGACAGTACTACCCTAACTGAAGGCCTAGTATAAAATTGTACGACATTAACTTCTCGATCGCGTTAGCGTATCGAGAGTTCAAATTATGTTTGCCGTTTATTTAAATCATCCGTCAACTTTCATATTTTGACCCCTCGATACGCTAACGCGGTCGAGAAGTTAATGTCGTACAATTTTATACTAGGCCTTCAAAAGAACGTCTGTTGTTAACGTTTTATTTGAGTTTTATTACTCTTTAAAGTTTATTAGAAGACGCAACGGACCGCGAATTTTGTTACTTTTGAACTATGACAAGAGACGTCAATTAGGCTGATGTTAACGTTAATTGAATATACTATTTAGTTTGTATGAAAAAGTGAAAACCTACAGAATAGGTACATAATTTTTAAAAGTCGTTGAACAAAAGTTGCTAGGTTTGAGTAAATTGCTCCTGTTACAGGAAACACCCGGTATAACGAGATAGGTAGTTTCATATAGATTTGGGTACGTACAATCAAACGATATCCAAGATACTTGCCTTCCTATGTGTACTTACACGTATATTTGCACATGATTTCCATCTCGCTATCAAAGTATCATGTTACAGTACTCTTGAGTACAAAAGTGCTTTCAATAGTAAAGTACTGTGGGCAGACAAAGTGGCATTTAGAGGTATATTGTACTTTGTAAAAGTAAATTGGAACGGTTTAAAAGTAAAATTGAAAAGTGAGAAAGAATTTACACAATGGTTAAAAATAAATATTATTTCGATGCAACGGTGGAAAGTATGACTTTACTTCAGTCTCAACCAATATCATTTATTTACAAAAATAAAAGATAGTAGGTAACAAACAGGAAAATAATACAAAAACATCACGTAACTTAGTAGTAAGTAAAACTGGGACGTTAGATCAGAGGAGGATGGACTGGGTCGACATATAGTGTTTCAACTTTTTGACTAGTAGAGAATGCCATTTGGCATTAGGTTAGCCTTTAGTTTAGTTTAGTTTAGTTCATTTATTTCACGAAGAAAATTATATATACAATTTAGTGTTAATGTCAAAGTATACAAATTCTCATCATGATCGTCAAACAGAACACAAAATATAAATAGGTACAATATTCTTTTTGTACAATATTCTGTGTTATGTTGACTTATCTCTACATAGTGTAAAATAAGGTCAAACAAATACATAAGTACCTATTGATCAAAACTCAGGACAAGTGAAGAATGACATTTACGCGATTTAACTTTTACCTAACCTATTTTTGACGTTCGGATTATTTAATTACTGTAAAAAAAATACAGATACTTTCTCGCTATATGTACAAACATGTACAGTCAGTAACAAAAATATGAATACATCCAAAGTGCCAAAAAATGTATACACGACCATATGTTCAGACAATAGTCTTGTACCTAAGTACATACCTACATATTTTTGGCACTTTGGCTGTAATCATATTTTTGTTGCTGAATGTACCTTAAGTACCAAATCTTTTTGGTTAGATCCATCACTAGTTTGGTACATCACTATTTATGAGATGAAAAATATAAAACGTCATTTTACTCTGGAATGAAAATAAAAAGTACGCTGTACATTTTTATTTTCATTGCAAATGTATGGGAAATGCGACATATAAAGCATGACTCAAACTAGCACGGGACGGGGCGGGACGGGAAAATCTGTCAATTTCTATAGAAAGAATCACGTGATAGCTCGGAGCCCTCGGATGTCACGTGACGCTTTCTATAGAAATTGACAGATTTACCCGTCCCGTCCCGTCCCGTCCCGTTCTAGTGTGAGTCATCCATAAGGCCGTATCTTTTGATTGCGTTGACGTAGAGGTTTGATTTTATTACAGCTTCAAGGGACCGCAGACTTGTGTATGCGGTATTAATTTCAACTGGCTACTTCTACGCGTTCTTGAGATAAAGGGTCTTGACAGACAGACAGACGGACGGACGGACGGACAACAAAGTGATCCTATAAGGGTTTCTTTTCCTTGAGGTACGGAACCCTAAAACTGGGTTTTAGCTAAAGTTCATCCGGGAGATTTTACCCAGAAATAGATTAACATCAATAACTCAGATCACGTGTTTGTAAATAATATTAAAATTTTTATGGGATAACTTTTAAAACATTATAATTTATTGATAAGGTATTGCCGCTAGGATGGGCACGCTGTGGTGCTTCGATGGGACAAGTGTTTTATTCATCATCATTAACTGTCTTCTTCTTCCTAGCGTTTTCCCGGCTAGCGTAGCTTTTTGTGCAGTAAACTAACGAAGAAGTGTGTCATCATTCATCATCATTACCCAGTTTTCCCGGGATGTCGTGCCACTGCAGCACTGAGACATTATTTGTTACACCTTATAGCTATAAACTTAAATAATAGTGAGGCCAATTACCGAACAACGTCGCCCAAGTGGCGGATTATACTTGACATTAGTAAAATTGTCCAACTCTCGGACAGACTTAAACACTTTCGTCCGTGCTATCAGAATCTAGGAAGCTTAGCATAGACGGACTCTATCTATATTGTTAAGTACCTATCGTGTTTATCAAAAACGACCCAAGAAATTATGAACACAGTGTCAGTAAATACGAGTAAAGGGTTTTATCACAGAATTCCATTACGTTGTCAACCTACGCAATCCAAACAAGCTAAAGTTATCCATATAAAAAGGGGTTGGGAAGATGCTAACACCATTCGAACATCAGCTGTGAGGTAGCCATCTTGTAAAAGTCGGCCATTTTGTGAAAATGTTTAAAATAACGGCTATAGTGTCTCTGATGCTTATTGGTGAGTGTTTTAATGCATTTTTAAATGTTTTTTGGAAGTAACTAAGGCATTTGTTTTATCAAAACTTGTCTTCTATGTCTGAATTGGCTATGAAGTGAAAAATATGATTTACTTTCCGCGCAGTTCGTCTGTGGAACTTGCTTCATATCGAAATAAGACGTGCTAAATCACTTGCATGTTTCAAAAAGAATGTCAAGGATTATTATTTGTCGCTTTCTTAGTACTTTTTTTATTAATCTTAAGTTATCTATGCTGGTTTCACTGGTTTCCGTGGCATTCAATTATATATATAATATAATATTATTATTTATTTATTTTGTATATATAAATATTTATTAGTATTTTTTAAATATGCATGTATGTTTTTTTTGTTTCTATTAAATTACTTCCGTAATTTTTTGCACCTTCCAGTGTTTCATTTGCTCCGCTAACCTAAGGTTGTTTTGAAGAGATCGCTTTTTAGCGATAAGAATGCCTGTTGTTTATCTCTGCTTTTGTGTATGATGTACATTACGATACAACGGCGAAAAAGAGGAAATTCGCAACGAGTGGCGATAAATTGGAACACGACCGTAGGGAGTGTTTTAAATCGACACGAGTTGCGAATTACCTCTTCGCACGTGTATCGTACTACGTTTTACAGTACACATGGCCCTTTGAATATTCGACGCAGGCATGTAAAGTGCTCATTACCGCATAGCGGTTAATTACCACCATGTGTATTGTAAAATAAATTTTACATTTTTGCCAGCCATTTTTAATAAGTTTTTCTGTTAGCTACGTGGTCTCACGCGGACTCTAGGCGGTATAAAAAGGAGGCTACATCTTCCTCAGGTACCATATTAGATCCAACCGAGCATGCTGTAGAGTAGACTAAGGTCATTAGGGTAAGTGCCTCTATCAGCGACCAGCGCGTTTGGGCCGTTTTGGGACGCGGCCACTAGCGGCGTAGAGTCCGTCTATGATGTTTCATAGATTTTGATAGCAGACTGTGGAAGTGTTATGTTAACGTTATTTTATAAAAGTTAGGCGTTTAAAATAACGCTTCAGAGGACACACGTTTAAAGACGACCTTTATAATTTGACTAGTAACCCAGGAAAGATACGATTTTGACACATATTAAATTATAATAGCCTGATTTTTTCAAATTATTTATATGATTTTTATAGCACATTCCGTAAATGTGTCAATTAAAAGTTTGACTGTTAATTTGCTTAGAAGAGTTACTGGTTGGATTGTCGTTTGTTCAAGATGGCGATAGCGTCTCTGGAATAGTTTTTTGTTTTTTGTTTGCAAAATGTTGTTTAATATGTAATATTGATAGCTAATTGTACAGTAAACTAACGAATTAGTATACATCTAATGAAGAATTAATCCTGAAACGAGTTCAGTCACTCCTTTAGTCATCAAGCTCAAGCGGCAATTCCGGGATCTTGGTCACCTGAGAAACTATATTTTTAGTCTTATAGCTATAAACTTAACATATAGCGAGGCCAGTCACCGAACAACGTCGCCAAAGTGGCATTATACTAATATATTTATATAATATACTCAAATATTTATAATACACTGAAATTGGGACTGGCAAAATTGTCCAATAATAGGATAAAAGCCATTATTTAAAAGAAGAAGAAGAAGATAATGGTTTAATTCTATCGTCGCAGCTGTCTCATGGGCTCATGGGGGCACCTACCTTAACTGGCCTTAGATAGATCGTATTTTAAATATGTTTCATGAATAAGATTTTTTATTTTGTGTATACAATAGTTTTCGTGTTAGTATAAAGATTAGGAAAACAAACTGAAATATCAATGCGTTTCGTTTCACGTAGCGGCATGCAATTGGCTGCTTGCCGGAGGGCAGAAAACGCTATTAACTCCCGTTTTAAAACTCAGTAGCGTCCCTCACTCCGCTCGGCGTGCAATTCACGTTCTCGTTACAGGCAGCACGGTATGGGGCACTTTCTCATGCGACTCGTGCGGCAACGAATGTGTGAAGGCGTGTGGGACTAAGCACTTCAGAGCATGCTGTTTCAACTATTTGAGAAAGAAGAGGGGACCTGACCATGTTAAGGTAAACTATTAATTTTAAGAGAGCTATGGGCACAGCGGATGCAAATCGTTTAGTGTGGTGGGGCACAGCACAACGAATGTCGTCTCGCTCAAATCTGGAGCAGAGCCCATCTGGGGAAGTAGCACCTTACAGAAAACCGTAGTTTAAAAACAGACCCTATATACTCATAGTGTTGTGTTTCTGTTGGTGAGTAAGGTCGTAAGCTCCAAGAGGATTCACTGTGTTGACAGCTGGGGACCCACGGAGCAAAGCTTGCCGCTTTAGCTGTCAGCGTCAACACAGCGAATCCTACTTTTTTTAAAGAGTCGGCAACGCGCATGTAACACCCCTGGAGTTGCCGGCGTCCATAGGCTACGGTGACCGCTTACCATCAGATGTATGCTTGTTTGTCACCGTCGTAGTATTAAAAAAAGCATGTTAAGGTAATTGCACCAGTTTTGGTCCTAAACCTGGACGAAATAAGAGGTGTGTGTTTGTCTGTGTCTGTGGCTTAGATTTAAATTTATTGTTTGTTTAGAGTTTGGATTGTATTATGTACATTTTTCTCAACAATTAACATTCACTGTTTTGAGAAATCAGCCCTTTTTAGGTTTCCGTACCAAAATGGTAAAAAATAAACCCTTATGGTGCGACTCAGTCTGTCTGTCTGTCTGTCTGTCACATCGTTAAATAATTGGAATAGTTATAAACAAAGTTAACCCAGACACATTGAGAGAAGATTTATCACATTTTAATTTATTTTCAATCAAAATGGCTGATAAAAGAGGGGGCAAAAATTAAAAGTTTAGTTACTGGTACATGTGGGATATCATTTGAAAGGGCTAAATTTGCACTTTCTAAAATAATTTTTAGTTATTTTTTTCATACCAAATTAATCTTAATCCGTTCAGGTTTTAACGTGAAGAGGCAACACAAAGAGAGATACTTTCGAATTTGTAAAATTATGTGTATGTATGGATGATCGGGTAGCCCAGTGGTTAGGACATCTGCCGCGAAAGCAGGAGGTCGCTGGTTCGATCCCAGCCCTGCTCACCGGGGACCTTGGTCATTTTTTCTGTAGTAAATGACATCTCTTTCAATGTATAATACTCGTATATGTATGGATTTATTATGTAAATATATACTAATGTTTTCAGTTCTGGACCCCAAGCGCGATGGAAGTAAAAATGGAGTCCCCATACAAAACGAAACTACCCGTGATTGCCATTGAAACTGTACCAGACTTCTTCGCAGAGTTGTCAAAGGACTTTGAGCCTAACCCCTTTGATGACATGGCTGATAATAGATTGATGTATGAAGCCTAAACTTAGATCTCAAGCTTCGAGTGCATTCGTAGTTTAATACTGTAAGGGACCGACGAGGACTATATGATAATTGTGAAAAGGATGCTTTTTTTTCTTATTTATATGGCAACAATTTAATTTACGTCATGTTGCGCGTTGAGCGTTGGTGGTCTAGATGACGATAGACTTTCAATCCGATGAGCTTTTTGGAACCTATGTACGAAATATTAGTTGATATTTACCAACCGCTCTTCGGTGAAGGAAAACATCGCGAAAACACCGGAATAATCCTAATGAGGCCTAGTTTACCCTCTGAGTTGGAAGGTTAGATGGTCCCTTTCGTAAAACTAGCGCCTACGTTAAATCATGAGCCGTGGCATAAGCCTAGGAATGGAAAGCGCTAGGAATAAGGAATCCAATACACGTCATGTCATACTGCCGCGAAAATCTAACTATTGAAAATGTATATCTCTATCCCTCTTTAGATACTTTGAGCGAAAGAGATAACAGACAATACTACGGCTACTACAAATTGTTGCCAGTGTAAGAAATTTAAATTACTCCCAAAATTACGCAACATGGCGCACTAGAATCCGTCTTTGCTAAGTCTCTTAGATTTTGATAGCACACTGTGACAGTGTTGGAATTGTTCTAAACGTCATAATTTTGTAGAAGCTTGACGTTTAAAATAATACTTTACAGTACACGTGGTAATAATGAGCACTTTATGTGCCCAATGTCAAAAATTCAAAGGGCAATATGTACTGTGAAACGTACGATACATGTGTGAATAGATAATTCGCAGCTCGTGTCGATACTGTCGATTTAAAACACGACCGAATGGAGGATTTTATCGCCACTCTGCGAATTTTCTCCTATTCGGACTTGTATCGTTATGTACTATTAAAGTTTGACAGTTAATTGGCTTGGAAGGTATAATGTGGTTGATTTTATCATATATTCCTGGTCGGCTTTTAATTTAGATTGACAGTTAGGGCACTGTCTAGAACTGGAACGTTTACCTTAGGCTGCAATACCCTGTCCAAAGTATATTTAGGATTTTTTGTGACCGAAAAGAATAAGTTATTAAACTACATACTAATAAATTAGACCAATGTTACGCATGAAAAAAACATTAAAAAATGTATAATTGTTAATAGTTATTTCATTGAAGACTATTTATACTTAGACAAATTTACTCTTGAAGTATATAGGTTAAAAACCATTTTATTTGTATGGCAAATTACACACATTCATTTGAAAATGTATAAGTATAGGTACATATATGGTTTTTAAGACTGCACCCTTGCTGCGGACAGGACACTAAAATATAAAATGTAAGTCTAAATTTTCGAATGAAGTCAATAAGTTATATGTAACTTTCTGACGAAAATTTTTTTGGGCAGCAGAGCTGATCGTTGTCAATTTGTTTTAAGAAAAATGTCTGTCAAAAATCTAACATTTTGTCATTTAGTTTAAAGTTTGGTACGTGTATGTATACCCTAAATTAAAAAAAATATATAAAATGTTTATTTATGGCAAAATTTTGACAAAAAAATTATTAGTTATAAGAATTATGTTTTTAAAAATGTATTTTATCATAACTATGAGGAAGAGTAGTTATTTAAATTTAAAATCGACGTAGACATTTAGATTTTAATTTTAATAATGTCAATTTTGGCTGGAAAATGGACATTAAAATATTTCTGTACTTACCTGCTTAAATTCCTACTTAACCGAAAATTATGTATTTATTTAAAACAAAAAAATAATAATCCTAAAGTCATACTCGGCTATTTTAACGGCCTCCTAGCCTAGTTGGTAGTGACCCTGCCTACGAAGCAGGAGGTCCCGGGTTCGAATCCTGGTCGGGGCATTTATTTGTGTGTTTATCACCAATATTTGTTCCTGAGTTATGGATGTTTTCTATGTATTTAAGTATTTATATGTATCTATCTATTATATATATCGTCGCCTAGTACCCACAACACAAGCCTTATTGAGCTTACCGTGGGACTAGGTCGATTTGTGTAAGATTGTCCCATAATATTTATTATTTATTATTATGTCCCACAATTTATGTCCCACAATACTCGTACCTAAATCACAAAAATATGTATGTAGCAGTTTATAATATGGTTATTGCTATTAATTTCATTTGTTATAAATAAAAGTCTACGTTGGGAAGAATTCTTTTATTTCTTCGTTATAAATTCGAACATTTATATATTTGTTAACTTATGACTAGTATTTTGGACAAATATAGCTCTCGGTTTTAAACAAATATCACAAAAATATATTTTATAAACTAATTTTAAACCGATTTTACACTAAGTGTGAATTAAAATTAATTTACAAATATATTTGTTTAGAATGAAAATCCTACTTTATTATATAAATTAAGTAATTAACGTGTCACCTCCTAGGTCTTATTAATATTATAGTTAAATTTAAAAAATAACAACGAAACGCAACGCTTAAAAAAACACTAACAATACAGCTAATATTTTAAATCTAGCCAAGACGCTACGGCAATGAATCATTCTGCCAAGTCGTTTATGTCAAATCCACAATGGCGGTTACTGGAATTAAAAAAAATACTTGTCCTATCCCAGTCCTAGGACCTACTAATCCAATAACCATACATTCTAATTGAGATTAAAAGTGAATTTACTATTAAAAAAAAACGGGTCAAAATATTTCCCATGTTCACGTCTTTCCTGCGGACTACGCAATAGTTAAGAGCTATAAAGGTTGATTTACTATTGACCTTTATGACGAAATCATTACCACATGCACTCAAGCTGCTAACTATTGACCACAGGAGAGAAAATTGTGTGTTCAGCTGAAGGCCTAGTGTAGTTTCTTTCCTGTGGATAAAAGTTAACAGCTTATGGGTATGTAGTAATGGTTTGTATTGTATCATACAGCTCGATAGAATAGGAGTGACCTTTAATGTGGATAAAGGTTAAATAAGAAAATCTACTTTAATAGCTTCTAACTTTTGGGTAATCCACATCAACAATCGTTTTGTATTTGACTCGATAATGACTTTTTCATTTAAAAACTGACTAGTTTTAACATATTTTATTACAAATTAAAACGAAAATGTGTAGAAATTATCGAAACAAAACAATGCATTTCAAATTTTGGAGTCGAAACTCTTGGTCTATGGGGTCCCAGCGCACGCAAATTTTTCGTAGAAATCGCGAAACGTGTTGATGTTACTGGTGACCGAAGAGCTGGTGGCTTCCTCGGACAAAGTATCAGCATTGCGATATAACGAGGAAATGCCGCCAGCATCCTAGGTACAATGCCTCAAGGACCTATTTTCGATTTAAGGTAGGTAGAGGTAGCTAGGTAAGTTACACTTACTGTATATATTTTGAAAATAAATGTTTTATCCGATTGAAAGATCATTTAGAACAATAAGTTTCTCAATTTCACAAAAGTTCAAAACGCAATTGAACACTGAAAGTATTAAAACAAAAGTTCTATGTCATGGATTTCCAACAACCCTAAAAATCCCAGTAACCGCCTGAATGTTCCTCCTTTACTGGAACTCCTTCTGCTTTCTTCTCGCTATCTCTGCACTTGCCTCCTGGATTGCCTCCCAGAGTTTGGCCTCTGACACGATCTGGCGGGACAGGTCGTCGACGTCAGATTCCAGGATCGGGAGGGTGTCATCGTCAACGAACTGAAAAAAAAACCATAGTGAGCTAAGAGCGCTGGGCGCGGCGAAGCGAAATTCAGTTCGCCCGCACGCGTCGTTGCGTACGGTTCTAGAAGCTTGATACCTAATGGTATCCTAAGATGTCCGAAATATGTAACTGACTTAAAAAAAATTGTGCTGTCCGTAATTTATTTATGAAAAAAAAATTGTCCACAGAATATTACATTAACTACCGATAACCGACTCTGTGGTTTACACGAATACATTCCGTTCTATGGCACATTACAGAGCGCCTACCACGAACCGCGAACGAAAGTATACCTCCCTTTCACACTTGTGATTTCTCTCTCAAGTGCGACAGAGAGGTGAAACTTCGTTCGTGGTTCGTGGTAGGCCTTCTGTGGTCGCACACGGACTATGGTTGTCCAGACGGAATGGCAATTGGCAGGCCTACCTCTTTGCCGAATGCATATGACTATTTGTACGTTACGTACGAATAGCTATACATCTGACGTGCCCCTCCTCCGCAAAAATCGGCAGAATTTTTTGTATAGAAAATGACAGTCGTTGCCAGTGCTGAATAATTCAAATCAATCAATTGGAAATCAAAGATGGCTGCGGACGGATTGACAGATGAACATTGCCCGACTCGTCTGCCATTGTGGGTAGTCTTTCGAAATTATCTAAAAGGGGTACCGTATTGTCGCTCACCAGGCGGCGCCACTCATGCGTGGGTCTTGTGTTAATATGAAAGACTTGTCAAAGTGACGTTTGAATTGTTCCCGCCACATTGCTCCAGGTTCCAGTAGCATTCTTAACTGTCAATAGCGGCATCTAGCGATTCATTAAGTAAGTATGGCATCTTATACGGGAGTGGCATCAACAGTTGCATGTAAACTTTAACCTTAACGTATAGATGGCGCTGTTGCACAAAACATTAATATTTGAAGTAGATGGCGTTGCAAGACCTACCACGAGTTCGTTTACGTATCGTTATTTCACATTACATCTCGCCTCACCAGCAGGGACATGACAGTGAGTTGACTTAGACTATTACCACTATGCAGGAGCGAGACGGATATACTTTAGCATGTCCGTCCGTCTTCAACTCATGAGAAATACACTGATCGTCGATAGTGATAGAAGAGTTCGGCCACGGGCGTCTTTCCTGTTACAGAGATTGCATATGCTCGAGAAATTCGCCAGCACGCATTGAGACCAGATGGTCTAGTGGTTATGGCGTTAGCCGCGTAAGCTCAACGCCCGAGTTCGATCCTCGGCTTGATCTCCGATGGTGTTGTTCTTTTTCTTTAGTATATGCCATCTATTTTCAATTAATAAGAATCGCGCAGTCGTTAGCGATTCGAAAGCGAGAGCAACTCCTTCTCCTCCTTCAAATCGTCCAACAAAATTGGGACGGCGCAATGCGAACAGTAAAAAAAAACTATGCGCGTCTAAATAGAAGATGGCAAGGGCAAAAGTTACCCATTATAGTCTAGGCTAGTCTAGGATAAAATTGATATGTATGCCCGAGATCTACACTCTGCTTTTCACTTCGATTGTAAGGAAAATATTAGCTTTTCGTTGATGATTAAACATCCATGCTTGGGCGCGGTTGTTGTCATCCACGTATCGCAGGCGGGCGGCGGCGTGCGCCAGCCGCTTGCGATTTTACTTTATGCTCTAGGGGATAAATAGCGATTTTATGTAGCCTCGACTTAAAGTCGAACATTTCGAAGAGAAGTTAAAATAATATTTACCTGCCGCTGTCTCATTAGCTCTTGGACAGGCATGCCGGGGGAGCCCTGCGACCTCTTGCGGCCACATCCTGAAAACAAAATAATATAAGTTTTCGTTCAATAAAATTAATTTCACTGATTTCAAAGTTATTTGGCGTAAATGTGATGTTTCAAACCTACTAACATTGTTTGTCGCAGGAAATTTCATTTTTTGTTAAGTTTTGAGCTATTACGTCTATTACCTAAATATTTGCAAAAAAGATTTTATGATTTCATTGAAACAAACATTTACAGTATAATACACTTGAAGGAGATTGCCATTTCATGTAAGGAGGCCGTACCCTAACGAAAAACGTCGTGCACTGCACACTGGTTATGGATTTTTCCACTTTTACTTTCTTTCTGAGAAATTTGGTATCGTTTTCAGACGTTTTTGTTTGAAAATAATTGTTAGTGGTGAATTCAAGCCCCCCCCCCCGTCAAAACTAAGAACATCAAAGTCATAAGCCCGTCGTTCACTTCCTTACGAAGTAAAGCACATGTCAAAAAGAGATGTATATGTGTTTGTTATTTCTCCGATTCACTGCTGATCTCTTTTGATGCGATTCGTCCAAGCAGCCAAATTAAATACGTCGTTGTAATTTGGTAGTCGGTATCAATCCATTACAACTTAAATTAGTCGCATATTTTGATAGTGAACTTTTCAAATGTCAAGAGCCAAGTTACAATTAGGTTAGACTTACGACATTTAAGAAATCCGCTGCCAATTTAATGGCCGCTAGAAACTGTTGTCATTTGACAGTTGTTGTACTACTTCCATGCTTTAGTTATTCTTCCGTGGCGTGAATTCTCAATATAACTTCAGACTCCACTTGCCGAATAAGAAGTAGTTTCTTACGGTACGAGTAGATGTTGCAAAGCTATATAATACGTACAACTCAAGTAAGCACAGGGGTCTTACCAGTGAACGCGTTGCAGAAAGGTCTCTTCCTTGGCGCCATCACCACCTCCTCTGACAGCCGAGGGTCGAATCCTCGAGGGATCTGCAATCAGAAAACATATACTCGTATATTAGGAATGATAATTTTCCTGGCCGATTTCAGTCAAAGCGACTTTTCCGGAGTTAAGTTGCTTTTACTGGAGTGTTGCAGTAATTCTACTCATGCGCTGTTTAGGGTTCCATAGTCAATTAGGAATATAGTTTCGCCATGTCTGTTCGTCTATCAGTCCGCGGGTAAGCTCAGTGACTGTTATTTGGTACGAATATACATATCAATTTCGATAACAAAGTGGTAAAATTAAAAGTGGAAAAATAGTAGTTTATGCAACAGTGATATAATAAGGGTTCTTAAAACTTGAGGGTCGACGTTACAAAACGAGACTAAGTCGAGTACGTAGTAAGCGGCGGCCGTAGCCCATAGACGCCTGTAATACCAGTAATAATGATGCTGACAATTGTCACACCTGTTGCCGTGGTTTGGGCCCAGATCGTGCATTTAACCGATCCTATATATTCGGCGACTGTATGAAGAATACAATGGTAAAGCATGAATTGAGTCATACTACATAAGTATAAATTATAAACTGAAAGAAATGTCATATACTACAGAAAAACTGACCAACGTCCCCGGTCCAAGGGCCGCGAAAGCAGGAGGTCGCTGGGTCGATCACAGCCCAGGGTGCGTAGCCAAGATGCCAATCGCTCACGCTCAGTCGCTAACGAAACGCAACTGTCATTGTCACACTAATAAGGAAGAGTGATAGAGAGAGGTAGCTGCGATACGTTATTAAGCGTGAGCGATTGGCATCTTGGCTACGCACGCTGCTCACCGGGGACCTTGGTCACTTTTTCTGTAGTATATGACATCTCTTTCAGTTTATAATATATGAAGAATACTTACGCTGGCAGAGTGACAGACGTCAATAAGGAGCAGGGCAAGCACAGGCAGTATCAGAGAAGTGCGGACCATGGCGAATGCTGATGATTATCTGTGGACAAAAAAAAACCTTTTTCAAAACAATTGCTCAAATAGTCCTCTTTTATGGCTGTCTGTTTTGCGTGCGAAAGTTTGTTTTTGCGAACTAGTGCTTTTTACTTTTCCAATCTTTTAAAATTTAGTTGTGTTCCAATTCATGACTGCTTACCGAAGAGTATTATTTTAACTTTGCCGAGACGTAATACAACTACAAGATATTAATTATTAATATTTCACTATTTACCTCTTCATCATAATAATGAACATTAATTTAAAAAAAATACATTGCAAACAGTTCTTATAAATCTGTGTGTATGAAACGGAACAGCTAACGAAACGTCTGTCAAAGTAGAAGCGTTTTTCAATCAGGTAAACATGTTCGCAGGATCTATTAGACATGACGAGACGATTTGTAACGGTATCAAAATGATTTTCGTCTTGGGCGTTAACGCTTGAATCCCTCATTACGATCAGGATCGGGATCCTACTTTAGAAGCCCTCATTACGCTCGGGATTCTATTGTAGAATCCCTCGCCGGAAATATATCATTTTGACACAATAGTACATTACCTAACTAGTGCGGTAAAACAAAGAAAGGCCGAGATCGCAGATGTTTGCGACCCGAGCTGCAAGCGAGGGACGTAAATATGCGAAATGTGTTAGGTACATCATTTTATGCCTACACTTGGGCAGAAATCGGCTTTTTCCGTACGCACAGCGTGCGGAAAAAGGCACTTTATGGCCAGGTGTGGCATAAACTGCTTTTCACACCAACTAAGAGGGAATAAACAAAGCCGAAAACAGCATCATACTAACACCACGATGCCACTAGTTAATGCCCGAAAGCGTAAAAATGTGTAGTCCTTGAACAGAAAAGTGCCACTTTGATCCCTCCTAGCTTGACCAGAAAATACCTTTTTATGAATAGGTGGTGTAAAAAAAAACTTTTTCTACAGCAAAAAAAAGGCATTTCACTCAAGTCTCTTAATTTGTCAATTTAAAATAACTTTACTACTGCCCCGACCTTTCCTAATTAACTTACACAAGTTAACGAATAGTTAAAGAACAAATAAAGAAGGTTAATTATTTAACTTATTTACGCTGGAACTTAATTGTGCCCCTAAGGGCGAGGCCAGGGGTTCTCAAAGTTGTCCCACGCACCCCGATTCAGTTTTGAAGCTGGCATGAGCGTACCGTGACCCGTGACATTGTCGTGAGGAAATCTACTTGGTAATAGTAGCTTCGAGCCGCGTTGCTCGAGCTATCCAGACGACATCATACCATAATGATGTCGTCTGGATAGCTCGAGCAATAATAATTTTTTGTCACTTTTTGCGGGGGTTCGTATACCTACATATCTACTTCTTCTTCTTCTTCAATCTTACACAAATCGACCTAGTCCCACGGTAAGGGACAATTATAAATTGAAAGAAATGTCATAAACTACAGAAAAAGTGACCAAGGAACATTTATTATATTTAATAAATGATTTGATTCGTGCTTTACAATTGTATATGGGACAATATTACACAAATCAACCTAGTCCCACAGTAATCTCAATAACGCTTGTGTTGTGGGTACTAGGCGACGATATATATAATAGACAGATACATATAAATACACATACATGTATGAAAATAGATCGAAGTGTGCAAGATTTGTTAGTGTAGTTGTATCATTGTCTTTGTTAGTGTCGTCATTACATATTAGTTTTTAAGGATGACTCACACTACAACGGGACGGGACGGGACGATCTGTCAATTCCTATAGAAAGAATCACGTGATAGCTCGGAGCCCTCGGATATCACGTGACGTTTTCTATAGAAACTGACAGATTTTTTTAGAGGTGGCAAACAAGCATACGTCCCGCCTGTTGGAAGGCGGTCACCGTAGCCTATGGACGCCTGGAACTGGTGTGACTCATCCTTTATTCGTAATGCGTGAGAAGTGTGTCTGTGTGCACGTTTTCCCCGTAAAAGGTGACAGATTAATTTGCATGGTAAAATGTCCCGTTGCCGTCTCTTGGAAGCTTGTATTGCTTGAGCGAAATGATTGCTACATGATATATAGATTACCTATTATTAAGTCTAGTAGAGTCTAAGTTGTGCATCGATTTTGATAGCACAGACTGTGCTTAGTAAAAGTCATAATTTCATAGAACGACGTTTAAAATAAGCACTTACGCAGCCCCTAATATCAAAATCAAAGCAAACTTGGCTTGGTCTGACTCTTAGTATCCATCACGTATGCAAATGAGGATTACCGCGAGTCGATCTTCCGCTGTTTCCAACGTCACTGACAATTCTCTCATACTGACACAGGACCCACGCGTGAGTGGCGCCGCCTGGTGAGCGACAATTCGGTAGCTCCCATTACGACCAAAGGGCTGGTACCACAAAAATCGCGCAATTGGCTAAGTAAAGTTTTTTGAAGGTGTGAATATTATATTTTTTCCTGATAGCCGACGTCTTAAAGTTCAAGGAAATGTGGCTCTTTTATTTTTATTTCCTATTACTTATTAATAATATTTTTTTAAGTGAACGAGTTGACATTTGTTCAGTTTAACGGCTGAACAGAGCCCAATGCTTTCGTCCGTAATGAGTATAAGGAATTAGAAAAAAAAAGACAACTGTCAATGTCACTTGTGTCATTGACAGTTGTCTTTTTTTTTCTATCAGCTAAAAAACATTGGCTATCAGGAAAAAATATAATATTCACACCTTCAAAAAACTTTACTTAGCCAATTGCGGATTTGTATGTCCATCTCTGTCACACTTGCATATTAGAGTGACAAAGACGTTCCATCAATGACAATTTTCGATGTTCGCAGGCATGCTGGTAAACGCCTGGGAGGTTGTGTAACAAACTTTGAGAAACTTAATATGTCCAGAAAAATGTTCTAATTACAGCACAAAATAATACCTACTACTTGTAATGATTTAGTTTGGACGGAATATAAATTTATCGCTTGGGTAGATAATTTAGTTTACAATCTATAAGTTGCTATAATTCTAATTATTCTTTTGTAGACAATTTTATTAGCCAAGAATGTAGTGTCTAATCGTTTGCAAACAGAATTATAACCATAAAATAGGTAGTTTAATGTTTAATTAACGTTTTGCTATTCTTCAAACAGATATGTTAATTCAAATGAAGATTAAATTGCTAAAAATGTAACTCACTTAAAATACAATAAAGCGTTTAGAAATAAGAAAACAAATGATAAAAGATGTTTCGTGAGATCCGATATGACTGTTTCACTTATCAAGTTGTCAGTAGACAGAAAGGGAAGCGGCCATTTTGAATTGCCGTATTGAAAAAAAGCTTTTGAACGAGCGTACACCAGCCAGTTAGGGAAGCGTTCGTAAGTGTATGAATGTTAAAACGGGGTTTTATTATTTTTAATTTTAAATGTGGAATTCCTTTCAGACCATGTATTGTAAAGGTTTTACCTTTACAGCCGCCTTGGTTTGTTGGAAGGACTGGCTTTATGAGTATTTCAAATTGAGAACTCTAGCCAGTGCTGTCACACCAAGGCGGCGATTGTTTTTGATGGATTCCGTGCGTAGCAGCCTACACTACACGAAAGGTTCTATGTTTGAGTTTGTCAGTTTTGGGTTTTTTATAACCAGAATCACGAGTAGGTACTATTGATTTAAAAAAAGAATCCCCCCCGCTTTTTTGGTCAGTTTTGAACCGCATTTTTTCATATATTTTGTATGAGATATTACAAAACTGATAAGTTTTTTTTGTAAGGACAATCGAGGACCCTTAAAACTCAAAGCAAAAAACGCCATATTTTCCTACTACGCGTCACTTATTTATATATCCCGTAATGTCATACTAATCAGCACTGGCAGTTTCATAGTAATAAACCGCGCCCAAAATTCGTTTATTGTACTTTATGTGTACTTTACGACACCATTGTCTAAATGATACTGTAACATCGCTCGTAGGTGGGTACTAAACTTCTAGAATTAGGAAAAATATCAAAATGAGGTCGATGCGGCTTATTTCGTCATAGGGTAATTTTTTAATGCTACGGCGGTGGCAAACAAGCATACGTCTCGCCTGATATAAAGTCACTTGTGCAAATGTTTGCACATGTAACTTTTGTTGATTGACGGGGAGAATTCGCATTCTCTCAGTCATCATCTTAACTCTGTGAAAACGAGTGCTGTAAAGGGCTCGAAATGTAGGATCATGGTGTTAATAAACGCGATTAATCCGTTCTAAAGAGTTTAATATACATCATAACGTTGTATATGGTATTACATAAGAACACTGCTCTTATGGATTCTCATACAATATATAGACTGACTAGCCAAGGCTGCAGTAGATTTTTTTTTTAAATTTATATCATACCAATTTTTTTCATACCGAAAAAAACAGACGCACATAATAAAAAAAAATCTACAGCAGCCTTGGCTTGTCATACTATATTAGCACTGTTGTTTTTTTTTTATTTCTGTAGTGGGCATACGACATGTTCCACATTCTGCCACCTTTCGAGATTTTGCTTTTATTATTACTAGCAACAGCGATGTAAATTAAATTAAATTAAATTAAATATTAATTTATTTCAGATATAATAAGGGTTCTTAAAACTTTAAGGTCCGTACAAAACGAGACGAAGTCTAGTTTTGTAATAATAGACCCGAGAGTTTTAAAAACCAATCATATGCTGTTGCATACGCTAGGTTTTTTACGACTGCTAAAATAGTGAAAAAAGCCCACTATATTGCCCACTGTATAAATTAAAGAAAAAATCAACAGTGCTCATATAATTATATTACTAGAGAACAATGTTAATAGCTACTGTTATGTGTTCATTAAATATTATCTACGTATTCTGTGGTATAGCCTCATATGACAATGTTATTCTTAGCCGTTCTTTAATTTCCTTCACGCTATGAAATGGAAAAGCAACATAGAGCGGGGTAATGGAAAATTGTCTATTATAATGACATGAAGCATTTTCTTACGTATCTTAATAGTTTAGTATCGTACAATTTAGATAGATTGCATTAAGATAGAATCAACAACTATGCTCAGACATCAGATATGGCAGAGACTCAATTTAGATCGTAAACTGAATGGCGTTAAGGGGCATTTTCAAAAATAAGGTCCTTGTTTGTTGAAAATATAGGAAGTTTCTGGTTTTTTATAACCATACAATGAGTATAAAACTATGTCATACCCATTCGGCGAAGGCCTGTCAGCTACACCGTCTGGTTTAAGGGCATTTTCAAAAATAGGGTCCATTTCCGTTTTTTTTAAGTTTTGATTTTTTTTACACCAAAATCACGAGTAATATTGATTTAAAGAAGAAAACGAGTGTCCCGGTTTTTTTTGGTCCGTTTCGTAATGCATTTTATATGGGAATATGGGCCGTTACAAAACTGACAAATGTTTTTTGTATGGACAATCGAGGACCCATTAACATTAAAACTGTGCACTTTTTTCTGAAAATTCCCTAAGACGTCGTCGATTCACGAAAGCTAGCGCGGAAAATGTATGAAACTGTCATTTTAAGAGAGGTATGGGCACAGCGGATGCATATCGTTTAGTGTGGTAGGGCACAGCACAACGAATGTCGTCTCACTCAAATCTGGAGCAGAGCCCATCTGGGGAAGTACCTCAACCTTACAGAAAACCGCAGTTTAATAACACTACATAGTGTTGCGTTTCTGTTGGTGAGTAAGGTCGCCAGACCTCCAAGAGGATTCACTGTGTTGACAGCTGGGGACCCACGGAGCAAAGCTTGCCCCTTTAGCTGTCAACACAGCGAATCCTCCTTTTTTTAAAGGGTTGGCAACGCGCATGTAATACTCCTGGAGTTGCAGGCGTCCATAGGCTACGGGACCGCTTACCATCAGGCGGGTCGTATGCTTGTTTCACTTGTTTGTCACCGTCGTAGTATTAAAAAAAACATACGTTTCCGAGCCAGCTTTCGTGAATCGATCTATACTCGGCCTATTAAACATGTGAAGGTTAATTTGACTAAAACTATGTATATCTAAGTTTAAAACAGGTATTATGTCGACCTTTAAAGCGAATATTATCCTCAAAAGACAACCATCATATGTTGAACCCTATAATGGAAAGACATGTTATTACAATAGGGGTCAAGTTTAATGGTAAATAGTTTACAAAGGTCTATGAAGTATTTTGAGAATAAACAAACGGTTTTGGAGGGACCTTTTACCGTATCAGGCGATTAAATATCTTTCTGCCTTTGAAAATGTATTGTAGTTATTGTTTTTATGTATAATATAAAACCTATTATTTACTTATAGTTTTATGATTTGTTTGTTTTCGTTAACTACTTATACAGGGTTTTTCAAGATTCAAATTATATTTTTTTTAAATATTTTTTTCTTTTTGGCTTGTTGAGACTTGGGGGGACCGTAGGGCTGGCGCTTATTTCTCCCAACGTATCGCCATAGCTGTGCCACAGCGTAAGGATGTATTCTATACAGTGGGTTAACTCCGCCGATTTCTGGGTCATCGATGGGGGGCGCGCGGGGAAGGAGGCGGGAAGGAAATGCCGCCGAATTTCCATGAAAATTCGGCGGTCTATTTTAAGGGGTGTAAAATGGAAATTAGTTTGCCAATCAGACTGTAATATCTTTCGCATAGTTTCTGACAACCCTGAGCCTCAGCACGACCACCGAGCCGAGCCGCTGGCCGTGTATGAAGTTACCTCACTATATGGAATACATACCTACGCTGTGGCTGTGCAGAGGTAACGCCGCCAGTGTCATAGCGACCATGCCACAGGCGGACTTTTTAGACGGGGTACTTTCTTTAATTGGGCTTTTGTAGGTAAGTTTTTTTTTGTACACTTTTTTCTTGTTATAAATATAAAAATAATAAGCAGAAAAGTGTGCGAACAATACCAAATTTCATGACCTCGGCCGGGACTCGAACCCGCCCGCCGCTCGGGAAGTACTTTCTTACGGTAGATGTTGCTAAGCGCGCCCCTAAGGCGTATACGAGGGATATGGTGGAGAAATTCGGGGCCATGTGTGTGATATCGGTAGCTCAGTTGAAAGAGCGATGAGCTGGTATCCCAGAGGCGCGGGTTCAAGTCCCGTCCGAGGTCATATTTTTTTCCAATTTAATTTTCTTTCTGAAAAATTTTAATTATAGCCTAGTCTAGTCTAACATAGTTTAAGACACTTTGTTATTAACAATTTATGGACCTACGATGTCTGAAATAAAGAAATTTGAATTTGAATAGCTGTATGCTTGTTTTGCGGTCAAATTTTACAGTTCAATAAATTACTATTGCAGCTGTTAATAATTCATGGTTTTTCGTAACTCTTGGTCCATGGGGTCCCAGCGCACGCAAGTTTTTTCGTAGAAATCGCAAAACGTCTGGTTGATGTTACTGGTGACCGAAGAGCTGGTGGCTTCCTCGCACAACGTATAAGTATTGCGATACAACGAGGAAATGCCGCCAGCATCCTAGGTACAATGCCTCAAGGATTTATTTTAAATTTAAGGTAGGTAGTTAGGTAAGTTACACTTACTGTATATATTTTGAAAATAAATGTTATATAATAAAGATAAAACTAATACCTTAATAATTAAAATACAAAATGGCGATATTTTGAATCCATTCGAAATTAATGACATTAGGTACAATATTCACTTTTCTTCCTCCAAGCGTTTTCCTGGCTTATGCCACGGTTTAGAGAGCCTGGGGTCCGCTTTGGCAACTAATCCCAAGATTTGGGATTTGCGTAAGCGCTAGTTTTACGAAAGTGACAGTGCCATCTGACCTTCCAACCCAGAGAGTAAACTAGCCCTTATTGGAATTACTCCGGTTACTTCACGAAGTTTTCCTTCACCGGAAAGCGATTGGTAAATATAAAAAAATATTTCGTAGGTACATAAGTTTCGAAAAACTTGGTGTAAGCCGGCAGGATTTGAACCCGAGACCTTCGAAATCAAATATGCTTAGATAACATGAAGAACACCTAAAAATTTGCACTACTTGACTAGGTACGTCTCACTTGCACTATATTAAATTTTACCCACTGTTTTCATAGGATAAAGAGTGCCTTTCGAAACGATAAATAAATATTGTGGGACGATCGACCTAGTCCCACGGTAAGCTCAATAAGGCTTGTGATGTGGGTACTAGACGACGATATATATAATAGACAGATAGATATAAATATTTAAATACATAGAAAACATCAATAAACAGGAAAATATTCGTGATAAACACACAAATAAATACCCTGACCAGGATTCGAACCAGGGACCTCCGGCTTTGTAAGCAGGAGGTCCCGGTGCAGGGGGTGACGATGTTACTAAAATAACCTCGCTATATTATCTTCTTTGTAGTTTTCTGTTTCTTCTTTTCAAAAAGGAATATTATATAATTTCCGGCCCATTGTCCAGTTCATCCTGTATAATCGGCTTGTCATCTTCCTATTCCACTTGAAGTCAAACAGCATACTATATGAGGCGTTGAATGCATCTCTCAAGGGCCGTAGATAAATATTAGATCAGAATCACAAGGGGCCAAAATACATATATATTCACTTTCATGGTGTTCGTACCGTTTGTTATATCACCTTGTTTTATTCCGTTCTTCAAGTTAACCCAAGTTAATTTATTTAATAACTCTTGACGGTATTAGCAATTAAAAAAAAGTATAGGTATATTATAACGTTGTCTATGGTATTCCATAAGAACACTGCTAAACAATGGTCATATGGATTTTCATACAATATTTTAGAACTGTTGTTTTTTTATAGTGAGCATACGACATCTTCCACCCTGTGCCACCATTAAAGATTTCGCTTTTTTGCTGTTGTAGAAGAACTTGTGTATGCAACAGCTTATTACAGGTTCTTAAAAGTCAAGGGTCGCTGTTACAAAACAAACGAGAATCAATTATGAGCTGTTGCATACGTTAGTTTTTCTACGACATCTAAAATAGCGAATAAAGCAAAATCTCGAAAAGTGGCAGAATGTGTGATGTCGTAAGCCCACTATAGAAATTTAAAAAGATCAACAGTGCGCATATATTGTATGAAAAATCAATAGGATCATCGTTCAGCAGTGTTCTTATGGAATACTAAAGACAACGTTATGATGTATACATTTTTCATCAGTCATCTAATTGACAGATAGGATTGCTCGAGTAGTAAATCTAACTAGATGTATAAACTAACTAAAACCATTCCTGTGATAGCTACAAATATTCACTATGTTACAAACACACAGAAAATAACGCGTGACAAGTTGCGAGAAGTTGTAACAAGTCCCAGCTTCAAAAGAACTGACATTGTAGACATGTCTACGAAGCTTGTCACACTGAATGTAGGTAATGAATGTAGAATATAAAGGATTACGTATACAGGATGGTTTGGAACTAGGGACCTTTATAAAAAATACTATAATTATTTAATGTAATTTTTTTACAATTTTTATGTTATGGGTAATGGCTTGTCTAACAGGTCTTCATCGCCATACAACGTGGCAACGCTGCGAGCGTGACGGGGACCTATGGGCGAGGTATGGCGCACAACGGGTTTTAGAAGTAGTTATTTGGTTTTTATTGTTTTATGGGTTTAATTTCTTATTTTACTACATTATTTTTTACCATGGGCCTATTATGTATTGTTTCATTAAGTACATAATAAATATCCTTTTCTAATTACAGTAGTAATATACTTAGGTATATTAAGTTACTCATGTCAATAAAGTCGAAAATAAGTATAATAATATAAGTATATAGCAGTAGTTTTCTATATATGATTACAGTATTTTTTTGTTGCTACATGAAACCTTATGGTTTAAAAAACAAGGACATTTATTTTGCTCCTGAATTATGGACGGTTTGAGATACTTATGTAATTGATTTGTTGTATATGTAATGACGTGTAAAAGTACCCTTTAAGTCTTCCTGCAGATAAAAAATTGAAAGAAATGCCATATACTACAGAAAAAGTAATCAAGGCCCCCGGAGAGCAGGGCTGGAATATGATATATGTGAACATCCGAAGTCGATAAATGAGAAGTCCCTATGACAGCTCAAAAGTGCTAACAAAATACCGGCCACTCATAATTGGCATTGACGGGAAAACCTCATACAAATCCGCGATCGCTTTATTTTCGCCGTACTAGCCCTGTATCCGTAATGTCACATACCGTGGGTGTTAAATCTGGTCTCTTTGTGTTATAATTTTCGTGATGGCATTTCACTATTTTGTGCTCCAAACTTTAAAATCCTTTATAGGCCCAGAAAGTTCTGAAAGGATTAGGTGCCGCATAATTCCCGTGTGGAATACCTACATTTAATTATTGGAACAAATGCTTATTAATTTATTCAATAGTATACAGGGTGAAATTTTTGTGATTGTTTTCCCGCAACAAAATGATTTTGCCATGGATGTACAATTGATGTGTAATCTTTTTTTATTAATGTTGAGAAATGCCAGATTTATAAAAACGTCGGATGAAACTCGAAAGTGACCTAACACCAGCATTATGAGGATTTTTTACCCTTAATTATAATTTTTATACATTATTGCGTTAGAAAAATGTAGAAAAGCAATCAAAAATCGGAAGCTAATATCGGTAAAAAAAATATGAACCTGCAATATTAGCTATTTTTAATAACGCCAACGCCTAGTGGTTATGACGTTAGCCGCGTAAGCAGAAGACCCGAGTTCGATCCTCGGATTGGCCGTCGGTGTTGGTCTTTTTCTTTAGTAGACATCTATTTCAATTTATATGTATATAGTAGTGTTACTACTTTGATAACAAATAAAAAAAAAGATTTTGACGTGACAACGTCTTATAAATTGGTTTGCCGGGTGACACTTCAAGAAACTGCGTTACGCTCCGCTCACGTTATGCGCTCACAATGAGAGCGAGTGAGAGGCACGCGTCCCTTCCACTCGGGCATGGTTAGCCCGCCTAAGAGCGAGAGAGACAGACATAAAAAGTGAAAGGCACGCGTCCCTTCGCGCGTAAAATTATTTTACCACTCAAAGTCGTTGTCACGTAAAACTTTCGCCCGTATACCAACTTTACAGGCAGCGGATTTTATTTTTTATTAACAAAAAGTTATATAATAGGGAACAACTAAAAATAAAAATAAAACTCAAGTACATTAGTCATTCTGAAAAGCGCACACGTGACAGCTGCATTCAATATAGAAAAATGGAAAAGTTGAGTTCATATCTCTGTAACTTTTCCGTTCAGAATAATCTTTACCGCGGAAGCGGGCCAAGTTAACGTTATCTGAATCGAAAAGAATCTGATCTGTGAATCTGAATGTTTAGCTTTAGGTTCACTAGGACGAGACGGGGCGGCACGGGATGAAAATAGAAAGAATCACGTGATAGCGCGTTTTCTATAGAAATTGTTAGATCGTCCCGTCCCGCCCCGTCCTGTCCCATTCTATTGTTAGTAGTGTCATACTTTATCCGTTGATAATGTTGATTCATATGATTCGTTCTAGAGTATTTATCTATTCCATAATTCCACTGTTGCCACGATTTTTTAATTTAAAATTTTACTCCTTTTTCTACTCCAGCACTTCTATCTGTCAATTAGATGGCTGACAGCGATATTTAAAAAGTATACATTATATCGTTGTCTATGGTATTCCATAAGAACACTGCTCCTATGAATTTTCATACAATATATGAGCACAGTTGTTGTTTTTTTTAATTTCTATAGTGGGCACAACATCTTCCCTATTCTGCCACGTTTTTAGATTTTGCTTTTTACGCTATTTTAGCCGCCGTAGAAAAACTAGGGTATGCAACAGCTCATAATTGGTTCTTAAAACTCTCGGGTCTATTAATACGGCGACTCCCAAGTTTTAAGAACCTTTATTATATCACTGTTGCATAAACTACTATTAAAAAGCAGTCACATATTTACAACGTCCCTTTTATGACAACGATTAACTGTACTAATAGGAAAATCATAAATAAACCATAAAACTTAATACCCCGGGGTTTTATATTATATGCTGATAAACAGACCTAGGAATCGGCGGGGAAAATTTTCTTGACAGGTAGGGACTTCCTATATCGATAAACTCAACTATCGATGTTCATATGTATACCAGTGATCGCCCCAACATTGTGTGGGTTTATGTTTACATTGTGTGTGCATAGCATATTTTAAATACTCGCTAGGTTATATAAAGGTAGATCGTAATACATATTCCACTTCAAAATAGGATTTATCAACCAAGACGAAGACGCTTCATGTCCGAAAATGTAAAAGAAATTCTGGTCGTTACTCGAACTAGTTAATAAATAAATTTCTTAGGATTATTTTCCATTTTACCACCATTTTTATGGCGCAAGCAACGGAAAGTTTGAAAAATATATGGAAATTTAAGGTATACTATTTCTACTATACTTATTCTCCTACTAGGACGTAAAGAGCTTACTAATTCTGAGCAGAAAACATAAAAAATTCCAATTTAGCAAAAAGATATTTCTACAACAAAAAATAAAATCGCCCTATTACTAAAAATATAAAGTCACTTTTGGTTAGTTAAACACCCTTTTCCAAAAAAGAAAGCTTTCTATTTTTTTAGCTTTTTTTCAATTCAATTCAATTCAATTCAATGTATTTATTTCGAGTAAAGGTTACACTCATATATTGAGTCTTAGAGTCGTTTTAAAAAAGATAAAATACCTACACTCATTAACCATTAACTTGTCAGAATAGTCAATATTATAAGAATACAAATGAAATATATATTTAATATATTCGATCACTTTTGTTTATTAAATACCCTATTCCAAAAATATATAAACGTTCCATTTTTCAAAAAGTTTCTCAGAGTCGAATGTTTTAATATAAAATACGTTAATTAACTATAAACTTGTCAGAATAGGCCGTATACTGAAATATCATTGTTAAAAAAATCAAGGGTAAGAGTAAGGAGCGCACACTTACCCGAGTCGCAGCCACTGAATGCAGTGCGGAATGAAACCCGCCATTATATAGGGCCCGGAACAGGGACGGGAAGGAGCTGCCTCGATATTTAATATATTTTACGTCATTTCGTGTGGTAGTGACGTAATGTTAGGATATTAGTTGAGTTTAAATGTTAAGCCTTATACAATAGTTTGTTAGGAGAGTTTTACAATAATTGAACGGCTTCGCTAGCTTAGTTGGTAGTGACACTGCCTACAAAGCTGGAGGTTTCAAGTTCAAATCCGGGTAAAACGTTTATTCGTGTGCTTGTCATTGTCACCAATATTTGTTTCTGAGTTATAGACGTTTTCTATGATTCTATGTATACTCGTATCGTTGAATAGTACCTTTAGTTTAGCTTAGTTATAACTTTGCTTAGTTTGGGACTGTGTCGAGCTGTGTGAGAATGTCCGCAAATAAGTACTTATTTATTTATAGGTTATAGGCCCAGAGCATGGATGGGTACGAGTTATTGCTTTAAAGTCAAACGTATGTAGATGCTTTTCTTTTATTCATATTCAACAACCTTATTCTGTGTTGAGTTAATAAATATACCCGTGTGTTTAGTAACAATTGTACTAAAACGCATTTTAATTTATCATTGAATGTAGCTTCTAAAATAATTTACTTGTTTTTTTCAAAAACACGCTTGGTATACCAATTTTTTTATTTTATGTCTATAAATGTGCATGGTATGAAGGCCTTAACAAAAACAAAAACACATGGCTAATAGTAAGGAGCTTACACTTACCCGAGTCGCAGGCACAGAATGCAGCGCGAACTGAAGTCCGCCGTTATATAGGGCTCGGAACAGAGGTTGAAAGGAGCTGCCAGACGTCACAATAGCGTGGGATTACTAAATTATCATAAAACTTAATGTCATTTGAATTTTCAACCGTAGGCCCGGGGTTAGCTTTGTACAGAAAATTTTGAAAAGTCTTCTATACTTCTATACTTCGCAAACCATTTTAATGTTGCCAACTTTCAAACAATAAACATCAGAGTTTATAGACGTTATTTTAAAATTATAAACTTAACCAACCCGAATCAAATTTTTGCACCAATTAAACCAGTTGCTTTTTCCGTGTAGGAAGAATATCGTGAGGATACCTGTATACCTCCGCGTAGAAATACAAAGATGTATGTGAAGTCTCCAACTCAAGCATCTAGAACTCAACCCCTCTCGCGCTTGAGAAGCCTGTGCCCAGCAGTGGGATGTATAGACTGAATTAATATTATTGTTAAAAAATAAATAAATGATAATACATAAATATAGATTTTCATTTTAAACTTTTTTTTTAATATGGCGTTTCTTGGTCGCCATAAACAAATACTGAGCGACACACTCACTCTATAAACCAAGCACATCAAGAATATTCAAGAATGGAATAAAAAAATATAAATAGGTAAATAATAATATTATAGGACAATCTTACACAAATTAACCTAATCTCACTGTAAGCTCAATAAGGCTTGTATTATGGGTACTAGACGACGATATATACAATAGACGAACCTCTTAACGGTGGTTAGTATAGGACATAAGAAATGTAATTAGGTAACTTTTAAATGGAATTGCAATTAAAATTTTACTCATAAAAAATAATTCGGCCCGCAATGTAATGCAAACACACTCGCCTTAAACATCCGTTGACAACTGTCAGCGTCAAATTGTTTAAAGTACATTGCTGCTGAAAATTTTATAAAAGCAATTCGAAGTAAATATTATAGGACATTCTTTTCTTACACAAGTTTACTAAGTACCGCAGTAAGCTGAAGAAGGCTTGTGTTACGGGTACTCAGACAACGATGTATATAATATACAAATACATAAATACATAGAAAACATCCATGACTCATGAACACAGATATGTGTTCATCACACGAATAAATGCCCTTACCGGGATTCGAACCCAGGACAATCGGCTTAGCAGGCATGGTCACTACTAGGGAATGCAACCGGTAAATATTTTGTATGACAATTACCGGTAGTTTACCGGTAATTACTATGCATTTTTTACCGGTTTACATTCCCTAGTCACTACCAACTACGCCAACCGGTCGTCAAAATATTAACAAAGTGCGACTGTTTCATGTACTTAATAATGTTTGTCTACGATAACTTTTAATACATGGCCGAGAAATACAAATGTCGTCTCCACACCTCCTCTGTGCCCCCACCACTTCTCGACGCCCCGCGGCGCGGACCGAATGCTTCTTGACATAACACCCTGTATATGCTCATTATGCCTTATTGTAATTAACTATATGTATGGTCGAGTATATTATTATGTGGGTGGACTGGAAGAGATTCCTGTTTTAAGCACAGTTTTTTTTAAACTTTCAATACTGCGAAATAATGTCAGTACTTAGCAGATTTCAAATAATACACCAAATTTTTTAAAGTCCGTCTGTCTGTCAAGACCCTTTGTATCGGGAACGCGTATAGGTAGCAAGTTGAAATGAATACCACATACACAAGTCTGCAGTCACTTGAAGCTGTAAAAAACCAAACCTCTACGTCAACGCAATCAAAAGATAGGCCGTTTGTCGCATTTCCCATACATTTGCAATGGGAATCTAAATGTATAGGGTACTTCCCGAAAATCAAGAAATTTGGCAAAAAGCAAGAATTTGTAGCACAAGTACAGGAGAACATCCGAAATCCTTTATAGTTGCCGCATACTTAGAGTTCCAGGCGAGTATACTTTGGGTGGAACCCTCGGTGCGTGAGTCCCACTCGCCCTTAGCCGGTTTTTTAGGGTTCCGTAGCCAAAATGGCAAAAACGGAACCCTTATAGTTTCGTCATGTCCGTCTGTCCGTCTGTCCGTCTGTCCGTCTGTCCGTCTGTCACAGCCGATTTACTCGGAAACTATAAGTACTACAGTGATGAAATTTGATGGGAATATGTGTTGTATGAACCGCTACAAAATTATGACACTAAATAGTAAAAAAAAGAATTGGGGGTGGGGCCCCCCATACATGTAACTGAGGGATGAAAATTTTTTTTTCGATGTACATACCCGTGTGGGGTATCAATGGAAAGGTCTTTTAAAATGATATAAAGTTTTCTAAAAAACATTTTTCTTAAAGTGAACGGTTTTTGAGATATCAGCTCTCAAAGTCGTAAAAAGTATGTCCCCCCCCCTCTATTTTTATAACTACGGGGTATAAAATTCTAAAAAAAATAGAGGTGATGCATGCTAATTAACTCTTTCAACGATTTTTGGTTTGATCAAAGTATCTCTTATAGTTTTTGAGATAGGTTGATTTAACTGTAATTTTGGTTAAGTTAAAATTAATATTCATACATAAAAGTACAAGGCAAAATATCGGGAGAGTTTAGGCTCCATTCACCAGGTGTATAAATTGACATAATAAGTTTATTATATTTGCTGCTACGGAACCCTTTGTGCGCGAGCCCGACTCGCACTTGGCCGGTTTTTTTATTTATTTTTATTTATTCAGGGATCCAGTATCAAAAGTTTTGGCAACCGAGCAACTGCGGTTGTACTTACGCGTACTTGTATGGTCTAAACTTTGGGAACAGGATATCATGGGTTTAATCCTGAGTAGATTTACCCGGAATTTCATACAGAATATTATTTAATATTTGCCACAGCCTTTTGCCGATAAATATTCGTGAAAATGTATACAATTCATACAGGAAAAGTGGAAAAACTTATAAGAGAACACGAACTGGCGTCTGGGATACGCCCATCGCTCTACCAACTGAGCTATCGAGAACTATTTTCTACCACTACTCAAGAGCGAAACGGACATATCCCTGAACGGCGCAGGCGCTATCCAACTTATGTTAAGCACACAGTAGTCTCGGAGATCTCTCTCGCTTCGTTCGCTTGTTCGAAAAATTTCCCCTAGATTCAGCGGCACTTGAACATAAATCGACTGTGAAATGACATAAACCGATGATATTTTGTTGATAAATGCGAATCAATATTTTATATATACAACCAATATGTCAATATCAATCTTGTGAATGTTCAATTTCTTATTAATGCCGTGTAAAATTGGGACAAACTATGATATAATAACTATCTATCTTATAACTTTTTGCTTTTGGCGTTGAGACGGCCCAAGACCTATACCGAGACCTGTTCAAACGATTGGTCGACGTCACCGGGTATAAGAAGTCTGGGAGCTACCTCGCTCAACAAAAAGTATAGCAATTCAGCGAGGAAATGCTGCCAGCATTCTTGGGACCATGCCATGTGTTTTAGTTTTATAGTTATTTAAGTTAATTTAATTTTTAATTTTTTTAATTATTGATGACTCCCAGTCCGATCCGATCCGATCCGGGACGTTTAAACTTTTACGTTTACCATTTAGGAACGGATATCCAAAATACGACGTACATTGATTAGGTACATGCTTACAGGAAATGTTTTACGCCCAACTAAAGGATGACTCACACCAGTCCGATCCGATCCGATCCGATACTAAGACGATCTGTCAGTTTCTATAGAAAACGTTTCGTGACCTCCGAACGCTCCGAGCTATCACGTGATTCTTTCTATAGAAACTGACAGATCGTCCCGTCCCGTCCTTGTGTGAGTCATCCTTAAGCGTTACTTTCCCTAGATATATATGTCATACATTTGCATCTGTAATTCAAAATAAACACGCAATGAAATCGTTACTCCCATCACGTTGACCTTCCAGTAGATTTCAAACTCATAATAAGTGTGAAGTTTCCTTATTTATACTCACTGGGAACAGTATTCCTTGAGTAAATAATTAAAACAACTTAATTATCCATAATCATGGTGGATGTTCATGGCGGTTTCTGTCAGGGAGCCCTACGTAACCGTGCGCATTTTTGAAATTCGAACGCTCGAATACAAAAACAAGTGATCGAAAATAATCGCGGGTGAAAATTTGTCACGATTATATTACCGGCGCGTCGGTCGAATTACCAGCGCTTCTATTTTTCAACTTTCAAAAACAAACGTTGAGATGTTTAAAGTCTGTAATCTTGGATCTGTTTGTCTTGGCTAATTTTATGAGGAGTTCTGAAGTTACAACTTTTCAGTTAACCTGTGGTCAGCAGCAAGGGGTATTGAAGAGGGGAGATTATCTCACCTTTTTATTTATTTATAGTTTTCTCTTTTTTTTCGAGAATATGTGATTTCTACAAAGAATCGCGAGCTTTTTCCATCCTAGTAGGAGAACAAAGTGTCCTGTAATTTTCCCCCATTTTTTTACAATTTTTTCATACATTTTGTATGGAAGTGGCGAAATGGACGGCTTGAAACATGTATGGAAAGATTGTAATTTTTTTGTCTTGTCAGGGCATTTATTTGCTTTGAATATTTAACTACACGGAGGAGCTATTGACAGGCCTATTTCTCTGCCAAACGCATATGACTTACAATCATACTCATTGTTACTCATTGTATGGATTAACAATGACCTTCGATCTGTATCTCTCAATTTTCGAGTATTTTTTATGGCTTACATTAACCCCAACGGCCTTAAGAAAATTTAGCTTATCATATTTACTGTCTTCGAGATATTCGTCGTTTGGCAATTTTAGTCCAAAATAACAGTTTTTTGTACTGACTTTTTGAATTGACTTTAAATAGGAACAATTATATGTAGATTGCACATTTATAACAGCATTAACTTCTTTAGAATATCGAAAAGCTAGCTTTTTCAGACCATGTTTAATAACAAAACTATTAGTTGTAAAATAACTATTAGTTTTTTTTGAAATCTGGCTCTTGAAAGTCAAGATAAAAGATTGATAAATCGATGACTAATTGTTTAGTAATTTTACTTATAGTATTTTTTTCAAGTACGATAATTATTAAAATAAAATCATTTATTCTCGAAATATATACAGCAAGTGTAACTTACCTAACTACCTAATAGTATTCGTGGCGAAATATCGAGTTAAGACTCGTAAAAAACGGCGATTTCCGCGTGGAGCCCCTTAAAGGATGACTCACAGTAGTCCGTTTCGTCTCCAATCCGATCTGTTCCTATAGAAAGTATCACGTGATAGCTCGGAGCCCTCGGACGTCACGTGACTTTTTGTATAGAAACTGACGGATCGGAGACGGAACGGACTACTGTGAGTCATCCTTTAAGGATTGACACAGTATTTCTGGATCAATTATTCTCGTATCTTCTTTACTCTACGCCAAGACTGAACTCTAGTCAACTTTTCTGCAAAGTCTCATTAAACTTTCTTATACAGATGTATAATACTTACTGTTCACTGGCGCTCAGTCGTCATCAGATACATCTGAGATGCCGAGGTCCTCACAAATATCTATACCCGCGTCTGTCGTCGAAGCATAGTGCACACTCAGATATTTAAAAGAACCTAGGCTGATCCGATATATAAGTTTTTTTGTCACATGCGCGTTGCCGACCCAGTAAAATCTTGTACAGTCAACTAGAAAGATATGATTACGGCCAAAGTGCCAAAATTATGTAACATGACCTTAATATTCAGGCAATAAAGTCTTGTATACGTATTTTTGGCACTTTGGCTGTATTCGTGTTTGTAGCTGACTGTATACTTCTTTTTTGAAGAACCCATACTCTAATTTTCTGAGAAACCTCGGCTCATTCCACAGCCGGAGCGTCCAGGCCCCAGGTGTTTAGAAGTGACTCAGTTTAGGTCGTCAACTGAATCGCGTTAAGACGTCATGGTAAGGCGCCAGCGTGCGTAGCCAAGATGCCAATCGCTCACGCTCAGTCGCTAACGAAACGCAACTGTCATTGTCACACTAATAAGGAAGAGTGATAGAGAGAGGTAGCTACGATACGTTATTGAGCGTGAGCGAATGGCATCTTGGCTACGCACGCAGGTGTATGGAAGCGACTCAGTTTAGGTCGTCAACTGAATCTCGTTAAGACGTCATGGTAAGGCGCCAGCGTGCGTAGCCAAGATGCCAATCGCTCACGCTCAGTCACTAACGAAACGCAACTGTCATTGTCACACTAATAAGGAAGAGTGATAGAGAGAGGTAGCTACGATACGTTATTAAGCGTGAGCGAATGGCATCTTGGCTACGCACGCAGGTGTATGGAAGCGACTCAGTTTAGGTCGTCAACTGAATCGCGTTAAGACGTCATGGTAAGGCCCCAGCGTGCGTAGCCAAGATGCCAATCGCTCACGCTCAGTCGCTAACGAAACGCAACTGTCATTGTCACACTAATAAGGAAGAGTGATAGAGAGAGGTAGCTACGATACGTTATCAAGCGTGAGCGAATGGCATTGGCTACGCACGCAGGTGTATGGAAGCGACTCAGTTTAGGTCGTCAACTGAATCGCGTTAAGTTAAGACGTCATGGTCTGGCCTCTCTGTACTCGAAAATATTTTCGTCTGAAATCTGACCCACGAAATTGTAGGGCGTTGGCAAATCTTTAAACTTCTTATTTTGTTTTTCTATGGTTTCTGGATGATGTTACCAACTTAAATATGAATTTATTTTCGGCTTATTAAATTATGAAAAAAAACCTTGATTGTTTTCAAGTCACGATTAACAAATAAAGAAATTTTAAAATGTAATGAATATAAGAGCCTGGGCAGAGAGTACCTTTTTGTACCATGCGGGGTCGAAACACTTGGTCCATGGGGTCACAGCGCACGCAAATTTGTCGTAGAAATCGCGAAACGTCTGGTTGATGTTACTGGTGACCGAAGAGCTGGTGGCTTCCTCGCACAACGTATCAGCATTGCGATACAACGAAGAAATGCCGCCAGCATCCGAGGTACAATGCTTCAAGGACCTACATTAGATTTAAGGTAGGTAGAGGTAGCTAGGTAAGTTACACTTGCTGTATATATTTTGAAAATAAATGTTATCAAAACAAATGACGAGTCTTATTCTTTAGGTTGAGATTTTTCGGGGAGAAAGTCTTCTTGTATTTTGTAAGAACTTATAATTTTTATTTATGTAGGTACTTTTTATACATATCTGCTAGTCTATTATGGTCGGTTTTTATCGACTATCACCGTCGCTGTCACGTTCTAACAAGTATGTATGTGCGAAAGTGACGCATGGCGTGTTAGTCAATAAAAAGGCAACCATGCTAATCCTTGGTTCGTTTAATAATATACCTATGCTAGTGATTTATTGAAAATCGAAGTTTATCGACATCGATAAAAAGATAATTAATCATCATTAATTCATCATAACCAAGATTTCCATTTTAACTTAAAGTAGTGGTTCGCCTCGAACTTGAATTGGCGTCCCCTATATCTTGACCAATTTGGCTCATATTCGAACTTAAACTTTTTATCTCATCTAACCACCTGCCAAATTTCCCGACGATCCGATCAAATAATCGAGTTATCGTACGCTGCGATACAGAAATGCTGGTAAATGGTAGATATTTTACTCACATTATATTTTGAAAAGTCGACTTTACTGATCCACTTGCGAACTTAATCGTTTTTGCGGTGAGTGCAACAGAAGCTTGAAAATTGCAATTTCCTTAAACAAGAATATTAATTTGGTTTTCTGCTTACGGCTAATTTCGTCGTCCTATTTACCGGGAACGCTGGTAACCCAGTGGTAAGAGCATGCAACTTTCAATCTGAAGTTCGTGGGTTCAAACTTGGCTCGTACATAATATTGTCTTCTGTTACCGCGATTGTTATTCATTGAAATTAAACACTTTAGAACGGATAAATCGCGTTTATTAACACCATGACCCTACGTTTCGAGCCCTTTACAGCCCTTTACAGCTTTTTAAATAGAAAACTCCTATGAGTATTAGACATATTAATATACTTATATCGGCTTACTCACGTCTATAAAGCCGATAATAGCTCAACATGATTCGGAACGGTCCGCGTCCCATATTTTCGACTTTATAGACGTTAGTAACCCGCTATATAGTATATTAATAAGCCCTTTACAGCACTCGTTTTCACAGGGTTAAGATCTTAACCCTGTGAGAATGAGTGCTGTAAAGGGCTCGAAACGTAGGGTCATGCGATTAATCCGTTTTAGTGTTTAATTTCAATTGGCTCATACATACCAATGAGTTTTTCGGAATTTATGTACGAGATCTTCCCAGCGGATGCCACGGCTCATCAACGGCTCAGGAAGGTAGCCTGGGGTCCGCTTTGGCTAATCCCAAGATTTGGTGTAGATACTAGTTTTACGAAAGCGGCTTTACGACCTTCGAACCAAGAGGCCCAGCTAAGCCTTATTGGGATTAATCCGGTTTCCTCACGATGTTTTCCTCACCGAAAAGGCGATGGTGTAAACAATAGTTATTTATTATACAAGGGGGCAAAGTTGTTGTTTAACTCTCGGGCTTATATTGAGACCCGAGCAAGCGGTTCAATAACTGGAATCTTGAGCTTTACGAGGGTCTCAAGGCACGAGAGTTGAACAAACTTTGCCGCCGAGTGTAATACAACATTTTTCCCCTCACTATTGCGAGGAAAATACAGACTACATACGATTATAAATCTTATCCACATGTAAGTTATCTTGAAGAAACCATCAAAAATCAATTTCAAAATTTGTCATAGAGTAGGTACGCTCCTGATACTTAAGTAGATATTGCCAACAGCTTACCAAATGCGGGATAAGACATGATCACATGACCAATTTAAGGTGTGACCTCCGATTGCGCATATTTACTATGGGCATATAGGACTCACTTATACTGGACTGGTGGTAAGTGATAGGTATTAGATTACTTTGCCCCACATGTGGATAAAATGCGTTTTTCCACGCTAGTTTTAAAGCACAAAACAGCGCTTTCCGAGCTAGTGAGGGGAAAATGATATTTCGTACATTTCTTCATGTTTTTTGTTTTGCTAGTAAGGGTGCACGGTAGTGTCCCCGCCAAGTTGAGTAGGTCAATTCAATTAAAAACTATCTTCAGTCATGACAATTGTATTATATAAAATTATAAATTGAGTTACATAATATGTCCTATAATAATTGTATACTAAGCAAACACTATACTCTCGATCCAGTCAGCATAGTGTTCAACTTTAGTATAGATCCCGGGATCCCCTATATTGCCACAAGCTTTGCCAAATGACGTCACACCTACCACGGTGTACATGCAGTGGATTTTGTGGTTTTGGATGGTGAGAGGGCCGCCGCTGTCACCCTAAAAAAAAACATTGCTAATTATTAAGTCCGTCTATGCTAAGTTTCCAATTTTGATAGCACAGACAGTGATTAGTTAAGTAAACGTCTTATTCTTCTTTTAAATAATGGCTTCTGTCCAAGAGTTGTACAATTTTGCCAGTGTCACGTATTATAATTTGTTTTAGTATAATATATAAATATAGTAGTATATTGATACTTGGGCGACGTTGTTCGGTAAATGACCTCGCTATATTAATATGTTAAGTTTATAGCTATAAGACTTAAAATATAGCTTCTAAGGTGGCCAAGATCCCGGGATTGCCGCTTGGTGACTAAAGGAGTGACTGAAGTCGTTTCAGGATTAATTCTTCATTAGCTGTATACTGCTTCGTTAGTTTATTGCACAATTAGCTACCAACATTACACATTAAACAACATTTTGCAAACAAAATACAAAAAAATATTCCAGAGACGCCATCGCCATCTTGAGAATCAAACGACAATCCTAAGTAAACGTCATAATGCCATAGAAAGACGTTTAAAATACCATTTTAAAGTTTGACCGTTCAATTGCTTGGAAGAGAGAACGTGTTTTGACTCTACTAGGAAGCGAAGTTATTCTTTATTCTATATCTAATTATATTGAGATCTGAATAAATCAAAATTCTCAGATTTCGAAGTACCTATTCAAGTATAATATATCAGTGATTTTTAGGGTCACTTTGTTGTCTGTCCGTCCATCTATCTGTCAAAACCCTTTATCTCGGGAGCGCGTAAAGGTAGCAAGTTGAAATTAATACCACATACACAAGTCGGTGGTTTCTTGCAGCTGTAAAACAAATTAAACCTCCATGTATGTATGACAGAGACCATCATACTGTTTTTTTCTTACGCTAGTATTACCACCCCGAAGGGGATGGATATAGTTTTGTTTTCCGATTGTTACTGCGATCGTTGGCTCGTCAGATATGCAACTTTAGGTGCACACCATATTTGCAAGCGGCTTATTTAGGCGGTCTAAGATCGTGTCTCTCTCTCGTTCATGTTATTCCACAGGCCAGCGAGTTTTGACGGGGGCTTAGTCAAAGTATTTACCTGACAAGTATCCTTAGACTGGGTGTAGTCCCCGTAGCAGACCTGGGTGACTGGATCGTAGCCGTTCCTAATGTTTCGGCTGGGACGGTACTTCGCGCTACACTCTTTCTCTTTAAATTTGTTCAGCGTCACCTGTGTGCAGATGCTAGTGTAAATAAAATATACAGGTCGTTATTGTTAGTGCAGCCAGGCGATTATTCCTTAAATAAGTATAAAAGGTATTTTAGGAGAGGTATGAGCAGAGCAGAGCCCGTTTGGGGAAGTACCTAAGTAAGCAAGGGGCAGGCTTTACTCCGTGGGTCCCCAGGCCCAGATGTCAACACAGTGAATCCTCTTGGAGCTCTGGCGACCTTACTCACCAACATAAACACAACACTATGAGTAGGGTCTAGTGTTATTAAACTGCGGTTTTCTGTAAGGTGGCTCTGCTCCAGATTTGAGCGAGACGACATTCGTTGTGCTGAGCCCTACCACACAAACGATATGCATCCGCTGTGCCCATACCTCTCTTAAATAGAAAACTATACATAAATACGTTGCAAAAAGGTTGAAATCTTAAAATATTATATCGATACTTATTCTAAGAATATTATTGATACTTGACTTTGATAAAATCGACCTTTTGCAACGATTTAAAGAATAATTTTTTGTAGTATCACCGAATTAGAAGTACCTATCACCAAATAATTCGAGTTTACCCTACGTATATATTTTGAAAGTAAATGTTTTAGTCATAGTAAAAAAAGTATTGTATTGTATGCTTCTCCGCACCCTGTGGTAAAGGCTTTACCCTGATCTCTGCTAAATATCTAGGTATTTACAGCACTCCAAACTGAACCTAAAGATGTACCTTCTGTAGGTAGTCAGCGTTGCTCCCCATCCAAGCAGTGGCTCCCCAGCCGGTGGCTATCGCTTTAGCTTTATCCCCGCCGAATACGTCTAGACACGCCGGCACCGTTGTGAAGTCTAGTTTAATCCTGGGAACAAAATAACATTTATGTTCGAAATATATACAGTAAGTGTAACCTAACTACCTGCTTCTACTTTTAAATACAAATACAAATCATTTGGACTTTTGGTCCATGGGGTCCCAGAGCAAGCAAGTTTTTAATTTTTCTTATTCTCATTTTCTCCTATTTGCACTTGTATCGTTATGTACTATTTCACTTCTCTTGCTCGAAAAGTTCGCCTTTATGTCGTGGCTAGGCGACACAAAATCGCTTTTCATGCTCTAGGACATAAAGTAACATAACAGAGGGTTCGCGGTCGCCGCGGACTCGCCCCCCCGCGCTCCCAGCCGCTTGCAGGCGGCGCGCGGGAAGAACCCAAGCGCGTGAGCATGGATGTTACATTTTCAATGACTTAAAGGTAAATAAAACCTAATATTTTCCTTAAAATCGAAGTGAAAGGCAGAGTGTATACCTCAAGCATAAATAACCATTTTATCCTCGACTACAATATGGGTTTCGTTGCACTTGGACCAATAAATAGCCTCGCCTAAAATGCGTTACTTTATGCCCTTGATATACAATATACTATTTGCTAAATTAAAAACTTCGATCTGTTTTCAACTCAAAGGCGCGAGCTTCAATCTTAGTAATAAGAAAACCGGTCAAGTGCGTTTCGGACTCGCGCAACGAGGATTCCGTACAATTTTTTATTTGTAACTGCATCTTGAAGTCGAAATTTGATGTCAGTCCCATGTATCGACACATTGGATCACACGGTACGTTTTCGTGGCAAAGAGCTAGTATGTGAGTTTGTGTTTCCTTTATATATTTTTATCACCTAAATCGTTTTTTTAGATTTTTTTAAAAGACGGCACTTAAAGCATGGTACAATATTTTAAAGTAGAAAAAAACAATCTAAGGCGGTCAAAAATCAAATTTAGTTCAGAAAAGCATTTATTTATTTTTACTGTAATATTTATGATAATTGTGTAAAAAAGCATATTTTTTTTCGTGAACTTCGAAAAGGGGGGAATTGTTTTTTTTACATTTATAAATCAAACATATTTGATTGTAAAATGTTTTAGAATGTGCAAATTAGGCTCTTTGAAATAATACGGCACATCGACTCGCGGTAATCCTCATTCTACTTACGGGTTCTCAGTCTCCAACAGAGCGATATCGTGGTATTTGGAAGGCGCCTTGTACTGCGGATGTCTGATGATCCGCCGGATCCGGTGTACCTGAGCCGCGGACACGTCGTCGGTCCGCTTCAGGTTCCCTGTGATGGCGTAGGCCACTGGACCCCTGAAAGATATAATATTCATAAAATGTATGTACCTTATATTATGAGCTAGTTAAATCGTATTCCGTGTTTAAAACACATACATTTATAATAAAATATATTTAAGCAGAGAAATATTATAAGGAATCAAAAACAGACAATGTAAAAACATTGTCAAAGACGCCGAATTAAGGATGAATCATACTAGAACGGGACGGGACGGAACGATTCGTCAATTTCTATAGAAAGAATCACGTAATAGTTCAGAGCCCTCGGAGGTCACGTGATGTTTTCATAGAAACTAACAGATCGTCCCGTCCCGTCCCTTTGTAGTGTGAGTCATCCCTTATGAAGCGCCTCCATACAGCTGAGCCTACACTGAACCTACACCGAATCACGTTAAGACGGCATGGTGAGGACCTAGGGGACTTACCATGACGTCTTAACACGATATTCAGTTTAGGTTCTTAACTATGCTCGGTTGAGCTGAGTCGCTGCCATACAACTGACTCAAAGCCCAAGGAACCAAGGACACCCTATCGGGTCTCTTGCCATCCCTGAAAATGCCAATCGGCTCAAGGAGAGCAGGCACGTTGATGGTGGCAAGAGACCGACGGATTGTCATTAAAAGACGCATGTCTCGAATAACGGCCTTCACTTTTTTTACAACACAATCCATGGTGTCCCAGTCGGTCCATTTCTGTGCCACATGAGTGTGGCGTACACACCGAAACCCCCAGTCGCAAACCAGTCGCCAGAAGTCATGTCATGTCAGAAGATAATGCTATAAGTTGATAAACTGACAAGTTGCACAGATAGCGCGACGGTGACAGCTGCCAAATGCAAAGACATTTGACAGAACTGTTTAAAATTATCAGAAATTGTCAGAACGTGCCGACAAACTATCACCTTAATCAGGATATCAGCTTGGCATCTTAGCCCCGCTGGTCTACTTCAGAAGCACTCACAGGTCTCTGGCAGAGGTGCAGTGCCCTGCAGTGAGTATGAACCGGACGCTCAGCAGTGTGATACAGCGGACCCTAAACTGAACCTACACTGAATCGCGTTAAGACGTCATGGTAAGGCCCAGGTCTATTTCACAAGCACTCACAGGTCTCTGGCAGAGGTGCAGTGCCCTGCAGTGAGTATGAACCGGTCGCTCAGCAGTGTTCCGCCGCACTGCCACACCGCTGTACCATTCGACTGCCCGTAACCCAGTAATACCTGAAAGTGAATAAAGTTTCATCAATCTAAAATTTGCTGTTGCAGCATTACCGCACTAGTAAGGAAGAGTGAAAAATAAATAAATATTGTGGGACAATCTTAGACAAATCGACCTAGTCCCACGGTAAGCTCAAGTGAGAGAAAGAGACAGGTATGGGCTCAGCGGATGCATATCGTTTAGTGTGATAGGGCACAGCACAACGAATGGCGTCTCGCTCATATCTGGAGCAGAGCCCATCTGGGGAAGTACCTCCACCTTACAGAAAACCGCATTTTAATAACACTAGACCCTACTCATAGTGTTGTGTTTCTGTTGGTGAGTAAGGTCGCCAGAGCTCCAAGAGGATTCACTGTGTTGTCAGCTGGGGACCCACGGAGCAAAGCTTGCCCCTTAAGCTATCAACACAGCGAATCCTCCTTCTTTTAAAGGGTCGGTTTAATTTAAACGGTCGTCTACATTGTGGTTGCATCTCATGCGGCCCATACTGCCTGACAAGGCTGTTTGCTCGCATAGATACGGAAAGAGAGATAGAGGGTGTGTGAGAGAGAGACAGGTTACCATGTGTGGAAACTCGTCCCGCTTAGCACTAGTGCCTCCAACGATCAGCTCATCGACATTGTGGTTGCATCGACTCACGCGGCCCATACTGCCTGACAAGGCTGTTTGCTCACAAGGGTAGACCAGCTCATGTTGGTAGTCAATGCATTCTGCAATAAAAATATTAATATGTAAAGAAGTGCGGACATATATAACATGACAGATCTATGAGCAAGACAGCGCATAGGGCGCCAGACATCAGTCAGTAGTCTCAAATTGTTGTATTTTCATCTACCCGGTTTGGACGCCCGGTTACGATATAGGCGCTGGTAAACTTACACAAGCCTTATTGACCTTACCTTGGGACTAGGTCGGTTTGTGTTAGATTGTCCCATTCTCCCATTATATTTATTAGTATTTATTATTTACTCACAACAATAGTAATAATTTGTATAAAACGCGAATGTTTAGTAAAATTGGTATGATTCAGGCGTCGTTCAATTGTTTCTATACTCACTGTCCCAAGCTTTTCGTCCAGTCTTAGCCGCAGTCCGCTCTGGTTCCACCCCGGCGCAGCCTTCGACTATAGGCGTGTTGGGACTATAGTCGTACACCGGCACGATAAACTCGGTAGTTGTGGACCTGTATATCAAAAAAAAAATATACATTACATTATTTAATTATTTTCACTGCACCCACCTTAATTATTTCTGTTTGGCCCTATGGTTGACTGGTAGAGAGAATGCCCAAAGGCATTAAGTCCGCCTTTTGTACACTTTTTTTACGTGCAATAAAGTTTAAAATAAATAAATAATAAATAAATAAGTAAAAGATGGCTAGGACAGTTGCTAGTGACACAATAGAGTATTATTGTAACAATTTGACAACTCTGGTTTACAAAAAATACCAACTCAGCCCTATCATTCTTATCCCCATTTATGACTCACCTACCCTCGCAATCCCTACCCACCCTACTTTAAGGTTAATTTGTTTCCTGTAACCCCCTGGAGTTGCATAGGCTACGGTGACCGCTTACCATCAGGCGGGCCCTATGCTTGATTGTCACCGTTGTATTATTTAAAAAAAATGATGTCACAAATTTAAAAATCTGGTTTCACACCTTATTCTTCGCGGTACTTACCCAGGGCGTGGTGTGGTGGCCACAGGTCGTGGTGCGGCGGTGGTGGTTGTCTCCTCGCAGCAAATTATCACCTCGAACCCATCGAAACCGCATCTCTGTGAAACATTATACAATTCTATAAAACACTCCCACTTTCACTAAAGCGAAAGCTCGTCGACATGCGTATTCTGCCCGTCCTAACCTCACCGGCTCATACTTGGTCACTCACAGAGATTCAGAAGTTCAATTTCTCTATACCCCACTATAAGATCAATAAAACATTCAATTTCTCTGTAGCCTACCATAAGATCATTGTAGTCCAATTCCCCAACTTTTGATATAAATGACACAGTTTTACACTACTTACTTTTTGCTTTATCACCTAAACGGAAAAACCACTTTTTGCCATTTAGGTGATAAAGCAAAACGTATGTAAAATGATACGATGTGTCAATGATATAATTTAAACTTCCGTGAGTCTTACTGATATTAAATTGCAACGGTTAACACTCACGTATTTTTATCACAATAGGCGTGACATGTTTCGACTACATTGGGCAGTCATCGTCGGACAGACAGAGTGGTGTTGTCACCTTCGCGGCTCGGGCATCACTGCCCGAAACCGCTGATTCGAGCGATCCGGCGCCGTCGTTGCGGGAGTCTGAATTATCGTGTGTTGTTGTGTGTGTCAATGATCAAAAATTCGGGGAATTAGCATGACTACAATGATCTTATGGTAGGGTATAGATAAATGAAATATTTTATTTGAAAACACAATCGGCCCAATTAGGTCGCCACCGGAGACGGATGCCCTCTTAAGTCTTAATTTTGTATGGGTTTAGAAATTTCCAATAAGTCCCGCTTGGTGCGCTGTTCTAAATTCTTAAGTTGCACACGGGATCGTCACGCAAGTTTATCGAATGCGACTCCGACTCACAATATTGCAATAGGTTGACTTGCCCAAAAATAAAGTATTTTTGTAACAATATGACAACTCTGGTCTATAAATACCAACTCACATCTTTTTTTTTCATCCCTCTTGTTCATGACATACTCTCGAAATCGATCGCTATATTCGATTATTGTGGTAACTGTAGTAACCAACAGTCACCCTTATTATACTTGACAATATAGGTCATTCAAAAATAGCAATCGTGTGGGCGAAGCTCATTTTACGTTACTGAAAATTATTTTTGTCGGAAAAGATCGAGTAAATGATAATGAACAGATAAATCCAAGATTTCCTTAAAATCAAAAGAATGTATTCATTTCTTTATTTTGCTTGTATAAAAAAAGAAGGTATTTTCTTGCTTTTGAACATCTTTGAATACATTATCCTCGATCTATTCTTAAAAAGCTCCGTTCCGTTCCGTCGAATTTGCTAACGATTTAAAAAGCTTAACTTTGTTTTGTCACTGTTTCTCTATATTTTCACACTACCTCATCAAACACCACTTAAGCCATACACTACTGAAACGGTCATATTATCGTAACATACAAAGCTATAATTTGTCTCATACACATTGGGCGTTTAGCTGAAGTTGCATTTTTTCTTGAGCGTTAGGAGGCTATATCTATGCGTAAATAGTCCTTAGATAATGTATGCATAATAATATGCTCGAACTCCTTATAAGTTATTTAGCCCTTTTGTTCTATCTATCTCGATATACATTACCTCCTGGATCCAGGAGGTATCGATTCTGGCAAAACTTATATGTATTGAAAAAATCGATTAAGATTTCTGTCTTAGCCGCACTGATCGCTGATTGGCTATCTGAGACTCGATGTATATTTTATTCGGTTTACAGTTTCGTTCTTAAACGTTCAATGTGTGCAAACTTGTTAAGCTGGTTTGACATTTCTTATTTTTTTAAATCTTATGATCTTAAGCGAGGACCGGGGATCCAGGAGGATAATTATGTGTGGCATGCTTACGGGCAGTTTACATCACTGGCTTTTTAGTATGCTTACAAACAGGATTGAATTGCACAGTCGCTGTCGACTACTGTTAGTAGAACTAATTTTAAGCACATTAAATGGTAAGATATGGGGATGGACGGGGTTGGCTTACGGGTAGTTTCCACCACTGACTCTTCGGGTTATCAGTGACAGCTCGGCAGTCTTTCAGCAGCTTGCACACGCCAGCGACGCCATTTTGGACACATCTGTCACCGGGAGCTGAAAATGGTATTTTATTAACATAGACTACAGAGACAACTATCGCATTATGAAGGGTTTAAAAAGAGAATAAGTTTTACTTGTACATTTCTACGATTGTATGAGCATAACCGACTACCACCCCACATAATTGCTGTTGACCTCTAGTTATAATCTTTTGACATGTAAATTATGTTGCTTTTATCAATAAATGTCTTGAATCTTGAATCTTGAAAATAGGGCTGCCATCCGTCCGGGTTTCCCTGGATTTGTCCTAGTTTGGAGCCCGTCCGGGGAGCGTCCGGCCCGGATTTTTAAAACAGGTCAATTCCTAGCAAAAGCATATTTTTTAAATTAAAAATTGATTTCTTTAATGTCCGGGGAGAGACCGCGAGTTTAATGAAACGTCCGGGTTTTTTAACTGCTTTGTCCGGTTTCGGCAATGTACGAGCTGGCAGCCCTATCTCTAACTATAACTAACTCCGCTGGAGTTAGTACTTAATCTCGAAGATATCATTCAAAACTAAAATGTGAGGTTATTCTTATTACGATCAATATGGCGCGTGGCGGTTTGTTTACTGACAGCGGTTTTATGCTCTGTGACTAGAGTCAAACCATTTTATCTTTTCCTAGCAAATGAACTTTCAATCTGTGCCATCAAAATCTATGAAACTTAGCATAGATGGACTTTATTAACCAACGACCTATCCTAGTTACTCGTAGGCTAAGTTTAGGTTAAGTTTAGCTATAGAATATGTCTTGCCCTAGCAACTCCATTTTGCTCCATTAAATTATTGTTAACACGAAAGACGTGAAATAAAACTACCAAAAATTTTGAAAACACCACGCTGACATTGCGACAGTTGGAGCTACCGTATTGTCGCTCACCAGGCGGCGCCACTCATGCGTGGGTCCTGTGTCAGTATACGAGAATTGTCAGTGACGGTTGAAATGAGCAGGACCCACGTTCTACTAGCGCCCTTAGCGGAAAATCAACTCGCCGTAATTCTCGTTGCTACAACGTTTCTAACTACGAACTTTAGCGTGCAGCTGATATTGTCAGCGTGGTCAAACAGGCGATTGGTCTGCTTTTAAATCTTGCATTAAAGGCACCTGACAGCTGTTAATCGGTGGACTTTACAAGTTTAAATTGAAATACATGCAATGCATTTCAGTTTTCAAAAGGAATTCAATAACAAGCAATAATTGCCATTTTGTTCTTTTATTTCTGTTGTTTTTTATCTACCTATATAAAATGTGTATATATGTAAAAAAAAAAACATGTATTAAATTAACCTTACCATTAAGAATGTCTCACAAGCACGGGACGGGACAGGGCGATACGGGACGATCTGTCAACTTCTATAGAAAGAATCACGTGATAGCTCGGAGCCCTCGGATGTCACGTGACCCGTCCTGTTCTAGTGTAAGTCATTCTTTTTACGACACTAGACAGCGAACACGTAGTAGTGACTTACCACGTGTTTGCTTTCCGGTGTTAATATTTAACAAAAAAAATACACACATTTACCTTGAGAAGCCGCTTCGTAGATTAAACACACCACTATAACACTTGCCAGTTTTTTGAACATGTTTATAACACTTGAGTCTTTGATAATAACTTAACTATTCGTTACCAGCTCATCACTAACTTCTACTCGTATATGTCGCAGCAAAAATTGTGAACACCTTTTATAGAGAATTTTTTTATGTAAAATAAAATCGTCGTCAATGTAACTTACTAACGATGTAAACAAAAGGCATGTTTCACATGTTTTCCCAATATTACTCCTTGTATTTTCGCACTACCTCATCAAACACCACTTAAACCATTCACTATTGAAACGATTGTATAAAGGATGACTCACACTTGAACGGGACGGGACGGGACGGGAAAATTTGTCAATTTCTATAGAAACCGTCACGTGACATCCGAGGGCTCCGATCACGTGATTCTTTCTATAGAAATTGACAGATTTTCCCGTCCCGCCCCGTCACGTCCCGTCCTGCGATAGTGTGAGTCATCCTTTATCATAACATATAAAACATAAGATAAATAACTTTATCTTGGAGATTTAATCGGACCGGTCTGAAAACCAGCGCTGGGCTCGCCAGCCCAGCACATGCTGAGACTGGGACCTATTGTCTTATACCACAGTGTAAGGACTCTATACAGTGAGTCAGCTCCGGCGATTTGCGGGGCAACGATGGGGGGTGTGCGGTGAAGCGGGCGGAGGGGGATTTCCTCACAAACTCCATACAGATTGTGAGGTCTATTTTCGGGGCTGTCACGTTATAGTATTTTGATAGGTGAATTAATAACATAGGGAGGTACGCCATTTTAGAACGTGATTTTGTTCGTTGTAATTTCTCAGGAAATCAGTATTTGTGGCTGCGAAGAGTTTATTGTTGATTTTAAAATATTGTGAAACTGACGCCATTTTGGATTATGTAAGGATTACTCCGATTTGGATAAAAATCGATATCTGACGATCCGGCCGGGTCCCTAACATGAATCCAGAGTCAAAATTGTAAAATATTGTCAAAACCGACGCCATCTTGGATTTTGTTAAATCAACTCCGATTTGGATAAAAATCGATATCTGACTATCCGGTGGGGTCAATAACATGTATCTGGTGTCAAAATTGGAAAAAAGTGTAAAAACCGACGCCATCTTGGATTTTGTTAAATCAACTCCGATTTGGATAAAAATCGATATCTGACTATCCGGCGGGGCCCTTAACAAGAATCCAGAGTAAAAACTGTAAAATATTGTAAAAACTGACGCCATCTTGGATTTTGTAAGATTAACTCCGATTTGGATAAAAATCGATATCTGACGATCCGGCGGGGTCCTTCACATGAATCCAGAGTGAAAACTGTAAAACATTGTAAAAACTGACGCCATCTTGGATTTTGTAAAATCAACTCCGATTTGCATAAAAATCGATATCTGACTATCCGGCGGGGTCCTTAACACGAATCCAGAGTCAAAATTGTAAAATATTGTAAAAACCGACGCCATCTTGGAGTTTGTAGGGATTGCTCCGATTAGGATAAAAATCGATATCTGACGCGTCGGATCGTCACGTCACGCGTCGGGTTCTTAACAAGAATATACAAAATCCAAGATGGCGTCGGTTTTTACAATATTTTACAGTTTTCACTCTGGATTTATGTAAAGGGCCCCGCCGGATAGTCAGATATCGATTTTTATCCAAATCGGAGTTGATTGTACAAAATCCAAGATGGCGTCGGTTTTTAATTTTTTTCCAATTTTGACACCAGATTCATGTTATTGACCCCACCGGAGCGTCAGATATCGTTTTTTATCCAAATCGGAGTTTATCTTACAAAATCCAAGATGGCGTCGAATTTTACAATATTTTACAGTTTTCACTCTGGATTCTTGTTAAGAACCCCGCCGGATAGTCAGATATTGATTTTCATCCAAATCGGACTTAATCTTACAAAATCCAAGATGGCGTCGGTTTTTACAATATTTTACAGTTTTCACAATATTTTACAGTTTTCACTCTGGATTCATGTGAGGGACCCCGCCGGATCGTCAGATATCGATTTCTATCCAAATTGGAGTTGATTTAATAAAATCCAAGATGGCGTCGGTTTTTACATTTTTTTGACACCAGATTCATGTTATTGACCCCACCGGAGCGTCAGATATCGATTTTTATCTAAATCGGAGTTAATCTTACAAAATCCAAGATGGCACCGATTTTTGCAATAGGTACCGATTTGTACAATCTTCATTTTGTTACAATTTGACTTTCCGAGAAATAACAACAAAAAAAAAACAAATCTCAATAGCAGATGTTGCAAGATAAAAATAATTAAAACATGTCACAAAAGATTTGTGACAGCCCTGAGCTTCGCACAAGCCAAGACGCCGAACGATTATGTTGTATGAACCTTGTCCACTGTATAGAGTCCTTACACTGTGCTTATACTATTCAAAATTTAGTTGTAGCTGGTATAGTGTTTGATTGTTTTGTGAATTTGCATGGCTTTATTCTATTTTACCTATAGTTGTTCTAATATTTTGTAATCATGTTTTGTTATGGTATGTGACAATAAACTATTCTTATTCTTATTCTTAATTAAAAACTTGACGTGAAAAGTGAGGTTATTACGCTCAAAATGGCAGTCTGTTTACATTGTTAGGAAGTTAGATTGACGGCGATTTTGGCGGTGATGGTTGCATTTTTAGTCTCCGGAATAAAATGGACTTTAGATAATTGTCTCTCTGTCTGTCAAATCAATAAATATCTCAAGAACTACTTAGCACGTTCGCTGACAGTGGCACAGTTAAGGATCGTTAAGCCTTCAACTACCCCGCCTGTCGACATATGATTTGACGGGCTCCTAGCCTAGTTGGTAGTGGCCCTTACAAAGCTGGAGGTCCCGGGTTCGAATCCTGGTCAGGGCGTTTATTTGTGTGTTTATTACCAATATTTGTTCCTGAGTTATGGATGTTTTCTATGTATTTATATCTTCTATCTATTATATATATCGTCGTCTTGGACCCGCAACACAAGCCTTATTGAGCTACCTTGGGACTAGGTCGATTTGTGTAAGATTGTCCCAGATAAAAATAAATGCATCCCTTTTTGATTCACGTGGAGAAAAAGGGAGGCATATAGATCCTATGTATCTATGTAGATATTCATTCAGGTTCAGGTTCGTCAATGCCGTCATTTGTTTACTAACTAACGAAGAGGAAATGTTCATATACCATAAAATAATACCGTTATGACCGCGCAAACTCAACTGGTAAAACCAGAACATACGTAGGTAGGGACCATGGTCAATGTAAATTCTATATTATGACTAGCGACCCGCCCCGGCTACGCACGGGTGCACCCGTGTATCCGCTATATTTAAGGTACTTAATTGGATAAGGATTAATGCTGTATTGCTTAAATTAGCCAGTAAAAATGGTTATTGTGGGTTATTCCTTTTTATTATTAGATAGAAATATACGTCACGAGCTTTTTCGTAGACCTCTTTAAGGTGTACAATACTGTAATACATTATTTTGATCCATCTCGTAGGGTTCAGGCAGCGTTTGCAATGTAAGCGTAAAAAAATGTGTTTATTTACGACTTCACTTTGAAATTATCAGTGTTTTACTTAGTAGTAACTATATTATGCATGTATTATACATATAAACCTTCGTCTTGAATCACTCTATTAAAAAACGCATCAAAGACCGTTGCGTAGTTTTAAAGATTTTAGCATACATACATACAGCGGGAAGTGACTTTGTTTTATACTATGTAGGTAGTGATTATCATAAACAAATACGTCAACCTTAGTTAGCTTTTTGGCAAATCTTAGTAGCTTTTTTTCCCTGCTACGACTCAGGGAGCCTAGGGTCCGTTTTGGTACCTAATGCCAAGATTTGGCGTTGGCGCTAGACGGGCTTCATGCTTGTGCAAATATGTAGTATACCACTTCTTTCTGCATGCTTTGCGAACCATAAAATGTATTCTTATCATTTAGAGAGGTATGGGCGCAGCGGATGCATATCGTTTAGTGTGGTAGGGCACAGCACAACGAATGTCGTCTCGCTCAAATCTGGAGCAGAGCCCATCTAGGGAAGTACCTCCACCTTACAGAAAACCGCAGTTTAATAACACTAGACCCCTACTCCTAGTGTTGTGTTTCTGTTGGTGAGTAAGGTCGCCAGAGCTCCAAGAGGATTCGCTGTGTTGACAGCTGAGGACCCACGGAGCAAAGCCCTTGGCCCGTTTACCTGTCAACACAGCGAATCCTCCTTTTTTTGAAAGGGTCGGCAACGCGCATGTAACACCCCTGGTGTTGCAGGCGTCCATAGGCTACGGTGACCGCTTACCATCAGGCGGGCCGTATGCTTGTTTGTCACCATCGTAGTATTTTTAAAAATGTCAAATCATTTCAGGTTTCTGCTACCACTGAAATTGTACCAGTGGTTGACAGGCAAATACCCCCTACAGCCTCTAAAATAGTAATTTAAACAAGATAATTAGATACAAACACGAAAAATCAATAGTTTAATAAATTAGCTAACAATTATAATAATCAATTACTAAAATCACACTCATACCTAATAGTAAATTAATTTATTGAATCGACGTTAGTTTTTGAACAGAATTCTTAAATGTTACTTGCTGTCTATTTTTGGTTATATTAATAGCAATATCTTTATTTTTTCAAATAAACTGCAAAAAGTCATCCACTGGGTCAGTGTCATCCACTGAGCCGTTTACCTTAGAATGGAATTGCATTTCTTTTGTTTCGTTCAATTTTAAAACAAATGAAATTGAACTCGATTTCCTATTTCAAATTTAATGGCACATTATTGTTGTATGGTAGACGATAGGAGGATATAGTTAATTTTGTACGAATTTTACCTTTAATCTTGTGTAGGTATACAAAGCGGGTAAAGGATGACTCACACTAGCACGGGACGGGACGGGACGAGGAAATCTGTCAATTTCCATAGAAAGAATCACGTGATAGCTCGGAGCCCTCGGATGTCACGTGACGCTTTCTATAGAAATTGACAGATTTTTCCGTCCCGTCCGTTCTATGTAGTGTGAGTCATCCTTAAATGTTATGTTACCTAGATATTTATGTTCTTTTGTATCTAAGTATCTATTTGAGAAAAAGTAATATATACAACCGTGACGGTACATACAAATAAATTCGATTATAAGACCGAATTTATTGGTATGTACCGTTACGAATTTATTTGTAGGTACAATTGAATTAAGCTTAAACTAGTGCTTCGCCCCGAGCGTGAACTCGCGGCTATATCTTGGCAATCCCTTGACCGATTCGGCTCATATTCGAACTTACAAATACTATTTATTTCATCTAACGACCTGCCAAATTTTATGACGATCCGATCAACTATACTCGAGTTATCGTCGAACAAACATACATACATACAAACTACGGTGTGTAAACAAGTAGATTGGGAGAAATCACTCGCTTCGCTCGCTCTTTCGGCAAAGCGGGTGGGCAATGTTACCCAGCACGCCTACCACGAACATCGAAAAGTGGCATTGACGGGATAACCTCTTTGTCACTCCAATATGCAAGTGTAACAGAGATGGAGATACGAATCCGCAATCGTTCGATTTTCGTGGTAGGCATGTTACGTGTACCTAAGTATTTTTTTGACAACCGTGACGGTACATATAAAAAAATTCGGTCTTAGGTAATACAATTGAATAAATTGAAATTAAACACTTTAGAACGGATTAATCGCGTTTATTAACACCATGACCCTACGTTTCGAGCCCTTTACAGCACTCCTTATCACAAGGTTAAGATGATGACTGAGAGAATGCGAATTCTCCCCGTTCATGGTGTTAGTAAACGCGATTAATCCGTTCTAAAGTGTTTAATTTCAATGAATAACAATCGTGGTAGCAGAAAACAATACAATTTAATAAAATTTAAAATATGAGATTCTGGGACGAGCGGTTGCACATAAGGAAAATAACTTAAAATATTATCAAACTCAAACACACTATTTTGTCTGAACTAAATCACTGTTAAGACTACCGAGGTCAACAAAGCAAATAATCAATTTGGAAAGTGTTAACTATTAAACGACAAACAAAGTTTGCAAACATTTTGATAGAACAAACTGTAAAAGTGTTAAAACGTCATATCTCCAAAGTTTGACGTTTGAAATACAACTTGTTCAGATATCAAAATCGATGCCAACTTAATTCGGTCGACTATAACCTTTTAAATAGTTATAAAATTGGTATAATAAGCGCTTCTTTTACATAAAATCATGGAGAATTATAACGTAAAAGCACTTTCTGTGTATTTATCACTGATTACTTAGTATACGCAAAGGTCACGGTCAAAACAAGTGAATCACGATCTGCGCGCGCGTCTCGGCTCGCGTCCGATCTCAACTGTCATGGCCGACGGTGGATCGGTAGATCATTAGTGGATTTTAAGTAAAGTACTTAATGAGGTTAAATACTCATTACGTAGGCTACTAGGCTCCCGATTGTTTTCTAGTTTGACTACAGACTTCTGCTTGTTTATGATTGTAGGACATATTATTATTAAGTATGATAATGGTATACATTTTATTTTTTAAATTTAGCTATATGAACTATTACAATTATAAAGTATTTATTCGAAAATATGTAACTGAGGGATGGCAATTTCACATGAAACAATAAATTTACGAAATGATTACCAAATGTCTACTTACAGCACAACGGGAAATGTGATCATTTTTCGTTTATTTATCAATAGCGTTGTCTCAGAGACCAGTTTTTAAGTATCCCAAATTTATCAGTTGGTCGCAAAGACAAGCTTCTATTCCCCGACAAAAAAAACTCCAAAGGAAAAAATTGCCGAAGTTAATAACATTGAAACATTTGACTATGAATTCGGAGTATTTTTCTTGTGAACTTGTGTTTCGTATGTAATTGCCATCCCTCAATATGATATTTGAAGAAAATCTTTCTTATTCTAAAATGTCCATGTTGTATATCCTTCCATACAAATATTATAAGTTCTGTCGGTTTCCTCATCCTGCGACCACCGACGTGATTTCCATATAAGAAATCACATAGGTATAAGGGTTCCCAGTTTACAATGGTTCCGTACCATAGTCAAGTGGGAACCCTTATACTTTCGCCATGTCTGTCCGTCTATCTGTCCACCCTTACAAATGAAGGCGATTTATTTTCCTTTTTACATATGTACCTACCTGGTTTGACTCGCATCATAGGAATCACTATTTTTTCCGAATATATTTTGTTTATCAAAATATTCGCTTCAAATATCTTTAAAAACTGACAGGCTATTTATTTCAAACTTCCGCAGCCATTCTTGGGCGATTGGAGACTGACGGCATAATATACTCCACAAACCCTCATTCCTTATTGTCTTCGGCCAGAAGATGATGTTTAAGGCTGGTTTTTAAAAAGTATTTCCCCACTTCACCTTGAAATCCGGCAAACGAGTTAAGTGCCCACCAAGTTAATCGGTTTGTTGCTCACCCTTATAAATAATTCACTTAATGCGTTTTTTATTATTCTGCCCGTTTTCCTTAAGCATTGTACACCGATTAAATACTAATATTACACGGCGCGATTCTCTGGGACCAACCACTGTCGAATCGCGCAGTCACCTTCGAATACGGTTACGACTACTTATTCTACTTCGACTACTCTTTCTAAAACTAAGAACGAAAGTGATGCTTGTGCACCTCATGGTAAGCACCAAATTTTTCTTATTATTATTTTTTTCTGCCCGCCTGATGGAGATCGCTCACTGTAGCCTATTATGGCCGCCTGCAATTCCAGGAGGGTCACATGCGCGTTGCCGCCCCTTTAAAATCTTGAACACTCCTTTTTTTAAGAAACCCATACTGTAATCTTTCGGGAAAACCCTAACTGTAATCTTTAATTACCTAAACAGTACCTAATAATACGCCGCCATACTTTGAAAGTTGAATCGCCCATCTCCATAACCGTACAGAAACTATTTGGATAACGACTACACTGTTTGTCCATTACTTAGCTATTGGTGTAATGGTGGCGCCATCTATCGGAGTGTTATTAACACTTTGCTGAGTTTAATGTCAATGTAACTAAGCACTTTATATGAAATTGTAGTGACCTTTGTGAAAATGCTTAGCAACAAGTTAATTAGAATAAAGCCAGGCCATTCCTTCCAAGCAATTAAACTGTCAATGAGGATTACCGCGAGTCGATCCGCTAGGGGCGCTAGTGGAACGTGGGTCCTTCGGGAACATTTCAAACGTCACTTCGACAATTCTCTCATACTGACACAGGATCCACGCATGAGTGGCGCTGCCTGATGAGCGACAATACGGTAGCTTTGATTGTCAATTCGGGTGCGACTCAGTCTGTCTGTCACATCGTTAAATATCTCGACAACTACTTCAGCTACCGATTTGAAATTTGGAATAGTTATAAATAATGTTAACGCAGACATTGAGAGAAGATTTATCACATATTTTAATAAAAAAACTTTCCTGAACAAAAGTTGAAATTTAACTAACTTCGATTGTTTTTTTTTCTTTAAATTTATCTGTTATCTTGTTAAAAGTACTGTCCTACAAATTAACTAATTAAAAATAAGGAAAAACAAACTCGCATACAAATCCAGGCCGTACAAACGAGTGACCCAATATATCGATACTTGTGGCTAACGTCGAATTTCTTGGTTTAGAATGCGTGTGCCGTGTGCCTACAAAATAACACTTCCATGAAATTTTTAACCTGCCACACGAGTATTTTGTACTTATTATTAGAGTTTATCTAAGGATCTAAGTTACATAAGTTTCCAATGATGGCACATACTGTAAAAGCCTTAAGTAAACGTATTTATAACATGTAATTTACGTATTTAAGTATAACATAATTTCATAGAAGTTTGACGTTTAAAATGCCGTCAGTCCAACTTGCTGAGAAATAAAATGTAATCAAACGCCATATTGATCTTTATAACCTAACTTTTAAATTTTTAATGAAATCTCCAAGATTAACTTATTTATCTTATGTTTTGTATGTTACGATAATACGACCGTTTCAGTAGTGAATGGTTTCAGTGGTGTTTGATGAGGTAGTGTGAAAATACAAGGAGAAACAGAGACAAAACATGTGATACCTTTTGCTTACATCGGTAGTAAGTTCCATTGACGGCGATTTTAATACTGGTTTGACAGTTTATTTGCTTAGAAGAGACGTGGTTTCACTCTAGTTCCCTACAAGTACCAGGCATGTCCAATAAAACAAAATAATTCAAATTTTCGACCGTAAAATATATTTATAATAATGTCTCCCATTTTCTTTCACGTTTGTCAATAATACATAATCGTAACATGTCAAGTCTTCATTCCCTTTAAATAAATTAAATAAATCAGTCTTATTCCTTTTCTTTGCAATAAGCAATCCGTTTACTATGAATTCGTGAAGCGTTAGATTTGAACTCGGCTGAGTTTTTACTAGTTCATTTTCAGGACTTGGCTGTGTCTGTATGTCTTCATTTTTCCTTTCCTTGGCACAGTTCTGGCATGTCTGGTTTAAGCTGGCGTTTTCTTGACGTTTTTCGTGCGACCTGTAAAAGATAATACCATAATATTAGAACTTCCTTATAAGTTATTTCCAAAAAAGAAAGTAACTCCTTTCTCTTTTTAAAGGGTCGGCAACGCGCATGTCTGCCTCCATAGACTACGGTGACCGCTTACCATCAGGCGGGCCGTATGCTTGTTTGCCACCGACGTAGAAAAAAAACTTTTAAAGAATTCCACTGCCGAATTGGAGGCCAATTTGCAGTACGCTCTTACTGATGTGTAAATTGGGGATACTTTCCAAAATGCTTATGAAAGGTCTTTTAAAACAGGTAAGATAATAATAGACTTAAGACCTTTTATAAACTAAAAAATGATTTTAAAAGGTTTTATTAACATTTAAGTTAACACTAGACTTAAGCCCTTTTTGAAGCATATTGGAGAGTTTCCTTAATTTGCACATCGGCGAAACTGTTAGCATTTGACAATTGTATATAGTCCTTCCATCCATGCTTTAGCTATTCTTCCGTGGCCCTAATCAAGTCTACGGCGCCATCTGTGGCTAGATGTCAAAACTAATGTAAATTACAGGTCGCGGTGGCATGCATTTCGAAGTAACTCAACCGGTGTGTAAGAGATGGCACTACCTTCCTTAATTTCGTACTTTGAACAATGTGCTTGGTGCTTACGAGTGACTGTAAAATTGCTGTGACTGTGTCTCGTAAATTTTCTATTTACCTACTAGGTATTTATTTACCTTGAAAAGCTGACGCTGGCATTGAACCTGCACACCCAGCCGTCCAGGTCGTTGAACCAGTCCTGCAGCCCCTCTGATGACGTCCGTGTCTCTGCAAAAAAACATAATATACTTAAGTATGTGAATGTTTTAAGTAAAACCACAGAATAAGTAATAGTACTAAAGTACAGAAGTTTCTCTTTCCTACATTTGACGTTTAGCTTGTAAAGCATACAAATGACAAGATTACCTACAATAAACCATAAGGTTGTCAACTTGTCACCATGCTGCCAGGTGCGTAGGTATGGTGGTTAAGGTCCGACCGAGACTTCTTTTTTTGTCTCGGCCGAGACCGAGACCGAGATTTTATAAAAATACGAAAAACGCGCATTTTCCACAAAAACACATGTCATAGTCAAGAATTAATTTGTTGTTTAATATAGCCATCACTAAAACACAACATTTACAGTCAAAGCTTGAGAAAAAAAGTTATAGTTTGCATTACGTACGATAACACGGTACACTATAATTGCTTAAAATACCCACCAAAATCGCAAAAAGTGTCAAGATGGAAGGTTCGGCCAAGGCCGAGAATCTCGGCCCTTTTTGGCCGAGAGCCGAGACCGAGATTGGCGAGACCGAGACCGACACTGAGATCTCGGTCGGACCTTAATAGTGGTACAACAATTTGTATAAACATAAACCCATATTTATGTTGTTATTATAAACGTTTTTATTGATTATTTATTAGTATTGGATGGTATGAACATAGACATAGAAAATAATTAGACTTAGTGTCACGAAGAACAAACTGTGAAAAGAACGCACACATGCATATACAAAATATTACACTTGTCATCTGTCAGTCGCAACGAAACCGACCGACAACAAACATCTCGTGTGAAAATGCCGGCGTGCGTAGTTTTACATTGTAAAAACGCTCACAAAAACAAGTCACATATATTGACCTTTCATCTGTAAAATTACAATTGACACGTTTTTATGCTAAAATCGAATATTAACTTCATTGCGTGTAGTGTGGCCAGCAGATTGAGTTGGGTAATGTTCCATGGGCCCATTGCGTGGAGCGGCCATGACAGTTTATGCCAACGTTTTCTGTCAACGTAAAACGCGGAGGGACACGCCCCCTTTAAAACGTGTAGGTACGTTTTTAAAAGGGGGACTGTCCCTTTTTTTCTGCTCCATCACTTCTATGTGTTAATCAGACGACTGGCAGCGATATTTAAAAAGTATCTACATTATATCGTTGTCTATGTATGTTATTCCATAAGAACACTGCTCCTATGGATTTTCATTCATACAACCCGTAATACAAGCCTTCTTGAGCTTACTGCGGGACTTAGTCAATTTGTGTATGACCTATAATATTTTATTTATTTACTTAAACAACTTTAAACGGGCAAAAAACAAAAAAAAATCCTGAGGCGTCCTCGCCATCTTTGGTACCAACTGGAAGTCCCAGTATGAGATGATATCGACATTGGGAATTGTAATGTTTCTACCAATTTTACTACTTTTACAAATTTACTGTTTGATTCACATACGGCAACATACTGTTTTAAATAATTTAAACTCTTGTGGGTCATATCGAACGAGCGAGCGATTATGTTTGTTTATATGTTTGTATGTATGTTTGTATAAAAATAAAATAAAAACTAAAACACATAAACAAAAAAAGAAGTCACGGGTAACAACGCAGGCTTCGTCAGGTGGCCACAAATGCAAATCCGCAACCGGCTTCGTCTCACACAAACCAATGATGTCATCCGCTTTAGGCCTCGTCATTCTTATTTACTAATAATAAAACTAACTGAAGGAACCGTCCCGAGTCGTACCCGGTCCAAACATTACCACTTTGAAAGACCCATCCCGTCCCGCGTCCCGTCCGGTCCCGTCCTAGTGTAAGTCATCCTTAACACGCTTGTGATCTATTTCAGGACGTAATCACTATCGTAAAGATAAAATAAAATTTACATAATATTGTCTTCTGTTACCGCGATTGTTATTCATTGAAATTAAACACTTTAGAACGGATTAATCGCGTTTATTAACACCATGATCCTACGTTTAGAGCCCTTTACAGCACTCGTTTTCACAGGGTTAAGAAGAGGGTTGACTAGTCAGTCATCATCTTGACCCTGTGAAAACGAGTAAGTAAGTAAGAGTAGTAAGCTCTTTTTCGTACCAAACATTTAACGTTTGTATCATTATCAATGCAAGTTCGGTAATCGTCGCTATAATCAGCAATCATTTGATGGAAATGTCACCTTTCTGCCGCTAGGAATACGGGTGTTTTATCGGGGCGCGTCGGGTATGTTCGCCGACAACAGCACGGACGGCTTCACCGCCGTGCTGCGCAAGCGCGTGGCGTCCCTGTGGGCGCGCGTGCAGGGCAGCCCGAACACTCTCCTGAAGGTGGTCGCCGATCGGACAGATAGTCCTTTGGTCACGCATTGGATGTCAATGCACGTGGGGCCTAATAATAGGTTTATAAATTTAATGTAATATTTTATTTTATTTTATTTGTAATTGTTTATAATGTTTAGATATGTAGTTACTAACCTAGTTTCTTAAGGCAACATGTATTTATACTAACCAATTATGGATCATGTCCGAAATAAAAGTTTCAATTTCAATTTCAATTTATCTATCAAATGAGATTTGCAGATACGAGGATGAGTAAGTATAGCGACGTAATGTCATTTTGACGCAATTTTTGACGGTTTTGTTCTGCTTTGCGTGTCTTCTGTTAATTAGTCAATGGTCCATATGGGTAAAACATGGTACAACTCATGGTAAGAAGCACACCGTACTGGGTCCTTACCATGTTAGATTCAGTTTAGGCTCAGTTGTATGGAAGCGACTCAGTTAGGTCGTCAACTTAATCGGTTGAACCCTTTGACCGCTTTCACATTTGAATGAAGTGATCAGTCAGACGTCAAGCACGTTACGATAACCAAAGTGATGAATCTCGTAGTGCTGTGCAAAACGATTCTAAATAGATTTTATTCATGATCGAAGTACACCTTGACTGAGACAACTTTAGGCGTTGCTGGCGTCGTGGGTACGACAGCACACGACGCCATTAGGCGTTCTTGGCGGTCAAAGGGTTAAGACGTCATGGTAAGGGGTTTCATTATTTTGCGCTCTCGACTTCTCGAATCCGAATGTAACCCCAGCCTTAAGAATGTACCTAATGTACCTATGTATCTTGAGGTATGTGTATGTGGATGATTAACCTCATAAAAAGCTTATCAGACGTGATGATAAAATATATTTGAATGGTCACGATTCTTCCAAACAGAGATAAGCATATTGTAACTTTCTTTCTGATGTAAACTATGTACTTATTAAATTGGAACAATATAAAAAGGATTAATCGCATGAAAATAGTTGTTTGTTGTATTTTTTTATTATTATTTTAGTTTAGTGATATACATATATTGAAATTGTATGAGAGTAAACTTAGCCTTAATGAGCTGATAATGTTAACGCTGTGTAAAAATTTTAGATTTTTTCCTTCGTAAACTAAGGAGACTATTTCTGGTACCCCGATTTTTTATTTGTAAATAGTTCTACATAGATATATGATTGTTTATTTTTTATATAGTTTAGTGATTTTATTTATATTTTGAAATTGTATGTATTCTAATAAATTAAAGTAGCGTAAATAAACATTGTTTGTTTACATTTACAATAACAAAACATGCGTCATAAATGAAGATAGTCAAGGACAGATATAAAGAAAAAATACATTCGTAGATAACCTTGTTTTTTTTTGTGGCGTGTGAGATAAATATATACCTGCGTACGCATAATAACTACATTATTATCTTGACCTACTACATTATTTCGCGGCTTATATCACGGCTCACGGACCCTGGGGTCCGCTATTGCACCTAATCCCTATATTCGACGTAGGCCCCAACCCTAAGGACACACTAGCACGGGGCGGGACGGGGCGGGACGGGAAAAATCAGTCATTCTATAGAAATAATCACGTGATAGCTCGGAGCCCTCGGATGTCACGTGACGCTTTCTATAGAAATTTACAGATGTTCCCGTCCCGTCCCGTCCCGTCCCGTTCTAGTGTGAATCATCTATTATTAGGATTAGTCCGGTTTCCTCACGGTGTTATCTTTTACCGAAAAGCGATTGGTCAACATCAAATAATAAAGAAATCTTGTGGGAAAATCTTACACAATTCGACCTAGTCCCACGGTAAGCTCTATACGACTTGTGTTGTGGGTACTAGACGACGATGCATATAGATAATATTCGTAGATATATGGGAATGTTCAAACAAGTGTGCCATTTCCTTTTTTTTATTGAGGAAGTTTCGGTTTCTTATAACCAAAATCACGAGTAGGTACATTCAAGTGCATTTCATCCTTATTTTTGCAACGCCTACTCTTCAAGGATAAGCTTTTAATGTTTCCGCTACCCAAAGGTTGTCTGGAAGAAAGCTTTTTAGCGATAAAACCGCCTGTTGTTTGCCTCTGTGTTAGTCAAATGTTTGTACCTTGTAAATGTTATTTTTTCATGTACTGAGGTGTGCAATGAAGAGTAATTCTATCGATCTAATGATGGGTTCTCAGTATTTTTAAAATCTAGGTCATATCTTGAAATCATTAAGTCGTTCTGGCTCAATTCTAGGTAATTAAGTAAGAACCCTACAATATTACTAAGTGGCAATATTTTCCTGTTTCTTTTACCCAACTGCGCAATGCAAAAAGGGTCAAATTGCCGCCAATAGATCACAAGTTAAATAATATTTAAAACGGGTCACTCACGTAATATGTTCGAGTCTCACGAGAGTTTTATAGTTAAAATAGATCACAAGTGTTAATAAACGCGATAAATGCGTTCTAAAGTGTTTAATTTCAATAGCTTACGGCATTTAAGCGGCTACCGTAGCCTATGGACGTAGAGTGACTTGAAAGTTAAAAGCCTTGAATACCTTTAAATCAAATCCGAGTTGTTAACTTGACTTTTATGAACTCGTTTGAGACTGGTTTGCAATATCACCAGCAAGGACCACCACTAAAGTGTTGTAATTATTGCGATACTAAACCAAAGATCTGTCGATGATAGTAAAGTACCTTGAGATTTTTTTTTATTCTACGACGGTGACAAACAAGCATACGGCCCGGCTGATGGTAAGCGGTCACATCCCTGGAGTTGCAGGCGGTCATAGGCTACGGTGACCGCTTACCATCAGGCGGGCGGTATGCTTGTTTGTGGCCATAGTAGTATAAAAAAAAGCTGAATCGGTCGAGGGGTTTCCGAGATTTATGCCTAATATCGTTTGTCCTAAAATCACTTGCCCTAACTGTTTTGTCCTAATGAACATAATCCCTGACAATCAATTCACACGGATGGGTTTCACGCGATCATGAGGACGAAAATTGCATCGTTGATGGACCGTGTCAGAAAAAGTCAAAACAGCATTTTGAAGGTGTTAGCAGATAGGTACAATTGTCCTATTCTTTGTCACTGGGTGGCACAGATCAGGACACTTGTTAAATATATTAAATAGCCTTGATCTGTGTCACACCGAGCTCTTGTTTGTTCTTTTTAGTATTTAATTAATTTTTCAGTCCTCCGGCCGGTAAGCGCCACTTTACGCAAAACTAAATTGCCGCCTGCCGACTCCGTCGGGCAGAAAAACAGTATACAAACCTCGGCCGTTAAATGGGAAAGCCTCGGATCACATGTTAGTCGACCTCGGCTTCGCCTCGGCCGACAATTACATGGGATCCGCGACATTTCCCACTTAAACGGCCTTGGTATGTAATGTACTATAATTAGGTAATTTATAATATTTAATTAATTTATTATGTAACCTCACTAACATAGATACGAATATAAGTATATAATGTAACTAACCATATATGGATGTAAATCTGAAATAAATAATTTGAATTTGAATTGTCCTAACGATTATTTGCCATAATCTAGATTCAAAAATAAATTAAAAATAATTTAATATTTTTTTATCTAATCCGAAAACGACTTCACTCATAACCGAACCACTGTTATAATATAATAGTCGGTTAGGTTAGGTTAGAACGTGTCCTCACAAATACTCGAATCGCTGCTTGAAAATTCACACGAATTAAGAACCTCCTCCTTTTGAAGTAGGTTAAAGGATGACTCACACTAGTACGGGACGGGACGGGTCGGGGTGGATGGGAAAATCTCTCAATTTCTATAAAAATAATCACGTGATAGCGATAGCTCGGAGCCCTCGGATGTCACGTCACGCTTTCTATAGAAATTGACAGATTTTCCCTTCCCATCCCGTCCCGTCCCGTTCTAGTGGAAGTCATCCTTAAAACGATGTTAGTGAACATAATATTAGGACACATAAGTTTAGTACAAATGATTAAAGCAAAAATTTGGATAAAATACTTTATGGATTCCGAATTTCCGATATAGACCCGTGTAATTTTAGGTCTATGTTTATATTTGGTAACTGTAGAGTGTTTACATTCTTTTGGAGATGCGGAACATGAAGCCAATGACATGCGCAAATTATTGAAAACACCTCAATGTTACAAAGGTCAACGTTTTTTTTCGCGTCGGTGCCAGATAAATTCAATAACAAAAAAAAAACTTCTGTATTCTCGAAGTATTGGTCTAGACAATGTAACAGAAGTACAATAAATGACAGAACATAACAAGTAAACTCATTGTTGACGTTAAAAAAACAATCATTTCGCTTAGCTTGTTTATTGAAAGAGAAAATCACATATTTAAATAAATAGGTATACGAAAAAACAATAAGAAATATTATAAAAAATATTTTTTGCGAGAAAGTCAGCCATTTTGTTTTTCTTTAATTCACGTTTTGATTCATACAAAGCAATACATAGTTACGTAAAAAAAAAGTAAAAATAGTGACATTGCCTAAGAAAACAACTATATTAAATTGGTTATATTAAAACTTTGAGATAACTCTTTGTAGGCTTTCAAGAAAGCCTACAAAGAGTTATCTCAAAGTAAAAACTGGATTGTTAAAGTAAAAAATAATAGAGACCAACACAAGCATAGAAGGCAGGAGATTATAGATACTGCTACTTCATACTACAGGGAACTATACAGGAACACATCAAACAAATGCGAGGTAGAAATCAACGAGAACTCAGAGATTCCAGTCATATTGCAGGAAGAAGTGAATAGGGCATTAGAAACACAAGGTTTGGGCAAAGCCCCAGGACCAGATGGAATAAGTAATGAGGTGCTAAAACAAGCCAAAGAAGCAATAACGCCCATCCTTACAGACATCTATAACGAAATCCTAACTACGGAGACAATACCAGACCAATGGATGCGGTCCAATATAACCCTAATATATAAGAAGGGTGACCAGCATGATATTGGGAATTACAGGCCCATAAGCCTGATGTCAAATCTATATAAGATCTTCGGGAAAATTATTCTCAAGCGGATAGAGACCAGACTAGATGAAGAACAATCAGAGGAACAGGCCGGCTTTAGAAAAGGTTTCTCAGTACTCGACCACATACATGTTGTGAGGCAAATAATAGAGAAATACAATGAATATAACCTCACATATTATATAGCATTTATTGACTATAGCAAGGCCTTCGACTCTCTCATACACGAAAAAATATGGATATCACTGGAAAAACAAGGTATAGAGGGTAAATACATCAGGTTAATCAGGAATATATATAGACACAGCACATCCTGCATTCAATTAGAGAGAAAAGGGGAGCCTTTTAACATAGAAAGAGGAGTTAGGCAGGGGGACCCCCTGTCGCCAAAGCTGTTCTCTGCGGTCCTGGAAATGGTATTCAGAGACCTTAATTGGGATCAATTTGGTCTCAACATTAATGGCCGACATTTGACGCATTTAAGATTCGCAGATGACATTGTCTTATTTGGAAAAAATTCTAACGAACTAAACAGGATGATTAATGACATAGAGCATCATAGCAAGGTTGTAGGATTAATCTTAAATCTGGATAAAACAAAAGTGATGACAAACGGCGAGAAGACCAATATCAGCGTGGGAGAAATATTGGTGGATTATGTGGACGAATATATTTACCTCGGGCAGATAATTTCCCCTGTGGATACCATGCAGAAGGAACTGGAACGAAGAACCACAAATGGGTGGAAAAGATACTGGTCCCTAAAAGAAGTGTTTAAAGATAAAGACCTCCACTCAAAGACAAAAGGTAAATTGTTCAACACATGTATTCTGCCAGTACTGATGTATGGCAGTCAAACGTGGGCCCTGACAAAAACTACCATGTCTCAACTAACATGCTGCCAGCGTGCCATGGAAAGGAGCATGCTAGGTATCCGTAAGGCTGACCGATGGCGAAACACTCTAATAAGAAATAAAACGAAGGTGCAAGATATCTCAAAAAAGACAAAACAACTTAAATGGAAGTGGTCAGGCCATATCATCCGAGGCCCTGACAAGTGGAGCAAACTAGTCACGCAGTGGTACCCTAGAGAAGGGAAGCGAGCGCGAGGGAGACCCCTATTAAGATGGGATAATGATATTGCTCAGGTAGCAGGGGCCACCTGGAACAGAGTGGCACTAGACCGCAGAGAATGGAGAAGGTTGGAGGAGGCCTTTGCCGAAGGGCAAGCAGATAAAGAGTACAAGAGGTGGGAGATCATAGAAAGATAAAAAAAAAAGGAATATTTGTTTAAAAACTTTGTATTCCTTATCTGAAAATAAAGGCTTTTATTTTATTTTTATTTTATATTAAAACTATTGATGTTTTCTATGTATAATCGTATACGTTTAGATGTTTATTGTAGTAAATGGACAAGAAATAGTGGTAACACGTAAAAAATAAAACCAAAATATATTTATACAATTGTAAAGCACTAATTAAATCATTTGTATTACTTAACTGTTTTGTACAAACTGTTTTTTAAAGCACGAATTGAATAATTTATTAATTATAATAAATGTTTTTATTCATGTTTTTAAGTAGTCATAATACTATTTATAAATGGACAATGGGGGCCTTGGTTACTTTTTCTGTAGTAAATGACATCTCTTTAAATTTTTTAACTGTTTTGATTAATGTTTTTTAAGTAGTCACACTACTACTAGTACCTAAATAAATTATAAATTGAAAGAGATATCCAGCAACCTCCTGCTTTCGCCGGAGCAGGAGGTCGCTGGTTCGTTCCCAGCCCTGACAACGAGGGCCTTAGGCCTTAGTCACTTTTTTTGTACCTATATGACATCTCTTTCAATTTATAAAATGTATTTATTTATACCATCGTCTAGTACTTTTAATACACGCTTTTTTTTAATTTTGCTCTAGTTCGATCTTATAAGATTGTACTCAAATATTTATCCATACTAATATTATGAATGTGTGTGTCTGTTTGTCCGTCTTTCACGGCAAAACGGAGCGACGTATTAACGTGATTTTTTAAGTGGAGATACTTTAAGAGATGGAGAGTGACATAGGCTGCTTTTTGTCTCTTTCTAGCGCGAGCGAAGCCGCAGGCAAAAGCTAGTTTATTAATAAATACTTTTTTTTTTTTTTATGGGAAAGGTAACAAACAGTTTATTAATAAATACTACTGGTTCATCCCGAACTCGCGACCTATCTCGGCAAACCCGTGATCGATTTGGTTTCTATTGGAATTTAAACATTATATTTATTTCATCTAACTACCTCTCAAATTTCAGGAAGTTTCGACCAACGTTACTCGAGTTATTGTGGACAAACACAAACGACGGTCTATACTTAATTACTTACCATGACGTCTTAACGCGATTCAGTTTAGGTTAGGTTTAGTTTCTGTCGGTGAGTAAGGTCGTAAGCTCCAAGAGGATTCCCTGTGTTGACAGCTGACCCACGGAGCAAAGCTTGCCCCTTTAGCTGTCAACACAGCGAATCCTCCTATTTTTTAAGGTACGGCAACGCGCATTGAACACCACCGGAGTTGCAGGCGTCCATTGGCTACGGTGACCGCTTACCATCAGGCGGACCGAATGCTTGTCACCGCCGTAGTATAAAAAAATAATGGAAGCTACTCAGTTTAGGTCGTCAACTGAATCGGTAAGGCCCCTGGATGAACTCATTTGCTTCATTCGCTCGTTCCATTCATAAATATTAAAACAAAAGAATATATTTTATATCAGGTGCCTATAATATTTAAGAATAAAGGTAGCTTGTAACATACTGTAAGTACCTACCTACCTATATACTGTGTTGGTTCTATTTGTGAATAAATCCTTTTTTTCTTTTATTGATAAATAAACAAGTAAATATTCCTTTTTGTTGATACAAATAAAATTATTTAATTAAATATTTTGACTTGTTAAGACCAATTGGCCTAGTCGTTATGGCGTTAGCCGCGTAAGCTGAAGACCCGAGTTCGATCCTCGGATTGGCCTTCGTCGGTGTTGGTATTTTTCTTTAGTATATGGCATCCATTTTCAATTTATAAATAAATACTCATTAATCACTTTCCACAGTAGGATATAATAATAAAAAAAACTTACTGGAAATATCCATGTCCATTTCACAATCACAGTGACAAGAGCACAATAATGGACGCGATAATTAAAGAACAATTAACATAAACAATTATTATGATAATAACGGAACGAGTTGTTGTTCCTCTAGATATAAACAAACTGAGCGATAGCGAGAGTTCAACGATTAATCGCTAGTGATGGGGTAATGTTGTTATTATCGATAAAAATGCATGCAATAATTACGATAAGGATTTCTTTCGATAACGCCTTGCTGTTGCGGTGATATGGCTATCGCTTTCGTAAAAACTTGACTATCTTTTGATTAACGATCGCCATTACTAAATTAAATTAAGAAAAGTGCTTGGGTCTCCACCCATCCACCACGGCTTGGCAAACGCAGCGTAGGACGTCCACCCACAAGATGGACAGAAGGCCTAGAATAAAAGTTGTACGACATTAACTCCTCGACCGCGTTAGCGTATCGAGGGGTCAAAATATGAAAGTTGCGGGATGATTTAAATAAACGGCAAACATAATTTGAACTCCCGATACGCTAACGCGGTCGAGGAGTTAATGTCGTACAATTTTTATACTAGTCCTTCTGATGACCTTATTAAGGTCGCCGGGAGACGCTGGAAGCAGGTCGCTTCCAACCGGAACATATGAAGGTCCAAAGGGGAGGCCTATGTTCAGCAGTGGACGTCTTATGGCTGATATGATGCTGATGATTACTAAATTAAGGATGAATTACACTAGGACGGCACAAGACGGGCGGGACGGGACTGTCAATTTAAAAAAAAATCACGTGATGTCTCGGAGCCATCGGAGGTCACGTGATGTTTTCTATAGAAAATGACAAATCGGCTCGGCTCGGTCACGTCCCGTCCCGTTCTAGTGTGAGTCCTTTAGAAACATTGGTTTTTGATTACAGATTAAATTTCATCGTATAATTTGTTTGAAATATGTTCTGATACTTACTAGTAACGGTGAAGGAAGATGAGAGGAGACTTACGGTGAAGTTTACATCTCTGTTGGATTCTATAATTTTGACTTTTTGGATACATATTAGTTATGTATTCTGTAGCATTAGATCTAAGACTGTTAGCTTAACAGTCTGATGACTTGTGGTATTTATATCATAAATATATTATATTTTGACGTTTGGAGGCCTTTACACCTCCAAATCCTATTAGTATTATTTTTTGACGATGGGGACCGTTTACATCTCCAGTCTTTATTTTGACACTTGGGGAGCCTTTACATCTCCAAATTTTATTCGTATTTTATTTTGACGTGGGGGGACCTTTTACATCTCCCACACTTAATTTATTTTTAACTATAGAGACTATACATCTCTTGCACATATTACACATTTATTTTAATATTCTTTACCCAGGTTTTGGCTGTTGTATTATCAACATTTAGATTATAATTTTACTTCTATATATTGTAAATATTTGTACATACAAATGCTTTACTGTAATGCTTATTGACTTGTAAAAGTGCCCTTGAGGCCTACTTGCAGAATAAATTTCTGAATTTTGAATTTTGAAGATTTATTAAATAACAAAACAATAAAAAACTTTAAAACTATACCACACTATCTAAACCTACCTAAAAAACTGTAGGTCTAAACTATATGTACAAACGTCCCCTATACCGCTTCCTATAAGGCTGGCTGCGTTGGATCGCTGAATGTCTAGTTCCTAGATTAAAAGACATGGCAAATTGGCAAGTAACTTGGCAGTAACTTTCGTAAAGCTATTTGTGTCTGCCAAGTTACCCACGTATTTGTATTTTTTTCAAAAGTCCATCAAGATAGGCTAAGACTTTACATATACTTATAATAGGTATATTTTACAAGCTGATATACTTAAATTACCTACTTTTTTATATTTATAGTAAATAAAACACTCAATAACATAAAAAAATAACTAATCTTAAATAAAGCCAGAACTAACTATTAAAAAAAAACTAACATATAAAATAATAAATTTAAAAATTATTCCTTCTCTATATCCTCAAAACTTTCCCCAAGGCAAGGTGCCTATCACACAGCCAGCAATCCCGCACTGGATTGCTGTAGTAATCCTTTGCGCGAGAAAGCTACCTGCTCGATGGTCCTCCGTTACTTCCTTGAAACGATTGGCGAGCCCTGTGTGGAGTCTGTACCCTTGCCCCACAGACCGACTACATATTTGTTTGTTCGATTATTATTGACATGAACGTCAACGAGATATGAGATTAGGTTTATATTTTGAGATTTAGATTCCAAGCGGACTAACGGCTCTACTCACCATGGCAAAAACGGGGAACACTAGAAACATGTCGATTCATCGATAGAGGTATCGATAATGCAGACAGCCCTAGCTCTCGTAACAGAGTTGCGTGCGATCCGAGACTCCCGCGCAGCCTCCAAATAGCAAAACCGTGTAAGTATTAAATTTGAAATAAAATGTGTAAGGTTTTTTTTTTTATTTGTGTACAATAAACACCAATTGCAATTGAGCTTTTAAAATGTTTCATTTTGATACTCTCCTCAAGTTTTATTTAAAAAAAACTAGTTGTATTTAGACGGTGACTGTTGCAAGATATTTTCTGGACAAACAGTTCAAATTTATATCATTTTAGCAAGATACGTCCACGCAATTTTAAAATATTCTTACGCCATCGCCATCAATTCCGGATTAAAACTGGTTTTTCAATGTCATACAAGCGTTTATAAATTTAACGTTAAAAAAATTTCTGGTTTGATATATACTTGTGCAAAACTAGCGGTTTCCTGTGGCTTCGTTTGCGTAGAATTTTTAGAGAGGTAAGTTTTCAATACCGAAGAGCTGGTGGCTTCCTCGCACAACGTATCAGGATTGCGATACGAGGAAATGCCGTCAGCATCCTAGGTACAAATGCCTCAGGCCTCAAGGACCTATTTTAGATTTAAGGTAGGTACCTAGAGGTAGGTAGTTAGGTAAGTTACGCTTACTGTATATATTTCTATAATAAATGTTTATTTTTTCAATACCTCTTCTAATATTACACCTTATACAAGGTACTACAGTCACACCACTCACACGGTACTAATATGCTGAAATTATAGATGGTTTTACAATGATCTTCGAAATATTCCAACATAAATTTACGTTTAAACTTAAGTATGACTCACACTAGCCCGGGACGGGACCGGGACGATTTGTCAACTTCTATAGAAATATTGAAATTTAGACATTAGAACGGATTAATCGCGTTTATTAACTCCATGACCCTCCGTTTCGAGCCCTTTACAGTATCGTTTCGTAGTGTTTAATTTCAATGAACAACAATCGCGGTAACAAGACAATAATATATTCTATAGAAAGAATCACGTGATAGCTTGGAGCCCTCGGAGGTCATGTGACGCTTTGTATAGAAACTGACAACAGTTAGTAAACAGTTAGGGCAAGTGATTTTAGAGTCCGTATAAAAGGCAGCCAAATAATCAGAGGCCCAATAATTCGTGTCCATTTTTTTGGTTGCGGATTATTGGGTTGCTGATTATTGTACTGTAAAAACTGTGGCTTCGGATTATTGGCCCGCTACCGAGCTTGTCTGACCCGATAAAAGGCAGCCTTTTGTCGGGTCGAGCAATCTGATGCGGATTAGTGGCACCCTGATTTTAGACCCATTTTCGGTGAAGAGACCCATTTTTGCATTTTTACTGTACAAAAACTCCATATGCGAGTTACCACGTTTTGCTATTCGGCCGTAGTGCGCACCGTCGCTTGCGCATTTGCGCAACATAGATAACTGCGCACAGCGCGGACACTCGTTCCAATACACAGGTAGTATTTGTATGGAAGGCGTTCAATGTTATACATGGTGTTTCTGTGTGGTATTTTGACAAAGTTGTACAGTCAAGTGTAAAAATATGGTGGTGCACGTCTTACTCAAAAATATGTCCCATAGCACCGTATGCCGGTGTAATAAGAGCGTAGTACCATATTTATGAGTCGATTATGTCGAACCATATTTTTGCACTTGACTGTACAGTGTGTTTCTGTATGATCGCTGTCAATGGAACTTCTTAAAAATGTAAACAAAGCGCCATATTGATCGTGATAACCTAACTTTTAAGTTTTTGATGAAATCTCCAAGTGTTGATGGTTGCCGTGATCGGGTAGCCCAGTGATTAGGCCCTCCCGCGAGAGCGAGGCTGGTTTGATCCCAGCCCTGCTCACCGGAGACCTTGGTCACTTTTTCTGTAGTATATGACATCTGCTTCAATTTATAATGAAATTTCCAAGGTTAACTTATTTATGTTATATTTTGTATGTTACGATAATACGACCGTTTTGGTGTTGTTTGATGAGGTAGTGTGAAAATACAAAAGTGACGCCTTTTGTTTAGAAATTCCATTATAGGCTATTTTATGGAGGGCATTCTGACAAATGTATACGATGTGTTTCTGTATCTGGTGACCCCTTTCTTAATCTTAAAACAAGTCTAATGTTAATGTATGTTTTATCTATTTCTAACAAACACGAGTAATACTAGCGATTAAAAACTATTTAAGGCTTGTAGGACGTATACTTATAACACCATTAGCCTATATGGACATTGCTTCATTTTTTTTAATACTTTGACGGTGACAAACAAGCATACGGCCCGCCTGATGGTAAGCAACCACCGTTGCCTATGGACGCCTGCACCTCCAGGAGTGTTACATGCGCGTTACCGACCCTTTAAAAAAAGGATTCGCTATGTTGACAGCTAAGGGGGCAAGCTTTTCTCCGTGGGTCCCCAGCTGTCAACACAGTGAATCCTCTTGGAGCTCTGGCGACCTTACTCACCAACAGAAACACAACACTATGAGTAGGGTCTAGTGTTATTCACTGCGGTTTTCTGACATTCGTTGTGCCCTACCAAACCTCATAATTTTTCCTCCTCTTAACTACCTACTCTTAACAGTTTTAATTTAATGAGGTTTTAAGTTAAAACCTCATAACTTTAATTAACAAAAATGACATAACACATCTTTGTTTTCTTTTACTATGTTAAGTAACTAATGCAGTGTAATAAGGTAAGGTAAGCTGGTAGAGAATGCCTTATGGCATTAAGTTCGCCTTTTGTACTAAAAGTATTTTGTTTTGTGCAATAAAGATTAAATAAATAAATAAATAATATATGATAAAAAACACATTAAATATTTTATTCTCAGCCCATTATCGTTCGTTACTAGTAAATATGATTGCTTTTTAGAGTTCAGTACCCAAAGGGTAAAACAGCCCTATTACTAAGGCTTCTGTCGGGTCGGTATGTCCGTCCGTCCGTCTGTCACCAGGGTGTAGCTCAAGAACCCTGATAGTTAGACAGTTGAAATTTTCGCAGATTATGTATTTCTTTTGCCGCTATAATGTGCTATAGGCCGTACGGAAGTAGACGGTCTAGCAGTTGGGTAGGACATTTTGTCTACGTAGAAGCTACTTATTTTGGAAAGTTTAATTCCTAAATTATTTATTTTCGAGATACCACCTTTTAGGCTTATGATGAACTTATTGTAAGGTATTTATAAATATTATTTAAAAATACATCATGTAAATATCAATTTTTACATCTAAATTCGAAAAGACCTTTGACATACATTTTCCAGAAGTTTTCAATTTTAATGATATTAAATACAATGAAATGAATAAATTTAAATATAATTAATTTGAAACAAATAATAATAACAGAGAAATTGAAAGTTTTTAACATTATTGAGATTAACATTTTAAATAATATTATTCCACTAAATATTGTACTAATCATAGATATGGAGTAAAGTTACCGGATAACCTAATCAGCCACAAAAAAAGACGCCAATAGTACCGCAGTTGCAGTACTTTTTCAAATTATCTTGTTTGGAAAATGTGTTTTTTTAATACCACGACGGTGACAAACAAGCATACGTCCCGCCTGGTGGTAAGTGGTCACCGTAGCCTATAGACGCCTGCAACTCCAGGGGTGTTACATTCGCGTTGCCAACCCTTTAAAAAAGGAGGATTCGCTGTGTTGACAGCTAAAGGGGCAAGCTTTGCTCCGTGGGTCCCCAGCTGTCAACACAGTGAATCCTCTTGGAGCTCTGACCTTACTCACCAACAGAAACACAACACTATGAGGAGGGTCTAGTGTTATTAAACTACGGTTTTCTGTAAGGAGGTACTTCCCCAGATGGGCTCTGCTCCAGATTTGAGCGAGACGACATTCGTTGTGCTGTGCCCTGCCACACTAAACGATATGCATCCACTGTGCCCATACCTCTCTTGTTTCGTTAAGTGCCAACAGCCTAAGTTGATCGCCCTGTGTACGATTTAGTTTTGCTTTGTGTGTCTATTACCGCTTATAGATTCTTTATTATCTCAAAGAAATTCACATTTCACTTAATGAGACTAAATATTATATCAACATGCCTTATAGTAATTATCGCGCCAGTGAGCGCTAACACCGAACTAACAACTATCCGTATAGGCTAGCAACAAATAAATATCAATAAGTACCTAAACATGATATACGGTTTTAAGCTAACATGGTAATTTGCATAACAAAATTAGTTATACTAAACATACAAAATGCACTTATCTGTTGATAACATTGCAAGATGTTCGAACGAGTTATACAAATACAGGGTGCGTAGCCAAGATGCCAATCGCTCACGCTCAGTCGCTAACGAAACGCAACTGTCATTGTCACACTAATAAGGAAGGGTGATAGAGAGAGGTAGCTACGATACGTTACTAAGCGTGAGTGTTTGGCATCTTGGCTACGCACCCTGATCCACCCATTATTTTTTCTTTGAATAAGTAAATACATAGAGTTCCAATAGGACTAGTTGTTCTACGCTGTGGTTGTTACGAAATGCAATGGATTCCATCGCGCTTAATGGCTGCGCTTAGGGCTTCCTCATATGTAACTATTGGGTTTCCACATTTAAATGGTCAAATGTAACCTTTGAACACGCTTCAATACGTTGGTAGGGAGAGGGCAAAACGACATCTTACAGTACAAATTATTCTGTCGCGGGGAAAACATGCGCACAGACGTTCTTCTCGTTTGTCGTTTGTTTCTCAAGATGGCGTTGGCGTCTCTGGTCTTTTTTTGTATTTTGTTTGCAAAATGTTTAATGTGTAAGGTTGATAGCTAAGTGTGCAGTAAACTAACGAAGCAGTATACAGCTAATGAAGAATTAATCCTGACACGAGTTCAGCCACTCCTTTAGTCACCAATATAGGTACTATTCTATTTATATAATATAATAAAATAGAAATAATGCGTGACACTGGCAAAACAAATATTGGGACTTTGAAATATTTATTAACTAATAGTCCTAATAAATGTCAGCCCGCCTTAAAAATATATTAATAACTTAATAATAAGCTATTTATTTTGAAATTGGGATATGAAACATTAAAGGCACAAACACTTTTCGTCGTTTAAATGCGGTTCCGGGTGATCTTATCTTATTAATGGCAATTTAAACTGTGATGACGAACACTGGTACAGTGTCGAACACTAGGACGTTTACCTTACGGACTAGTCACAACCTCACAACACAGACCCGCGTATACCCATTAGGGAATGCAGAACCGGTACGGTTGTATGGAAATACCCGATTATTAACCTATTTGCCTATTTCCACACAGAAAACAAAAATGTTTTATTTTAATATTGTTTACCCAAGTTTTGGCTGTTGTATTATCAGTGTTCTTTTACTCCTCACTATATATTGTGAATGTTTGTACATGCAAATGTTTTATTGTAATGCTTATTGACTTGTAAAAGTGAGGCCTACATACGGAATAATTTTTTGAATTTTGAAATTGGAATTTGAATTATGACATACCATAACGGGTTTTGCAGTCCCTCAAGACTATTTCGGCCTGTACTTCATTTTGACTTACAATAACGGTTTTTGCAGTTCCTTATGAAGTTATAACTATTTCGGTCTGTACTTCGGTCTTGTCACGAGTTGCCATGTTTACGGTATTCTGGGTCACGGGTTTTTGACACAATAATTCACAAAACATGTTTTTTACAGCTATATTCCCTTTCCACGATGGGCCATCTATCAAGACCTTGAGTCGGAGTAGGTCACCTTCTTAAAGTCACTTTCGAAATAGGTCATGTTCTCAAGATGCCGCTTTTTAAGACCGTCACATTCTAGTAGTTTTTTTACTAAACAAACAAAGGTTAATTGAAACACCCTTTTATAAATATTAATGTTTCATGTCTTGCCTGACAAATCTAGCCGTAAGTGTTGCATGCATATACTTACTTTTTTTAGGTTAACTTATTTTTTGTTTACATATTTTCTGACCAGCTTAATAGTTTTTTTTTATATATACATCCATATTTGTATAGATTCTGTAAATTGAATTCCCGCCAATTGAAATGTAAAACTTGTAATGGGGGTGCACTGAAAACCAGCGCTGAGGTTGCTGCCACAGCTAACGCTGAGTGCAGTCCTTTTGTCACATAGTTGTGTTGTTTAGTGTTTAATATTCAAGAAGAATGTGTGCTTGTTTTTCTTTCCTTTTTTTTGTATTCTTGTGTTTGTGACAATAAATAATTTTCTATTTCTATTCTATTTCTATTTCTAAGTACGTCACTTTTATTTTAAATTGACACGAGTTGCGAATTACCTATCGCACATGTATCGTCCGAGTTTTACACATATGGCTCTTTGAATTTTTGACGCAGGCAGATAAAGTGTTCATTATTGCACTAGTGCGGTAATGTAGCACCATGTGCTGTGTGCATGTGCACCAAGGTTTTTTAGGTCAACTTAAATCTATCATTACAATTCTTGCCTAATGCGATAGATAAGCGATAACAAATACACAGTAAATAAAATCACAAACAATACAGTACTTAGTAAAAATAATAACTGCATAACATAATAGCAACATAGTAGCCTTTGTGAGATCATCCTACGCCGGTTCAGACGACGCTTAAATCTTAGTTAATTAATTATATTTTTAAATTTGTTTTCATGACTATGTGTTTATTTGTTTATGGGTTTATATTTAATAATTTGTATTAGTCTTAGTTTCATGACGCATTGGCGTTTGCTCTAATGTCGTTTTAACTTATTGAATAAATAATAGTACATTTCGATGCTAGTGCGGAAAGTATGTCATTACTTCACGAGTCCCGAGGTATCTTGCCACGAGTCGTAGGCGAGTGAGTGAAAAATGATGAATGATGATGTGATGATGATGAATGTGATTATTAAGAACATTTTAAAATTTTTTATTTAAACTTTCACGATCCCTTTCCCGAATCTAACGTCGGAGGTTTGTTTCCAAAGTTTATACACGATTAAGCCCCGTTTTAGTAAATTTATAATTTTAAAAATGTTTATCTTATCTTCTTTACTTTCTCCGAGGGCTCAGAGCTATCACGTGTTTTCTTCTAGATTCCTTCGAGGAACACGTTGGAAGGGAGACGGCAAAGTGACATCTTACGGTACAAATTATTCCGTCACTTTTTGTGGTTATACATGTGCGGTTCTCGGTAGGGACGAGACATAGGTACTCGTAAAGTATAACATGTCTACTACTGGATGCTACGTGGAGCTACTTGGCTTTTAAACCCCACGAAAAACTGGAAAAGGGCAAATGACAGCTATTCATCTGAGGAGCTCAGAGTGACAGGCTGTAGAGATGTTATGAAATGCCATACTTAATCTTAGCGACTCAGTTTAGGTCCTAAACTGACTCGCTGCCATATAACCGTCCTCTTACCATGACGTCCTAACGTGATTCAGTTTAGCACCTAAACTTTGTCGCTGATAAACTGACGGATAGTCCCTTATCGGATGGGATCGGAGACGCAATTCGATTTTGTAGGTGCTGGAAAAGGTCCCGCATGTGGTGATGCATAATAAAACACATGTGTACTAGTATCTATATTTTATTTTGGTAGTTTAAGGCCACACCACGCTCTCGATCCAGCTCGCGTATGTAGAGACCCTAGTGTACATGCCGGGCCTGCCAACTTGCCCGCAGTAATGTCCAAACGATGTCACACCGACCACGGTGTACATGCAGTGGATACGGGCATTGTTGATTTGGAGAGGGCCACCGCTATCACCCTGGAACATAGAAAATGTTTACAGAACCGGCTTCTGCCCTTGTGGTGTCGAGGCAAATTTCTCGACCTATGTAACTCTCCCTTTTGTAATCATAGTCAAACGTGCGGGAGAGGTTTCCCTTCGAAAACGTAGTGAGGAAACCGGACTAATCCCAATAAGGCTTAGTTTACCCTCTGGGTTGGATGGTCAGATGGCAGTCGCTTTCGTAAAACCAGCGCCTAATCTTGACATGAGTTACGGACCCCAGGTTCCCTGAGCGGAAGAAGAGACACGAAAACCTAGATATATCTCCTTTCGCTGTCGAAACCCTGGATCCATGGTGTCCTAACGCCAAGGAATTTCGAAGCGCCTTGTCAATGTTTCTGGCAACCAGAGGGCTGGCAGCTACTTTGGCCAGCAGCTAAACCTAGCCATCCAAAGGCAACGCTGCCAGCCTTCTAAGCGGGATTCGAAACCACAAACTCTAAACCGATCTCAATCTGACCGATGTTCAGAGAGGTCGTGGTTTCGGATCCGGTTCGACGCGGACGCGGAGCATTTTTCCATTTTTCTTTCAATCATAAAACTGTTATAGATGTTATGGTTTTTCTAAATAAATGAATATTACAGATATACTTACTTGGCAGGTATCTTTCTTTTCCCCGTGGTCCCCGTAACAGATTTGCGTTCTTTCATCGTACCCGTAGTCAAGATGTCTGACATTCTTGAACTTGGCTGTACACTCTTGCGGTGTGAACTTTTGCAGCGTGACCTGAAATTTTAAACAGTTAGTTTGGCTGGGTTTTTCCTCAACTCGACATCCATTGTGCCTTTTTTGCGGGAAAACGAGGTATCCCTATTCCAACCACCCCAGCTCCTCCATGAAACCTAGCATCAATTTTAGGTTGCTATAACTGCCTCCTTTAGTGTGTTTGGAGTCTCCGTTCTGCCACCGTGTAACCAGACGCGGACAATCGTTCTACCCTTACGTGGTTTCCCTGCCGCTGAATTGCACTAATCGCTTTGCGTCTAGCTTTGTTACGCGAACAGCTAAGGAGTGGAATTCTCTTCCTGCGAATATATTCCCTGCCCACTATAACTTGGATCTTTTTAAATCGCGAGTGAATGAACATCATTTAGGCAAACATGCTCCATCCTAACTACCTCGGCACTTACCATCAGGTGAGATTGAAGTCTAATGCTTACATTTACCTCAATAAAAAAAAATGCCTTCTAATACCTGTCTGCAAATTAATATTTAATTTATGACAAGTCTATTACTACGTTATCGTACGAATTGTTCTTTATTGTATCGAATCCTACTGACGATTCGTTTCCAATTTCACTATTTTTCTTGTAACTTTCAAGTGTCAGCGAAAGTGCCAACAGTTAACAATATTGACGATTGTCGTTTGTTACTCAAGATGGCGATAGCGTCTCTGGAATAGATTTTGTTTTTTGTTTGCAAAATGTTGTTTAATATGTAATATTGGTAGCTAATAATGCAGTATACTAACAAAGCAGTATACAGATAATGAAGAATTAATCCTGAAACGAGTTCAATCACTCCTTTAGTCATCAAGACGTGGCAATCCCGGGATCTTGGCCCCCTGAGAAACTATATTTTAAGTCTTATAGCTATAAACTTAACATTTAGCGATGCCAATTACCGAATAACTTCGCCCAAGTGGCATTACGTAAACTATTCTATTTATATAATATACCTACTCAAATATTTATAATACGTGACACTGGCAAAATTGTCCAACACTCGGACAGAAGCCATTATTTAAAAGAAGAAGAAAAAGAACAATATTGACCGTTGACCAATTATGTTTAAGGATATTTTAAAATGGAAAACCGACTGATATTTTATCGAATTTGATTGGCAGTGTAGCGAACGTATATCAAATTTATAGCCAGTTTTAAAAACGACTCATTAGAACTGGTCACGACGTGATCGGGCCTAGCCGATCTGTCAGTTTCTGTAGAAAACGTCACGTGACATCATGTGATTCCAAGATATCACGTGATTCTTTCTAGATAGGAATTGACAGATCGTACCCGTCGTTTCTAGTGTGAGTCATCCTTTAATTTGACGATTTGTTTGAAGGAACTCTTCCATGTTTATTTCCACTGATAATATGTGATAGTATGTTGAACTTGCCTTCTGCAGAACGTCAAGAACCTGCCCTACACTCTTGTTGTGCCCCCAGCCTGTGGCAGCGGCGCGGGAGTCGTCCACGGTCTCGCCGAAGTCGAGGCAGGCTGGTATCGCCGAAGGACCTAAAATTATCCTGGAATACAGAGACAAAGGTTTACATAAAAACCGGCCAAGACCATAGCGGACCATACTCAGTGTAGGGTTCCGTAGGTTACCATCTGTCACAATACTTACAATAGGCGAACTTAAAAAGGGTTTCAATAGATATAGGTAAAAAACTTAAGTAAGTCACTTGTTGTATGTGTGAGTTATTCGAATAGGCCTTTGTTTTATTTGTGTTCAAATTTTAAACATGTATTGTCTATTTGAATAGCTCACTACTACATATCATCATCATCATATCAGCCATAAGACGTCCACTGCTGAACATAGGCCTCCCCTTTGGACAACCTTCATAAGGTCATCTGTCCATCTTGTGGGTGGACGTCCTACGCTGCGTTTGCCAAGCCGTGGTCTCCACCCAAGCAATTTTCGACCCCACCTCTGCTGCCAATAGCCAGTTATGCTCAAGTTAAAAATAATGTTCCTCGACAAGTTTATAAAGTTGTACTTCCGTGATTTAATCTAGTCCCCAAATTGCCACAGTTAATTTTTAGGTTTACCCCTCAAAGCCAGAAGACAGAAAGGTTTCCGCAGTTGACAGGATTATGGTGATTTTTTGTATATTGCTTCTTTAGGCCGTGGCAGAAATATGCTTACGGTGTCTCAGTCTCCAACAGAGCTATGTCATGGTACTTGGAAGGCGCCTTGTATTGTGGGTGTTTGATGATCCGTTTGACGCGATGAACGTGGCGCGTGGGCACGTTGTCTGACAGCCGGTGCAGACCGACCTTCACTGTCGTTACTAATCCACTGTAAGATATGTAGAATCAGTCATTGTACAGGAGGGCCCTTACCATGACGTCTTAACGCGATTGAAGGTACTGATACACATGCTCATTATTAGCAGGCGGGGAAGTGGGAGCCCCGCTCCTAACCCCTCTTGCTAATAAGCATGCTTATTAGCATGCTTATAATAAGTACAAAGCATGCTAGTAATGAGCATGTGTAACGGTAGCTTAAGTCTAGGTTCTGAACTGTGCTCAGTTGTTCTCCAGCGACTCAGTTAAGGTCCAAAACTGAATCGCGTTAAGAAGATGGTAGGTCCCAGATGATATTTATGAAATATGTGTTTGTGGGAGGTACGAAACGAAATCTTTCCATTCACGTGTTTCGGGAGTCCGATTCGACCAGGAGTCGACTCATGGAGGTAAAATATAGTCTGACCACCAAACGAACGCAGTAACAGTAGGACTGAAAACTATATCCGTCCCTATTTTCGGGGTGGTAGTACTAGCGTACGAAAAAGACAGTATGATGCTCTCTAATCTACTGTTATTGTGTTCGTTCGGTGGTCAGACTTTAACATCCACAGACATACTTCCCACATATAATAGTACATTACCTAACTAGTGTGGTAAAACAAAGAAAGGCCGAGATCGCAGATGTTTGCGACCCGAGCTGCAAGCGAGGGACGTAAATATGCGATCAAGGGCTTTATTTATTACCTCACGTGTTAGGTACATCATTTTATGCCTACACTTGGGCAGAAATCGGCTTTTTCCGTGCGCGTAGCGTGCGGAAAAAAGCACTTTGTGGCCAGGTGTGGCATAAAATACATAAAACAATCTGTAATGACTACACTAAGACATAGAAAATATACTAAAGAAAAAGACCAACACCGACGAAGGCCAATCCGAGAATCGAACTCGGGTCTCTAGCTTACGCGACTAACGCCATAACCACTAGGCCAACTGGTCTTATCGAAATGCCGGCAAATTTCTCAAGTATATGCAATCTTACTAACAGGCAAGACGCCCGTGGCCATTTTTCTAAGTACAAGCGACGCTGCTTAGTTGTTTATGCTTCGGACGAAGTGTTGACATCGGTACATTACTTACAACGGGGGAGCATAGGTGCAGTGTCCCGCAGTGAGGATGAAGTTCTCGCTGATGATGGTACCGCCGCATACCGGAGACTCAAAGGAACCGTCACCGAAACTCAACAACGCCTGCAACAAAACATGTCATCATAACCACACCAGGGTGCGTAGCCAAGATGCCAATCGCTCACGCTCAGTCGCTAACGAAACGCAACTGTCATTGTCACACTAATAAGGAAGAGTGATAGAGAGAGGTAGCTACGATACGTTAGTAAGCGTGAGCGATTGGCATCTTATCTACGCACGCTGGTGTAGCCAAGATGCTAATCACTCACGCTACAAAGCGTATCGTAGCTATCTCTATCACTCTTCCTTACTATTGCGACAATGACAGTTGCGTTTCTTTCGCGATCGAGCGTTAGCGATTGGCATCTTGGGTACGCACGCAGAAATTTAAATCCCATCAACAACATAAATGTGAAAATGGAAGCCAAGCTGCATGCTTAATTTGATAGTTAAGTATCAATTTACTCATAGTTAGGAGATTTAAATAAATTAAATTTAACGTTAATTTCGTTAAGTCTAATATGAAATGATAGCTTATTATTCACTGAAACCGTAAGGTTAATCCTGCTCAAGACGCATGAATCATTCTGTATATCGTTGTACCCGTAACACAAGCCTTCTTGAGCTTACTGCGGGACTTAGTCAGAATGTCCTGTAATATTGATTTATTAAAATTCTATAGTTTTTTTTTTACATTGAAAATATTTTGTTCTATTTCTTGGACTCTTGAATCTTACGATTCAAAAGTTAGAGACTGTCTGTTGAACTATGAGTGTTCACCAAGTGTGGTTCAGTTTGTGTATCGTAATATATATGAAGGATATCTGAGTCTGTTAGTCCGTCAGCGTCTGTTTGTCTGTAAGCGTCTGTTTGTCTATAAGCGTCTGTTTGTCTGTCGTGGTCTGTTTGTCTGTAAGCGTCTGTTTGTCTGAGCTAGTCACCATATGCGGGAACTCGTCCCGCTTGGCGTCCTTGCCTCCCACGATCAGCTCGTCGGCGTTGTGCATGCAATAGTTTCCGCGGCTCAGCTTGCTCAAGTAGTCCACGCCGCGCTCGCATGGGTACACAAACCGCTCTTGGTACTCTATGCATTCTGGAATAAAAATATCAGTAATGTATTGAATCAGGCGTTACTTTACGAAATTCCGTGTTGACACCGAAATAATGTTATGTACTTTGCTATTCCGCACACGTCTGACAAGTGGCGTCCGTGAAGTGAAGTGAAGTGATGGTGAGTTTCACTTGTCGGACGCCAGTGTACGACAAGATCTCCTGCATCTCCTGTCCTGAGGATGCCTCGTAGAGAGGCGAAACACGTGTCGAGGTTTACGAGTATACTATTGGTGGTGTTTTTTATTTATTTATTATTATTCAAAAGGTGTACATAGTTACATTAATTGGTATTATAACCCGCCAAACTGAGAAAGCAGTTTGTTGGCGAGATCGCGCTCATGCTATCTAACAGTAATTATTATACTACAACACTTTATTATAACTAATCCTAAAACATAAACAAGAAACAAGCTTTCTACAACTATAATGTAAAGTTCTTAACACACATTCGTTCAAATATGTATAACGTTAACGTTAATATTCGTTTGTTATACGTTATACATATTTGAGTATTTATTTTTTGCAGCGGGAGGGTGGGAACATTAATTGCATGCAAAAAATACGCAAGTAGGTATAACGGCTTGGTACTAATTGACTAGCACGTTTGACGGAATAGCAAAGTTACATTATTTTCGGTGATAAAGATATCAGCTATATATTAATTTTTAAAAACAGATATTAAAATGTCATGGAAAAACTTTTTTTTTCACCGCGTGGAACTACGAAAAAAAAACTATATAATTATATATATAATCCCAATTATTTATTTGAAGCCAAATCTGGTTGATGGCATGCAGTTTTTTTATTTTTATTAAATTTGTAAATAAAATAAAAAGGATAACGCACGACCACGGTATTCAATTCAAAGCGACCAACACAGGGAGTGGAGTTGACATACGTACCGTTAAGGAATGACACACTAATACGATTCAATCCAATCCGGGACGATGTGTCCGTTTTTAAAGAAATAATCATGTGGCTCGGACACGTGTCATTTTCTATAGAAACTGATAGATCGTCCCGGATCGGATCGGACCCAATTAGTGTGTCATCCTTTACCCCTCTGTAGAAGTAAGTACAAGTGTTGTCATTACAGAAGGCCTAGTATAAAATTGTACAACATTAACTTCTCGACTGCGTTAGCGTATCGAGGGGTCAAGATATGAAAGTTGCCGGATGATTTAAATAAAAGCAAACATAATTTGAACTCTCGATACGCTAAAGCGATCGAGAAGTAGGTGTCGTACAATTTTATACTAGGCCTTCTGATTGGTTTTTGTATGTACTGTGTGAAATGTACGTCTGTGTTAGCGTTGAAAAAGTCTGATACAAAACAGTTCTTTCCCCAAACGTCTCGTTGTTTTCGGTTCTTTCGGATAAAAACAATGAAATTTTGCGCTCTAATTTTCAATTTTAACTATAAAACTCTCGTGAGACTCGAACATATTAAATAATATTTAAAACGGGTTTAATTTTTAATATTTAAATTTCTAATTTTCAACCCTAAATCAATGTATGTTAGGTCTAATTTACACCTGCAAAGGGGCTACATCGGGGAAGAAACAATTGAAATAGTTGGAAAAAGTGATTGTGATAGTGACACTATTTATTTCTGAATAAAAACGAAAAATACCGAAAAAAAAACAGTTTAAATAAATCACGGAATAAATATTTGATTTTTTTTAGAATTTTCAACGCCAGTATCTGTGTGCATGTTTCCGCCCGCGAAAAATTACAGAATAATTTATACTGTAAGATGTCTTCTCGTGCTTTGCCGTCTCCATTCCACCGTGTTGCTCCAAGCCTAGAATAGAAGGCGATAGAAATTGTCCCAACAAAACAGGCAAAGAGTTACCAAAACGTACTGTCAAATGCCTTCCTTCCATTTTTAGGAGCAGTATTTTTGATGGGGGAGCATTTTCCATTCCCAATGGCTCCAGGGACGAGTTCTTTGTAGTCTGCGATGGGAGGCGTGTATTCTGTGGTGGTAGATCTGCAATATACATAAGAATATTGAGAGAGTGAGAGAGAGATGCATTTATTGTCAGAAACTGTGTACAAGTAGGTCTTATATATAACAAAAAGGTCCAACAGTATTGTTAATATTACAAGACCTTTTTTGTTACACGGGGAGAATTCTACGCAGGGAAGTCCATATGGGGGGTAAATCCCATTTAAAGACTACATTATAAAAAGCATGACCATGCATGAAGCATGAACGAAAACTGCCTAGTTAACATACATCTATATGTTCTAGATAAGACCGATATATGGAGGAATGAAATCCCATCACGGACCGGAAGGAACTAGTTCCTTGCCAAAAAGTTAAATCGGTGCTCGGTCTTTAGTTCAGTTCAGATGGAGTAAAAACGGTTAAAACGTTAATATATTATGAATCATTCGTTCCGCGCTCTGTATAGATCTACCCCGATTACATATTGCTAGATGTCAAAATTCACACTGAACTAAACAAACTAAAGACCTAAAAGACCGAAATAGTTCCTTTGACCGATTGTACGAAATGGGAGCGCTCCCTTCAATGACCGAGCGGGCACAACTCTTAGAACGCAGTCGCTGTAGCTAAAAACGGCTAGGAGATGATGATGATATGGGTTCACGACCTCTGAAACCAACGTTGAGAAGGACTTCGTACGATCAGGGGCTTACCATGACGTCTTAACGCGATTCAGTGTAGGTTCAGTTTGGGCTCAGAAGGCCTAGTATAAAAGTTGTACGACATTAACTCCTCGACCGCGTTAGCGTATCGAGGGGTCAAAATATGAAAGTAGCCGGATGATTTATATAAACGGCAAACATAATTTGAACTCCCGATACGCTAACGCGTTCGAGGAGTTAATGTCGTACAATTTTTATACTAGGCCTTCAGTTGTATGGAAGCGACTCAGTGTATTCGTCAACTAATCGCGTTAAAGGATGCACGAGCACGGGACGGGACGGGACGGGAAAATTTGTCAATTTCTATAGAAAGAATCACGCGATACCACGGAGCCCTCGGATGTCACGTGACGCTTTCTATAGAAATTAACAGATTTTCCCGTCCCGTCCCGTTCTAGTGGTAGTCATCCTTAAGACATCATGGTAAGGCCCCGAATTTCTTAACCAGATCCCTCATACTAGTTTTCCTCTTTAAGAAGTTTGGTATCATTCGAAGACCTCTCTGCTTAAAAACAATAGTTAAATGATTAATTGCGTTTCGTTCACGACTGAGCGTTGGGGATTGGCATCTTGACTACGCACACTGATCCTTATTTACCGGATGGCCGGAGTGGTGGCGACGAAGCGGTCATCTGTACCACTGACTCCTGAGTCGGTGCAGCAGATGATGGGCTCCCGACCTCTGAAACCGCAACGCTGGAACCAAAATACTTACAATTAATGCTTAGGAGGATGTCCCCCCGAATGCAATGGGCGCTACCGTATTGTCGCTCACCAGGCGGCGCCACTCACGCGTGGGTCCTGTATCAGTATGAGAGCATTATCAAAGTGACGTTTGAAATGTTCCCGCAGGACCCACGTTCCACTTAGCGCCCCTAGCGGGAAATCAACTCGCGGTAGTCCTCATTCGCAGCGCACACCAATGTGCAATGGAGATAGGGGGATAGTTGTCTCCCCCACTGGAGTGCGGTGCAAAAAATTATAAAGGATATAATAAAAATACTGGTGATCTTTATGGGTAATCAGTATAGTGGTCTGATAAGAAAATAAGAAGGAAAAAAGGCTACTGATCACCAGCATTTTTGATACAGCCTGTATAACTTAAGGAATAAATATCGATTCAACAGATACCCAAAAACCGGCTAGATGCAGACAAGACATTAATTATCCAATAAACACGTCTATATATAAATTATATAAATAAATTGATTAAAAACCAGTTATTTTTTCAAACCAGTTACCAAGATTTAGATTTATCGACGCTTGTCCGACTCGGGCGAATATTACCACTATTTTGTGAATTTTGGCGAATGCCGTAGATAATTGGGGTACTAGGACCATCCGCAGTAGAACCAAAGTAACCGATATACAAGTAGCTCTCTGATTCTCCGAATCACTAAACTTAAGTGACAGTGGGCGGGGCACATTGCACGTAGAACCGATGGCCGTTGGGGCGGAAAGGTTCTTTAGTTGCGACCGCGTACCGGAAGGCGCAGCGTGGGTAGGCCCCCACAAGGTGGACTGATGACCTGGTGAAGGTCGCAGGAGTCCGCTGGATGCGGGTGGCGCAGGACCGGTCATTGTGAAAATCTTTGGGGGAGGCCTATGTCCAGCAGTGGACGTCTTTCGGATGAAATGATGATGATGGTGATGAACTAGGATATGATTACCGTTCACAACGCTTCAGAGGGACTTAAACAGTGGGGCTACCTTCGCAGACCGCCATTTTCTACGGTCTGCCAACATGAAGAGACCACCTATCAGAGCTTATTAAAAACTAGAGTGGCGGACAAGGGACCAGTCCAGGACCAGAGACCAGGGAGTAATGTACCTACATTCATTCTTATTATGAGGAAATATGGTTCATGCGTTCGTTTTGTGTCAATCAATTGACAAATAATATTTGAATTAAGAATGAAATGTCTTTTACTGGTGCCTGTCAGCTTAACTGTTCATAATTGGCACTATCACTCTAAGATATGATTACCGCGCAAAACACTTGAGAGCTTAAAAAGTGGGTCTACCTGCGCAGACTGCCATTTTCTGCGGTCTGCCAGCATGGAGAGACAAACTATCAGAGCATGTAGATAACTAGAATAGAATAACTTCTCACAACGCTTCAGAGAGACTTAAATAGTCGGTCTACCTTCGCAGAGTGCCATTTTCTGCGGTCTGCCAGCATGGAGAGACAAATTATCAGAGCATGTAGATAACTAGGATAATATAACCGCTCACAACGCTTCAGAGGGACTTCAAAAGTGGGTCTACCTTCGCAGAGTGCCATTTTCTGCGGTCTGCCAGCATGGAGGGACACTCGTTGAGGGCCACGCAGACACCTGGAGCGCCATTGTGGTTACAGTTGTCACCTAAACCTGGAAAAATCCATAGATTTAAGCGAGATGGCATCCGCAGTCATTTACATTATAATTTGGTTCGCCCTGATCGCGAACTAGCGGCCCCTAAATCTTGGCAACCCCTAAATCTTGGCAACCCCTAAATCTTAGCAACCCCTCGACTGATTTGGCTCATCTAACCACCTGCCAATTTTCACGACGAACCGATCAACGATACTAGAGTTATCCTCGAACAAATATACAAACATACATATACATATAAATTAACCCGTGCCCTTAAATGCATGAATTAATAGTATTGATCCTAAAACATCTTAAGTAACAACCAAATTAATTTCAAATTAAGAACTTACGACGATATGACAAAGTCTACTTTTCAAAAGAACTTGATTGTCACTTGTCTCGTTTCTGTGTCATAAATGCATCATCATGCATTTAAGGGTTAAGTCCGGTGTATGTTCAAATACGCGCAAGTTTTTTTTTATACTACGACGGTGACAAACAAGCATACGGTCCGCCTGATGGTAAGCGGTCAACGTAGCCTATGGACGCCTGCAACTCCAGGGGTGTTACATGTTCGTTGCCGACCCTTTAAAAGAAGGAGGATTCGCTGTGTTCAAATTCAAATTCAAATTCAAATTCAAAAATTTATTCTGCAAGTAGGCCACAAGGGCACTTTTACAAGTCAGTAAGCATTACAATAAAGCATTTGCATGTACAAACATTTACAATATATAGTGAGAAGTAAAAGTATAATCTAAATACTGATAATACAACAGCCAAAACCTGGGTAAAAAATATTAAAATAAATGTACTAAGTAATATGACAAGAGATGTATAGTCTCTATCGTTAATAATAAATTAAGTTTGGAGATGTAGAAGGTCCCCCAACGTCAAAATAAAATACGAATAAAATTTGGAGATGTAAAAGGTCCCCATAGTCAAAAAATTATACTAATAGGATTTGGAGGTGTAAAGGCCTCCAAACGTCAAAAATATAATATCTTTATGATAAAAATACCACAAGTCATCAGACTGTTAAGTTAACAGTCTTAGATCTAATGCTACAGAATACATAACTAGTATGTATCTAACAAGTCAAAATTATGAACCCAACAGAGATGTAAAGTCCCTATAGTCAATAATATGTACATTAAATTTGGAGATGTAAAAGGTCCCCAAGGTCAGAAACATAATATGTAATAATACTATATGAATAAGAAATGGAGGTGTAAAGGTCTCCAAGTGTCAGAATATGATGTAACAGCCAGTAACAGCATCACCTTGACCATCGTGCAAACCACTCCGGGACACTGCTAGCCTGATAAGACAGCTTTTGAGACTAAATACTTGGCCATGGCTCCTTGTCTCCTAAGTAATCGTCGATTTTATAGTACCCCTTTTTAAACAGAGCATTCTTAATATATAACTTGAATGAATTGAAAGGCATGTCCCATGCCTCCAAGGGTACTTTATTGTAAAATGCCACACAGTTGCCTGGAAACGATTTTTTTACTTTCTGTAGACGAAACTTTGGAACCACTAACATATTTTTATTTCGTGTATTAAAGTCATGGATATCAGACAGCTTCTTAAAGGACTTTAAATTCTTATGCGTATACATTATAACATCTAGTATGTATTGTGAAGCTACAGTGAGAATATCAATTTCCTTGAATCGTTCTCTCAGAGAATCACGAGTGCCCATATTATAAATATTACGGACTGCTCTCTTTTGGAGGATGAAGATTGTTTCAATATCTGCTGCTTTGCCCCAGACCAGTAAGCCATATGACATAATACTGTGAAAATAACTGAAGTAGACTAGGCGAGCTGTCTCCACGTCAGTGAATTGTCTGATTCTTTTGACTGCATACGCGGCAGAGCTCAGCCTATTCGCAAGGGCAGATATGTGAGGGGCCCATTGCAGATTGCAGTCCAAAGTAATGCCCAGGAAAAGTGCGTTATCGGCAAGGTCCAGCTTCTCTCCGTTTAATGTGATAATAGTTTCAGCCTCTCTTACATTCGGCAGCGTGAATTTTACACATTTTGTCTTTTTTGCGTTAAGAACTAAGTTATTTGCTGTGAACCAATCTAGCACCTCTTTCAAAGTTTCATTGACTTGGCTGTAATCACCCAGTTTCCTGTCAACTTTGAAGATTAATGAGGTATCATCAGCAAACAAAACTATATCACATTTATTCTTCACAAGATTCGGCAAGTCATTTATATAAACAAGGAAGAGAAAAGGACCCAAAATGGAACCTTGCGGTACGCCAAGTTTTACAGTCATACCATTAGACTCAGTTCCATTTACAACAACTTTCTGAGTTCTTTGGTTTAAGTAAGACTGTAGAAGGTTTAAAGCTTCAGTAGACAAACCGTACTGTTTTAGCTTGTACAGAAGCGTAGCACCATTGTTGACAGCTAAAGGGGCAAGCTTTGCTCCGTGGGTCTCCAGCTGTCAACACAGTGAATCCTCTTGGAGCTCTGGCAACCTTACTCACCAACAGAAACACAACACTATGAGTAGCGTTGTTAAACTGCGGTTTTCTGTAAGGTGGAGGTACTTCCCCAGAATCCAGATGGGCTCTGCTCCAGATTTGAGCGAGACGACGTTCGTTGCGCTGTACCCTATTACACTAAACGATATGCATCTGCTGTACCCATACCTATCTTTATATCTGACTTGAGATACGACTTTTGCACAATAACGCGCGAAAATATAACATTTACACGTTATTTTAACTATAAAACTCTCGTGAGACTCGAACATATTAAATAATATCGACTAAATTACGTGAGTGACCCGTTTTAAATATTATTTAATATTTACACGTGATCTTCATAAATAGGCATACCAAAGGATCACAACTTTACAAGGTAACAACGTCAACCTAAACTTTGTAACTGGATATTCATTTATGTAAAAACGTGTGTTACTGTTTAGCCAGAAATGGTAAGCCATGACTTAATGTTCATGTATTTCTACCAAAACTTATCAAATTAAAAAAATAATAATAGTTGTGTGTAGACGGGACGGGAAAATATTTCTATTTCTATAGAAAGAATCACGTGATAGCTCGGAGCCCTCGGATGTCACGTGACGCTTTCTATAGAAATTCTCAGATTTTCCCGTCCCGCCCCGTCCCGTCCCGTTCTAGTGTGAGTCATCCTTTGAAATGTCAAAAACTGTTTCATTTATTCCGTAGAATACTTTTATTAAGTTTCAATAGCAATTAGGTAGAAATTCAGATAGATGTTTGAAGCTCGCTCATCAAAAAATGGTAAAAAAGCTGTTAGAAAATGGTGTATTTTTCAAAAACAGAACAATTTTGAAAAAGTTTTGTGTTGAAACATGTAAAATGGTTTTGTAACTATGAAACTCACAAAAAGTTCAGCTGAATCGGCTAAATTTATACACAGGGCTCTTAACGAGGGAGATATTTATTTACCATATATATTTGTTCAGAAGCTCACAAAAACAATTAGTAACTAAACTCATGGTAAATCTCGTTTTAAATAGTAATTATCAATCGGTAAATATCAATAATAAACCAAAACATACCTTGCGATGCTCCGCGTCCCAAACACAAACAAATAACAATAATATGAACAAACATGTTTGCAAACATGTTTACGGACTAGTCCGCGGACGAGTTGCGCGCGCGCAGGACGTAGCGCGACTAACCTGGCGTGTCATGCAGGATTCTGACCTTAAAGGATGTAACGAGCTTCCATATACACAGGTTGTAGCAAAAATATTGGTGATCCATTTATACACGGTGCCCGTGAGCACTGCGAGAGATTTTAACAGCGTATTCCTGAGGCTAAAAGAAACACAAAATGTCATATTAAGTGCATTGGATTAGGGCTAGTTTCTGAGATAATTGCAATTTTTATTTAAACATAATTTTACCGCCACTCGGTAAATAACGCGTTTTGGAATGTAGTAATGCTACTATGTGGTCTAGTCTAGACATGGTTTTTGACAGACTTCAAAGTGACACTGTGATGTCTTTGCAAACCTCGGCTCTATCAAAAAAAAAAAAATTTTTTGGTATATTGAGTGGGCCTTTTCTAAATGAAATTTACTTACCATGTATCAAAGCATATAAAAAAAGAAAAAAAAAAGGTTTTTTTTTGTTTTCTTTTTGTCGAAATGACCAAAAATCATATGAAATTTTTTGTTTCTTTTAGACTCAGGAAAACGCTGTTAAAATTTCTCGCAATGCTCACGGCTCACGGGCACCGTGTATAACAGCCTCGCTCCATATAATACTTATTATACTTAAGTTGTATTTGAGCTGCAGTAGTCCCTTTTTCCCTTTAACTGTCAAGTCTTAAATAAATAACTATTAATAGTAACCTGCAAATGTAAGCATATTGTGTCATAAGCATTGAATAAAGTTATTTTTTTTTTTTTAATAAAAAATGAGTTTTTTGATTTCCGTTAAATTCGATATATTTATTGATTTGTACGTAAATATGTCGTTTTTTGTCGAATTGGTAAAAAAAGTCATCTTTCACCCAAAATAAATGAATATTACATTGTAAACGAAAGTTAACAAAATGGCTACTTGATAAATGTTTTTATAGCGTTAAGCATTATTTAAATTTTAAGGATCCGATGACATCGTACTAGTTGTAATATGTCATATTGACATTCTATATATATATTGAATTATTGTAAATATTAAACTTCAACGCTAATTAGAAGCCTATAATTATATTTGAGAGTGGCAACTCTGATTGCAGATGACGTAGCGGTTCATAATTGGTTGACACCCAACAAACAAATCCCCTCCTCCACTTTTCGTTTCCAATTTTATCCCCACCAGGTCGTAGCCGTGGCGATGGCGCGGCTGGTACCTCATTGGCGTTCTGTTTGTCGGAACGTAAGGTTCAGTACGAAAAGTTCTAGCCTAGTCTAGGATTTTTCGTAAGTTTTAATTAACGGTTTTACCGTTCGATTGCTATTGTAATTTTAATTTACAGAAAGGTTGACACCCGATCGATTCACGCAGCGCAGCAACCGTAAGTAAAAATGTTGTAATGTGTTTAAAATTGCTTTCAGTGAATCGGTTCGTCCTAAGACGGAACCAGGCCAGTAAAAAAGGTGATATCAAACTTTTACGTTCCTCCAAACAAGGAGGTATAAAGAATACGTCCAATAATTATAAAATTTCCGAAAATAGTACATTAGAACTGCCGGAATACGCAGATCTTTATAAAGGCGCTCACAGTACGACGCCGCTGCTACCTAGCAAAATAATTTGTTATAGGTACTATAATCGGACGTTACATATAGTGAGTTTAAATTACCTGGCCTGGTAATTTTCCGTATATTTTTGTACAAATAACTGTAAACAAGTGATTATTTTATTTGTACCTGGTGCATACCTACCCTCTTTTCTACGTTGAGATCAAATGTAACGTAAAATTGGTTACAGAATGGGCAAGTGCCCACCTTAGAGATCAAGGCTTGCTATTTTCCCTTCGCTGCATTCCTATCTGTAATTTAGCAAAGAGATTGTAAGAAATTAGCATTTTATGCGTAATATATCGTATTGTTCTTATGTTACGATTTATTTGAAATCGTAATAGTTGTTTTTTAAACCTAACCTTGTACAGGCAAAGCCTCCTTGGTCTGGTTGCTTACAGCAGCATCTCTTGTCTTCTGGTTTTTAAGGACCTAATATGATAATATGATAAAAATATTTTGGGAGTCCTAGCCTATAAGCTGCTGCGCAAGCTCAGCCACATCAGCAAGCTCAGGCCATGCCTAGTTATGCTAATATATACGTAATGAAACCGCTTGTATTTGATTAAATATGATGGCACTAGCAAGTGCCAAACAAATAAAATTAACCCACTTCATATGCCATAATTATCCTTACCTCCACCTGCGCAAGGTGTATGAGATGAATTATTCTCTGCTGTGCAAGCAGTCAAAGAGTTACTTACCTACATTAAGGTAAAATTACTGCTATCAGGCAAGCATGTAGGTATATATATTTTTTTTTTTGTGCATAATATTTAACATAGTTTAAAATTTATTTATTATTATTAAATATATCTCCTGCCTGCGCAAGGCATACGAGATAAAATGTTGTTCATGTGTAAAATACAACTCAGAGATCGGAAACGGTATACAAGTAACTACAACTATTGATTATTGTTTCTATGTCTACATATTTCGATTCGAAAATCGATAACTAGATTTCTAAATAGTAAAACTTAATTGTATGCTGAAATACCAGTATCCGACCTCTGTGTGTGTAGGTACTACACAAATAACATTTCAATATACATTTGGTACGTGAAAGCACTCAGTTTCGGAAAGTGGCTGATGTCAACACTTGTAGTTCGAGTGACAAATTATTGTATAATATACTCGAAATAAAAACAGTATTCACTGCTGCGCAAGCAGATTTTAGTTGAACGAATGTTTTTATATAAGTTGTATAACTTAAACTATGCTGCAATTACTAAGCCTATATTTCTTATCGTCTGCGCAAGACGGGTAGCTCTATCCAGAAATATGTTATGCACAGCTTGCAGTTGTTGTTACAAGGATTCCTATTCTTTTTGACGCTGTTAGTGTTAGTTTTCTGGATTTTTGTCTTGCGAACACACCCTTTATCTTGTTACACAACTAGGGTTTGCAATTCGAATATTTGAATTATTCGCCATAAATATTATTCGAATTCGACCACACTCATTATTCAAATAAAACGAATATTTCGAATAGTGCAGATTTTATTCAGAAATTATTATTTTTTACGAATATTTAAGAATTAAACTACTTGAAATCATTATTTTGAGTTATTTTTCCAAAATATTCGTTTTATTCGAAATATTCGAATATTGCAAATCGAAGTATTCGTATTATTCAAATACTAAAATTGGACGAATAATGCAAACCCTTATACACAACTGGATTAATTTGGTTCTAAAATGCCAAAAATTACGGGATTCTAAATTCTAATAGTAAAGATTGGCAGACCCGTTATATATATAGAAATAATGTTTCGGTACAAATACCTAACTATACTAAGGCCCTTAGCCAAAGCGTAAAAATATAAAATCCTGCTAGCAAGTAGATTAAGGTAACACTAAGTTTTGCTGGTGATGCCTACGCAATGCCTACGCATAATATCGTACTTCATATTTAAGTGTTTATAGCTACGCTTATGCTGCAAATGGTATTTCCTGGAAAATGGGAAGTATCAGTGCATTGTTTTGACCAAATTATTATTACTTTTTTCGTTTTAATGGAAAAGTTTTATTTAATATATAAAAGAATTAAATTAAATGTAATTAAAAATATTACAAATTACCTACCAATTTCGGCCCCTACAGAACCATCTCCAAGGATGGGTATATCTATACGAGGCACGGGGAACTCCATATTGAGCTATATAGGTACACAATATACAACACTTTGATAACTCATCAGAATTCTTTATAATACCCTCAGGGGTGGATTTTAAAAAGGTGATCTTTTATACGCCTACTATTCTTATCACCAATTCCTCGTAGGAGGGCCTATTCTCATGAGCTTGGACTCGTAACGTGCAGCTCCGAAACTATATCTCATTGTGACTCAGCTTGAAGCTACCACTAAGGAAAGCCAGTCTAGGTCTACGTAGTTATAAATAAAATACTTAAGCATTGATTGGATTCCTCACTCTAATCCAAAAAGACCGTCCAGAAATGGCGTTAGATGCCCTTACTATTACCTTGGACTGGGTAATAGATGATTGCCTTAATTGATAGCTAAGCTCTGGCGATAGTAACCGAGAATTTCATATATGTAGTTATAATATATCTAACCTATTAACATTCTCGCCCAGCGAAGTCTTATATAAATCAACACAATAAAATCGTGTCCAAGCAGTAGGACAATTTAGAGGTAAATTTGTGCTTGAAATGAGGCCTGACATGTAATGCAATGCGCTTACATAATTTAATGGCAAAAGTCTGCGTTAGCGCATTATAACATATGAGCTCAAAGTGATCAGAGGTACCAACGTGTACAGAAAGGAGGGAGACTAAGCGCTTTGCCGGTCGCTGGCGCGGTTCAACTGTTGTTAGGTCGTAGTTCAACCTAACACTCCTCCTCGCTTCGCTCGTCGTCGTACCTAACGGTGGCTCTGGTAACATGGTTTTAAATTATTCGACTATTTAATTTAATAGTTGTCATTTTGATACATAACCCATTGAAATTTTTCCTGGTCCTGCTCTGGAATTTCCCCTACTCTTGGGGTCAAATATCTCGACCATATTTTATTTAAGAGAAAAGCTTTTCCTACAAAACAAATGATACATTACATTCTCGTGTTGAATGATAAACGAAGGAGAACTAATGCCCAGGTTATGAACCTGGGCATTAGTTCTCCGTTGTGGGTTATAAATTGTATCCAAGATATTTAGAACCCCTTTTACCCAAACTACATGAAAAAGGCGTTAAGCCTTTTACCTTTTAGCTCGCCCAAGGCTCTTGAATGAAACTGAAAAAGGTTGCACGAACCCAAGATGCACCTACGTACCAAGAGGATCCTCTATTATAATTACTATTAAAAACTAGATATTTACCATGTATATCTGTTGTTGTGAGCTCGATATTTTGGCACTCTCCCGAATTTGGCTACAAGCGCCATGTTCACAGTGTAACTGATTTACTTGAGGATCGTACATCGCTCAAGCTTTTTAGTCCCAGTAATCCAAGTAAAATGGGATACGATATCCTTGTAAAAGAGCCTACAACTCACAAGTAACCTGGCTCCATACTAATTTCTTTACGAATCCTAGTTTATGTGAATATCTTGGTGACTAGCCAGAATGACTTTATATATAGGTACATAAGCCTTAAGAGCAGCGTTCCTGCAACGTAGGAGGCTGTCACTCACAGCGTTGTTTACATGAGAAAATCTAAAATTTACAAAAACTATGTTGACCATGTTAAACGCGATATAGACTTGATACAAGTAAAATAAAATAAGTGTGTAAGAGTGCTACAAAGAATTCCATAACACTGTCATGGCTGCATCCCTAAAAAAGGGTTTTTGAGTTACTTACCAAATTTGATATTGGTAAATGATGTCATTAAAACATCTCGTGTAAGGCTTATGCACCTTAATTAGCAATGTCTTATTTTATGTCATACATAGATTTTACGGAGTACAGAGCTTATCTGTATCGTGACTAATAAAGAATTTGTACTTGTTTTCCATATTTTACTAACATATGGGTATGAGGTAATTAATCTCAAGTCAAGCATCGTTAATATGATATCATAAATAGCTGCGCATTTTTGTACATAATATTATAATTTTATTATTTTACTTGTATTATTGTCTCGTTATATTCTAACGACTTTATTTTTTCCAAAGACTGAGGCAGTAGAAACAGGTTGGTGACAACCCTATCATGGTTAATTGATAACTGTGTTTGTTTTATGAATACTTTACTTGCGTACTATATGTAGGTATTATGTATTTACTCGTATATAATGTTGTGCACATTACTAGCAAATATAGGAAAAATATTTTGCTAAAGTGTACCTACCTGCAGTGAGAAGAATTTGAGAAAATCTTATGTTTGAAAACGATGATTACCTACCGATGGGTAATAAAATATTCTTATCTTAAATATTTTTAACTTGTTTTATCATCTCTAAGTTCAAAGCAGCAATGAAAATTGATCTTCAATGATTGTGTATGGTTTTGGATTGCCTGACTATTTCAATCCATGGATTGGCGGAATCATTTATGTTTTGGGCTTATCTAAATAAATAAAACATAATTGTTATTAAAAATATTTTAATAAACACCTTGTATTCATGAAGACATTGTGTTATATTTAACAATCACCCTTCCTCTCCTTATCAATATTGATAGAAAAATAACTTTGTCACTGCACGGAAAAGGTCAATGGTCACATCCATCCACTATGTTCCACATTTATCCATGTATGGACATTGGTTTGTTGCACTTGTTCGCGAATTGTTCACACCAATTTCACTTAACACTTAATGAGCCCTGAACAACTTTATCACATTGGCGTTTCTACCCACCAGGTGGACACAGACACGTCTCAAATATAATTATAGGCTTCTAATTAGCGTTGAAGTTTAATAGCAGCGTTTTACCTTACAATAAAACGCATATTAAACGTAATACCTAATTAGAAGCCTATAGTTTTTAAACCCACCTGTGGTTTACTCAGTTGCAATATGACCTACATACTTTTTCTGAGGGTATTTTTGACTTACTATTTTTGTTCGCCACCTTGTGAACGATGATAAAGAACTTACACATACTGTTGGTTTCTAATTTATTTTGCTTTGTCAAAATTTCTGTTTGGCAAGTGGTATATTGCAACTTCGTATTAATAAATTAATAATTTGAGATCCAATGAGGTACCAGCCGCGCCATCGCCACGGCTACGACCTGGTGGGGATAAAATTGGAAACGAAAAGTGGAGGAGGGGATTTGTTTGTTGGGTGTCAACCAATTATGAACCGCTACGTCATCTGCAATCAGAGTTGCCACTCTCAAATATAATTATAGGCTTCTAATTAGGTATTACGTTTAATATGCGTTTTATTGTAAGGTAAAACGCTGCTATTTTAGGTTACCTTGAATCAATATTTGTATGCATGCTTGCATGCTGAATACACAGATTTTTTTTAATGTTTTTATTATAAGGCCAATTGTTACTGTATTCTGACAAATAAAAATTTGAATTTGAATTTGAATTTAAAAGGTTATTTACAGTAACACGAAAGTAAGTGTCAATTATGACAAAGCTGAAACTTTATATATGACAGCACGTGCCAAAACACGGCGTAGTAGTAGATAGTTTAGTAACCTACACTGGTTCAGCTAATAAATTTATTGAATATCTCAATAACTGTAATAAAAGTAAAGTTTCTTAGAGAAAATAACTCGAGTTAACCTAAAAATCTACCGTTAATCTTAACGGAAATCAATAAAAACAGGGTGTATAGTCCAAACAATTTTTAATAAGAAAAAAATACAAAAAGATGGTGTTATAAGGTGGTCTTTTTTGCGACCGTACAAACTGTTTTTTTATCATCATTCATAAAAAAAATCCTAGTCGACCCGCAATACGATATTACGCCTGTAAAGAATCACCAGCATTCTTAGACCTGTATAAAAGGAACAAGAATATTTTTTTAATAATATGCGGCATCATATGGGCATTATTTTGCAAGTTAATAAGATCTTTTCAATGTTAATAAATTCCTAGAATTACTGAATTACTGACGTTTCTGGCATCCGTAAAGGCTACCGTAAAACGGTCCTACTTTGCTCCAAAATTTGCTCCACATTTTTGAAATCACTTAACTTTTATAAAATTATTTTTTAATAAGTATCTCTCAAACCAATTCTCCAAACAGAATGATTTTATACTTGCAGTATAAAATCATTCTGTTTTGAGAGGAATATATGAACTTGAACATAGGAGCAAACTTAAGCTAGTCTTTGTCGAACTTTGCCCCTAAATGATATTTGTTAGTTGGAGCAATTTCACCTCTTTATCTATAATTTTGCTCCCTACAAATTGTACACGTACGTGTGTATAATTACACCATTACATTACCTACCTCAACGCCAATGGGACAGGTGAAAAACGTGCATTACTGGATGTATCATAAAGTATCATACAAACGATGAAGTTATATTCGATAATGAAACCGCCATTGCATTAAGTTGTTCGGAAGCGAACGGGTCTAAAACCAGAAATATATCCCCAATCCGGTATTTACATCCAAAAAGTATTTGCTAAGCAAAATGCAACTTCAACTTCCAAACAATAAGATCGTCACTATTTTTTTAAGCGTAAATTTAATTTGGTCGTGTACAGGGAAAACAAAACAACAATATAGTGATTTTAGCTTCAAATAAAAGAGTTATAAGTCTGAGATGGTTGAGAGTGGACAATCTTAGTGTGTTTTGGTCCTGTGCATCATATTTATAAGTGTATAATGATCAGGTATGTCAATTATATTCTTTATCGAACATAACCTCTATTTAAGAGGAAAAAACCTGCACTTGAATGTCGGTTGTTAGGGAAATACCAGGTGTAATGTATTTTTTTAATGTATGTATGCAGCGATTGTTGTGATTTTATGAGTGCCGAAGGAAGGTTCTGTTATTCAAATGTATGCATATACCTCTATACTGCGTTTTTGAGCAATTGATTTCACTTCATGGGCGCATTCTTTTGGCGGAATGTAACTTAAGCTTTTCAAAAATAAGATAGGATTGCATATACTAAGGAAATTTCGGACTCTGGCCGCTGTGGTCGGGTGGCCTAGTGATTACGGTGTCTGAAGCGCAAGCGGGAAATCGCTGGTTCAATCCCAGCCGTGGGCACTTTGGTTACTTTTTCTGTAGTACATGACATCTCTTTCAATTTATAATTTAAGTGTATTTGTCAAAGACACTGGTATTCTAATTAGCTCCGTTTAGAAGATATGGTATTTACAGGTGTGTAAACGGAGTATAAGTAGGTATTCGACATGATTGACATTAATATGTCATAATTGTCACTAAGGTCACACATGCTCATTACTAGCATGCTTCGTGCATATTAGCATGCTTAATCGCAAGAGGGGTTGGGAGCGGGCCCCCTCCCGCTTACCCGCTTGCTAATAAGCATGCTAGTAACGAGCTATCGCTTTTGCTCAAAAACACGGTGTTTATGTTTTTCCAGGTTATTGGTACTGCTGGCGGCAGTTCACTGCGCGGTGACTGTCACAGAGCCATCTTTGGACGAGATTATAAACGAAATCTTTGGGATATCAGGTAGGAAATACATTGAAAAGCTACTGTTACACATGCTCATTACTAGCAAGCGGGGAAGTGGGAGGGGCCCCGCTTCCATCCCTTCTTGCTTATAAGCATGCTAATAAGCATGCTAATAAACATGCTTATTAGCATACTTATAAGCACATGCTAGTAATGAGCATGTGTAACAGTAGCTCAACTTTATTCAATACTTGAGGCTACTTGTTAGCAATAACCGGCCAAATAATCGTGTCAAAACAAAATATTATACTCGTTTTAGTATTAATTTACAAAATACCGAGTCTTAAATAAACTAAAATTTAACTTACAGCGCTCATTTCCCAGTAGACACCAAACTCCTATGTTGTATGCACACCTATGTTGAACAAATAAATGATTTGAATTTGAATTTGAATTTGAACTCAATAATTTTTACATGAGTCGTGAACATAATTAACAGTATTAATAAAATATGAAATTAATATATATATGTCATAATTAAGCATCTTGTCAACATACCATCGCAGTTAAAACATAATTGTAAATCTTCGCTTGATAGAAAAAAATCCCAAAGTCACTTCTATTTTCGATATTTTTTAAGTGGTATAGCTACAATATGAATATTTATTACCCGTTTTTTTTTGCGTAAACGCATTAACATCGTCTAGATAATCCGGAAAATCCCGCCAAAATTGGAAACAATAAAAAATTAAAAATCTAAATGTAATGATGGGCCCTGGGGCCCCTGGGGCATGGTGCCGAAGACGCTGGCAGCATTTCCTCGCTGAATTACTATGCATATTCGTTGAGCGAGGTAGCTGCTAGCTCTTTTTTCCCCGGGTGCGTCGACCAGCCGTTTTACTATTTGACGGTACAGCGCTTGTAGTCTATTTAACTTTTTAAAACATGACTTCCAGAGGCGGAAGATGACAGCAAAGTGGGACTGCCGGGCTGCAACGACTTGGAGGGCTCGGGCCGCGGCTGCCATGAATGCTACTTCTGCAACCACTCGCTGATCCAAGACAGCAGGCTGAAAGGAAGTCATGTGGAACTGCAGTAAGTAAGCCATCAGCTAAGGATGTAGCCAGGCTAACTCCCTGGATTCTGTGCTATATTCGAAGTAGACCCCGTCGGGCCCACTCCATCCAGGATGCTGCAACCTGGAGCTGTCAGGGCATGGCTACCAGGAGTGCTACTTCTGTAACCACTCACTGATCCAAGACAGCAGGCTGAAAGGATCTCATGTGGGGTAACAGTAAGTAAGCTATCAGCTATGGATATAGTTAGGCTAACTCCCTGGATTCTGTGCTACATTCGGGGTACACCCCCTCGGGCCCACTCCATCCGGGATACTGCAACCTGGAGCTGTCGGGGCATGGCTACCAGGAGTGCCATTCCTGTAACCACTTGCTGATCCAAGACAGCAGGCTGAAAGGAACTCACGTGGAGCTGCGGTAAGTATGACATAAGCTAAGGACCTAGCCAGGCTATCTTGATTCTGTGAAAGCATTGAGAACTCCGGGTGCAGCTGCCACGTATGTTACTTCTGCAACCACTCGTTGATCCAAGACAGCAGGCTGAGGGGAACTCATGTGGAACTGCAGTATATATACTATCAGCTAGGAGTAGACCCCGTTAGGGCCACTACTCCACCCAAAATATTGTAACCACCAAGGAGGGGGGGGGGGGTACTCTACAGGGGAAGATGACAGCAAAGTGGGACTGCCGGGCTGCAACGACCTGGAGCGCTTGGGCCGCGGAAGAGTCGAGTCGAGTCGATCCTATCACAACTGATAGGCATAGCCATACAAAGGAAGAATGCCGCCAGGACACTGAACTCTCCCTCCGGGTGGGATCTATCTAATCTCACTCAGGTTTTTTTTAGTTAAGATCTTTTTACTTTTATACTATATAGTGTCGTTATATCATAATTTTGTTAAATTTATACATACAGAGAATAAGTATTAAAGATGAATCAGACTAGAACGGGATGGGACGAGCTGTCAATTTAGAAATAATCACGTGATAGCTCGGAGCCCTCGGTCACGTGACTTTTTCTATAGAAACTGACAGATCAGGTCACGGCCAGGGCAGGTCACGTCCCCGCCCGCTCTAGTGAGTCATCCTTTAAGCATCAAAAGGGGGACCGTAGCCAGCATACTGGGGGAACTCTTCCACCGGGTCGCATCTCGATGGCCTCACTCTTTTTTTTCAATTAATTCTATATACATGGTTGTTTTACCAAAATTTTGTTAAATAAATACAGAGAATACTTATTAGATTCATTACAGATTAGATTACTCTGGCTGCCGTGATCGGGTAGCCCAGTGGTTAGGGCGTCTCCCGCGAAAGCAGGAGGTCGCTGGTTCGATCCCAGCCCTGCTCACCTTGGTCACTTTTTCTGTAGTATATGACATCTCTTTCAATTTATAATATATTAGATACTTATATAAACTTGGTTTATCTTAACTCCAGGTTAAAAGATTCCTCGTGCGCTACCACCCAAATATGCTGCCTGATGCAACAGGACTTGGTCAACTACAGGTACATTCAAATAAGAACTCGATTCTTATCTTATCTTATTTAAGGTTAGGCGGCCCTAGCGGATACACTTGGACCCATGGGGATCTTTTGTGTAATTGCCCCCCACCGCACAACTCAAGAGCTTGCTCGATGTTTGTTATTTATGTATTTCTAATTATCATAGTTCAAATAACTATTTCAGGCATAGCTAACAAAATATATACAGTAAGTTACACCTACCTTAAATGTCAAAAATAAAGGGAACTTTGGGATTTTTTTCGATAGAGTGATTTTTTCAGTAAAGCAGTAAATCAGTCATTTATTTGCTAAAACACGGTAAAGTATACAGTCGGTTTTTCTTAATTATGTTTTAAAAGCAATTTCATAATTGCAAGATGCTTAAGTATGACATATGTTTATTTCATATTTTTTAACACTTATGTTTACGACTCATTCTAAAGCCAAAAGCATGTCGGGCCATGCTCAGTGTAGGGTTTCGCAGTTTACCGTCCCTCACAATAGGCAACCTCAAAAAGTGTTTTAATAGATACCATGCTCAATATGCTTATAATAATTAACAATTCGATGATACTTTCGATCACACCCGTCCCGACCCCATCAACTCCGGAAAAATCTTAACAGCGCGAAGTAGACCACAGTGCCATCTCTCGGGCAATTGGGTTACTAATTTATACAATTTATAGTAAGCGATTTCAGTAGCCTATATGGATGCCAGGAACGTCAGTAATTTTGGGGATTGTCACACTTCAGACATCCTTTATGTATAAATAAAGGTTATCTGAGGTTTGCAGTGACTGGTGTTACACGTTGTATACAAATATGTGTGATCGTAGGTTGAGCGACGCGTGCGGGATAAACAACCCGGACGGCAAGCCCCGCAAGCGGCGCTCCGCCCCGCGTGCGGTGCTGCAAGGAGAGTTCCCGTGGCGGGCCTGGGTTTACAAGTATGTATTTATTTTTAAGAAATTACCGATAAAGGACTCACATTAGATCGGGCCGGGATTAACGTGATCGGCTCGGGAAGCTGATCTCTATGACATTTTGCATATAAATTGAAACATTGTTTTATTTCACTTTAAATCATTGAAAATGTAAGATCCATGCTCGCGCGCTTCGGTTCTCCGCCGCTCGCAGGCGCCGGGAGCCACCTGCGATGTTACTTTATGCCCTAGCGCATGAAAAGCGATTTTATGTCGCCTAGCCACGACCTAAAGTCGAATTTTACGAGCAAGAGAAGTAAAAAAGTTATTTTTGTTTTTTTTTTTCAGAAAGAACTCTCGCACCCCCCTCTGCGCCGCCACATTCGTCCATGAAGATACCATGGCCCTGCTGACCCTGGCCTCCTGCGTTCAGGGCCAATCTGCCGAGGGCCTGGAGGTGTCATTCGTGAAGGGGGGACAGCGAGCTTCTATTGCCAGGGTCATGGTGCATGGGAGTTATAAAGCTGGTTAGATTTTTGTCAAAAATATGCCTTCTTCTTCGAATTTAAGGATGACTCATGCTGTATCAGGCCGTGGCGGGATGGTGTGTCAATTTCTTTAGAAAGCATCTCGGAGCTGTCACGTGACGCTTTCTATACAAATTGTCACATTGTTCCGGCCCCAATTTCACCAAGCCGTTTGAGAATGCCAAAAATTACTAAATTCAAAATTCAAAACCTGATTCTGCAAGAAGGGCAATTTTACTGGCTAATTACTGGCGTTTCAGGCGTCCATAGGCTTCGGAAGCCGCTCACCATCGCACGGGCTGTGCACTTGTTTGCCACCATTTCGATCATTTAAATAAAATCATAATGAGTCGTCAATTAATAGATTTTTTTTTGGAGAAGTCTTTACGATACGAGAAATAATAATGTTTAATATTCTGTAGTTTATGAGATGAGACTCATACTGTGTCGGAATTTAGTGGCATATGTCGTGTTTCTAGTGACAATTGTCAGAGTTCTTCACAAAAGTATTAGTTATTAGTTGTAAATATATATTTTTATTTATAACTATTATTTTTGACTATTAGTAGCACCGCCCACAAATTTTCTGTTTTGCCTTAAGGTTGACTGGTAGAGAATGCCTTCTGGCATTAAGTTCGCCTTTTGTACGTTAAGGTTTTCTTTTGTGCAATAAAGGTTAAATAAATAAATAAATGACATGTTGGTGGTGAACAAGCAACAGCACACTAAGCGGCGCCCGTAGCCACAGATGTTTGCAACACCAGTAACAATGGCGCTGACAATTGTCAAAATTCTCACCGTGGTGAAATAGGGGCGTGGTCTGACAGTCCAGCGTGAGTCATTCTTACAAATAGGGGCGGGGCGGCCCGCTCTAGGTGCCAGGCTCCAGAAGATGTCAAATGGCAAGGAAACTGATACCGACCTCCGGTTCCGCTTTTTCCAAAAATCTGGCCTCGGTGGAGAAGCTTAATCAGAAAAATCGTCTAAACTTTACAAATATATGAGTACTTACTTCTATTTTTGTTCGTTTACATCTCGAAATTAGGATCAATTGACAAATAAAATAAAATTAAAAAAAGGCTCACGTAATTTAGTCGATTTTCGCTCGACATGTTTCGATCTTTACGATCGTCATCAGGAGCGACCACCCGCGACAAAGGCAAGTCATACACACCCAAATCAATTGATGAGTGACCCGTTTTAAATATTATTTAACATATTGGAGTTTCGCGAGAGTTTTATAATCAAAATCTATTGACATCTTTTAAATTATATTTCAGGTCAAGACACGAACAACATAGCCATCCTGAAGCTGCGGTCTCTTGAGTCTACTCCATCCTGGGCCTCTCCCGCTTGCTTACCGCTCGCCGCCCCTTCGCATGCTGCTCCCTGCATTACCACCTCTGATAAGGATATTCGAGTAAGTCTCATTTAGAGCAAAGCCAATGTTGTACTCATTTGTTTCTTAGGTAATAGGAAAAAGTAGAACGGTATCAAAATCCTGGTCAAGGCACCAAAAAGGAAAGGCTACCCGTTATAGCTTGGTCAACGAATGATGTGATGACATGACACATATATGACATATCTTCCGATTTATAATCAATTACAAAATTTAGAACCAATAGATTTAAGATTGCTGCTAAACAATAGGTGGTATTATCGCTAAGAAGTGATGAAATAATTTCCACTTATGACAGCCCTGTATTTTCAATTGTCATATAGGTTGGGATCATATTTATTTATTTAAACTTTAATGCACAAGACAGAAAACTGTACACATGGCGGACTTAATGCCAAATGGCATTCTCTACCAGTCAACCATAGGGCTAAACAGAGACATTTAAGTTGGTGCAGGAAATAATTATTTTAAGGGAACAATCAACTGTAACAATGAATTCTAGTAACAAGGCTATAGCTACACATACAATTAAGTATATTACATATATAATATTCAAATAAACTTATACATACTATTCATATATCTAACGGATGGAGAAAATTACGTATATTCCTCAGTAAGGAGATGGTGGCGGAGCAGTCGTTTGAAGACGGGTTTGCTTGGGGCTTGTCAAATAGGTAGAGGTAGCGAGTTCCAAAGACGGATTGCCTGAACGGCGAAAGAGTTGGACATAAAACCAGTACGGTGAAACGTATTCGAGAGTTTGAGTGATCGGGAGGAACGAAGTTCACAACCTGAACGGGGGGTGTCAAAAGAAAACTTGCTTTTAAGGTATTCTGGAGTAGAAGGGTCGAATAAGACAGAAAATAATAAACACAGTATACGAAGGGACCTACGGCGGCGGATAGAAAGCCAGTTTAGTTGGCGACGATAGGAAGACACGTGGTCGTATTTACGAAGACCAAATATGAAGCGTATGCCACTATTGAGCAGACGGTCAAGCTTGTTGAGATACTCCTGTGAGTTGTTAGTACAACACACATCAGCATAATCAAGGACTGGCAACACTAGAGCCTGTACCAGCAATTTTTTGGTACCCACTGGGAGAAAATTCTTGAACTTGTAGAGATAACGCAGCGTTCCAGAGACTTTCCGACAAATCTCAGAAACTTGGCCATTCCAAGAAAGACTTGTATCTAACACAAGGCCAAGATCCCTAACTTGATTAGATACTGGAATGATGGCACCATCAAAACAGATCGGCTCGACAGATACAGCATCAAGATTGGCGAGTTGCCGCTGACTACCCAAAATTATGGCCTGACACTTTGCCGGATTAACACTAATGCCAAAACTATTGGCCCATTCCGCTATGCAATCTAGGTCGTCGTTAATAAGTGCAATAGCATGATTAATGTCACCCACAGTAGCTTGGGCATACAGTTGTAAATCATCTGCATATAAATGGTAAGAACCGCTAATATGAGAGGTAATCTGGTTGATAAAAATTGAGAATAAAAGAGGTGAGAGAATCCCACCTTGTGGAACATCAGTGTTTAGATCACACCAGGCAGACAATGAGCGCCTAGATCTGACCGCCTGAACACGGTTGGCAAGGTAGGACGCAAACCACTCGATCACCTTAGATGAGACTCTTAGATGGGTGAGAGTGGCAATGAGAAGGTCATGGTCAACCGCATTAAAGGCATTTGAAAAATCGATAAGTACCAACACCGTAACCTTAGAATCTTCAAAGGAATACACCACCCCATGTATAAGTGAAAAGTCTATACTACCTTATATTTATTGTTTCAGTTAAACACGGTGATCCCTCTCCGCACAGCATGCACAGAAGCCCACGTAGCCCCGCCGCCGGACTCCTTGACATGCGCTGTGGCACCCCCTAAGGATTATCCACCAGAGAAAGCTGCAGGACTCTACTGCAAAGAACAGGTATTAGTCTACAGCTTGTAAATAGTCTCAAGAGGCCTATTGCGTAATGTAACTTATAATATAAGCGGAAGTCTCTTTTCAATCCCTTTTATTAGAAAGGGAGTTCCGCTAATATTACAAGTTACATTTGATTATGCAATTGGCCTCAGGTCCCTATTTCACCGCGGTGACCAGAGTTACAATTGTCAGCATTATTATTACTGGTATTACAGGCGTCTATTGGCTACATGCGCTTGAGGCGCCGCTGTGCGGGCTGTATGCTTGTTTGCCACCAACATGTCATATATAAATTAAAACATCATTATTATTAAACATATTACCATAAACACCGAATACTTTTGTGAAGAGCTCTTGACATTTGACACAAGAAACACGACATGTGTCACGAAATTCCGATCATGTCAAAAACTACCGAAAATTCTTTAAAATACAAATATTTCTCGTGACAGTTGCCATAGTCTTCCCAAAAAAATCTATTCATTGACATTACGATTTTTTTATCGAAATTGTGATTAACTACCACACAACTCTCGCGATGGTGAGCGGTTCCCGTAGCCTATGGACGCCTGAAACGCCAGTTATTTTAGAAATTGCCACATGTGTCAGCTTGGTGAAATAGGCGCCAGACATTTTTTTTTTTTCAAAAAAAGTTTGCCTGAATTGACGTAACGTTTGTTGCAGCATGTTACGACTCCACTCTACATCTTGCATGGCCTGGCCATCTCCAGACAGGACGACTCTGTCACCACATACGTCAACGTATGGCACTTCACTGACTGGATCCGGGACCAGCTGGGAATCACTCATTAACGCTCCTAACATCTTGGACGCCCTCGCGTAGCGGTATAATAGGGATGACGACTAGGTTAAAAAAACTATTTATTTATTTATTTATTTCAAAAAACAGTTTACAGCATAACTGTAAAAACCAAAGCACTGCAACCATCAAATAAAAAAGCGAAACATAATAAGCAAACATACATACAAAAAACACAAATAAAACCATAACATATATAAAACTTAACACTACTTATAATTTAGGCGACGTATCTACGTGGCTTCGTTGCGTCGTCCGATCAGGCGTAGGATTCGGCAGGTTACCCCGGAACCGCCGAAACACGACACCCTTCGGCCAGAAGTCTGGGCTCGCGATGGTGCCCATCAGCGGCTACCATTCTTTCAAGACAAGTATTTTTTCTTTTCCAATTGAACTTAAATTGACGACGCGAAGATAAGGAGCATCAGAGTTACGGGGTGGGCTTGTGACGTCACTACTAAGTAAGGATTGTACCTAATAGTGACGTTACGCGAAACTTGAACGCACTGTATTTTCGTAATTTTTAATTTGACGAACACAAGAAAAAATACGTGTACAATATTTTTAATAATATAAAAGACGGACTAACCAGAATAAAACTATTTTAACCTAGTCGTCATCCCTATTATTTTATAACTTTTGTAATACCATAATTGGAACAAATAAATTATTATAAAATACAAAGTTAATATCATTTCAAAATTACAGTGTATAGGAGACATTCTATTCAATAGGGTTTAAGTGGCAGGCATTTCAATGCACTGTGGAAATAATCAATACGACATGCTAATGTCGAAGGGAATGTTAAATGGATTTATCAAAATCAAAAATCAAATCAAATCAAATCATATTTATTCATGGTAAAAATCAGAAATACAAGAAAACATTAAAGTAACAAAGAAAAAACAGAATATTTTTACCACGAAATGGACTCGCCTCAGCATAATGCTATCCCGAAGGACAGCGCTGATTTTCTGGCAAGCCCATTTTGTTGGCCACGATCGCAACGTGTAAACATGGCTTAACAAAACTGAACGCAACGCGAGCGGTATCTATGGAATTTGCAGCATTGACAAGTGACAACACAACTCAAGTCACAAATTTCCAATGACATAAATTGCACGTTGCGATAATAAGGATTTATATATTTATAATACAAAAGATAAATAATTCACATTAGTTACGTGCAAAACATCTGTAACACCAGTAACAATGAAAAACTACTTACAAAGTGACTATAAATTACGCAGTTTATCAATGGATGAAAGGACACTATCCAAGTAATCAGTGTCAGTTTGTACAAGATACATAGAGGAAAAGAAGGTGAAAATAAAACATATTGAAGATAAGATAAGATAACCACACGTGCATAGTGATGCGAGACAAAACGAGGGACACATTTGCGTCAGCTACATAACAAAATGAAAAAAAAATAATCTGTGTGACAGAAATAGGACGGAAAAGCAGGTGTGATATTACTTTACTTAACTTTATATCAGTTTATTTATCAGTTATTTATCAGTTTAGCTCGTTCGAATAGGTCTCCAGAACATACTTAACAGGTCAATCTTTTGACAATAGGCAATATTTACTCATTGTTTTTACAATTGTACAGTATGGTGGCGCCATCTCTCGCTTCTAGTTAAAAATAATCTGTAAAAATTATCTAGAGGGCAGCCCTTGACGTAAATCTGAGCTGTAGGATGGGCGGAACGCACCTTAAACGTTTTAAATAAGAAAGGATTGCATATACTTAGGAAATTTCGGACTCTGGTTGCCGTGATCGGGTATCCCAGTGCCGCGAAAGCAAGAGGTCGCTGGTTCGATCCCAGCCCTGCTCACCGGGGACCTTGGTCACTTTTTCTGTAGTATATGACATCTCTTTCATTTTATAATGTTTTTATACTGTTGTATAATAAGCTTTATTGCTTTTATCATTATAATACTGTACAATAATTTACAGCAAAAAAAACTAGAATATACCTAGGTAGTTTATAAAACTTTCAAAAACTTCAAACAGAAGTCCAAAGCTTTTTAAACGCCCGTCATTCTGGCAAGCTTGGACGTGACGTCATAATCTGGAGCCAGCTGTACACCAAACATTCGCGAACCCGAGGCGCGAGTGTACGAGCTCCCAAGCTCCAGAAGGCCTATTATAAAAGTTGTACGACATTAACTCCTCGACCGCGTTAGCGTATCGAGGGGTCAAAATATGAAAGTTGCCGGATGATTTAAATAAACGGCAAACATAATTTGAACTCCCGATACGCTAACGCGGTCGAGGAGTTAATGTCGTACAATTTTTATACTAGGTCTTCTGTTTAATCACGTTTTCGGCTTCGCGAGTGTTTGGAGTGCAACCAATTCTCGAATGTTCAGTCTTCTTTGATTACAGCTTCGATCTCGCAATACCCTCATCTAAAAATCTTACAATATGTGGCACAATCAGTTCTGGGCTCGTCATATGCACACTATGACCGCCTGGCACGTCGACCAGTTTAAACTTGTCACTAATAACCCGTTCCAACATGTCCACATGGTACTGGACGAACAATATAGGTGTGCGGTCTTCTGTAGGGACGAGACATAGAGTGGGGGTAGGGATGGACAAAATGGAGTATAGCATGTCTTCTGTGATTGGTGGTATGTGGATCTTCTTGGCTTTTATGTCCCATGTGAACCTGGAAAATTACGAGTAAAACTAAGATTTGTGAAATGAAACTATGAAGCACATAATGTGTCTTAGAAAGAATACGTGGTAAAACTCGTGGGCTCCGGCCATAATCCGTCTCGCGACTTTAGGACACACACCCTGTGGGTCGAATTTCTCTATAAATGCGCTACCCCATGGTAAATTATTGTTAGTGGTGAATTCTCAATTCTTGCGACCCCTCTTCTCGATTTAGAAGTACTATTTAGTATTTTCTTACGGTAGATTAGCTAATCGCCGTCCTAGGGCACATACGAGCGGTATGATGAAGGCGCTGTACCAATTGTCGACGATCCCAAAGTCACAGTCTTGAACCATTAAGTCTAAGGAGAGACTTTGCCTCCTTATGTGTGTTCTATCGCCTATACAATGGGTTATGTTCTGAAGAATTGTTTGACATGATGCCAACGTCCACTTTTCACTATCGCTCCGCTCGCCAACGACAGGGCGCTCATCCACACACCTCGCAACCAAGATGGTCGCGCACTGTGCGGTTCCAGAGGAATTTCCGGACGCTCCGCCCTGCCAAGTTTTCCCCGAAAGATTACAGTTCAAAAAAGGAGTGTACAAGTTTTTAAAGGGTCGGCAACGCGCATTTGACTCCCCTGGAGTTGCAGGCGTCCAGAGTACAGAAACCGCTTTCCATCAAGCAGGCCGTACGAGTATGCTTGCCACAGTGGTGGCATAAAAAAATAGGTGCCAACGGCTGTGCCTCGGTAGCTCAGTAAGCAGAGCGATGGATATCTGGAACTAAGGGAATTCAGAGCGCCCATGAGCTCCATCATCCGTCCCATGGAGACGATGGAACAAGCTGTAGGGGATAATGGAATAACACAAAAGATCCCCATGAGCCAAAATACCAACACAGACGTCAGCCGCGTAAGCTGAAGACCCGAGTTCGATCCTCTGATTGGCCTTAATCGGTGTTCGTCTTTTTCTTTAGTATATGATATCTATTTCAATTTATAATTTATATATAGTAGTGTTTCTACTTTAATAACAATTTAAAAAAATGATTTGTGTCAACAAAAAGTTGTATTGATGACAGCGCCATCTCTCTCGCCATACCGGAACCCCTGAGTAGTTTGAATGGAAGTATAAAGCAACGTCGCTTGTACTTAGATAAATGGCCACGGGCGTCTTGCCTGTTACTAAGATTTCATATACTCGAGAAATTCGCCGGCATTTCGATAGGACCAGTTGGCCTAGCTAGTGGTGATGGCGTTAGCCGCGTAAGCTGAAGACCCGAGTTCGATCCTCGGATTGGCCTTCGTCGGTGTTGGTCTTTTTCTTTAGTATATGACATCTATTTCAATTTATTAGATAAGGGAAGCTGCTTACCTCACCCTCCCATCCACTGGCTCGAGGCAGCGTGTCGCTAATACAGTGGCGTCTGCCTCGCTTATATCTCGGGCCTTAGCTAGAGCTTTGACTGCCTCCTGGTAGGTGTAGGTTGATGTTGTCCTAAATATTCGGGTCAAATCAACAAAGTAGTAGTACCTGGGGCCTTACCATGACGTCATAACGCGAATCAGTTTAGGTTCAGTTGTATGGAAGCGACTCAGTTTAGGTCATCAACTGAATCGCGTTAAGACGTCATGGTAAGGCCTCTGACTGTATTGTATTGAACATGAACTCTACACGCCCCGCTCCGGCCACTCAGGCCTACACCAGGCAGGGTTAGCTGCTAACCATACAATTTCTCAAAAACACGTTGCTTACGCGCGGTAGCTGTAATAGCTGTCAATGCTGAACTCGAACCATTTCGTAGGAGACTCTACCAGACCATGGGCTTGGATGCTGATGGCCCCAGCGAGAGCCACCAAACTTCGGATTCGGCCGGGAAACGCTGCGTTGTAGTATATTCCTGCAATATTGTTACATAGCTTAGACAAGTGTCTAAGGCGAACACTGGCGATTTCGTCGGTACAATTATGTACCTATAGTGTAACAAACCGTTGCCCTAGCACAAGAGTTCCATGCCAGTATCTCGCGATCGAGAAACACAACTGTCATTGTCTAATCCGAACAGTTAGAAAAAGACAGGAGACCATTGAAATTAAACACTTTAAAACGGATTAATCGCGTTTATTAACACCATGACCCTACGTTTCGAGCCCTTTACAGCACTCGTTTTCACAGGGTTAAGATGATGACTAAGAGAATGCGAATTCTCCCCGTCAATCAACAAAGTTTCTTCAATCTTCTTCTGTAATTCTGACATGTTCTTCGATAGAACATGTCAAAATTACAGAACTTCAAGCGCGTGTCTATCGATGTTTTATCGGATACATTCTGAGGAGTGTGAGCAAGAGCTGCATGACCTGATCCCACCTTCGCCCTCCATCATCGCATGATCCTTAGTCATTCTGCGCTCTATTTCTTACTCTCTGCCGTGGGATTCCCTACGACTCCGTCAAAAGTAGCCAAGCGTAGCCATATGTGAATGTGAAGATTGTGAAGTTAATATGCCCATCTGTCAAATTATAGTCTGACAAACCAGCGAGCGCAGTAACAGTAGGACGAAAAAACTATATCCATCCCTTTTTTCGGGGTAAGCGTAAGAAAAAGACAGTGTGATGCTTTCTATCCTACCGTTGCTTTGCTCGCTAGCTTTTCAGATCATAGCGATCTCTCACCGGTAAGGTAGCCCATGGAATGTGTGATACAGTAGAAGGTGTCCCACCGCAGCTGATCAACGACCTGTCTAACTGCCTCCACCAAGTGTATGGGAGATATTGGAGGTCCAGGCATAGTGTCTGAGTGTCCGTGGCCTGCGAAAAAAAACTCGGATTTTTGATTGAAATGAAACACTTTAAAACGGTCTTCATTAGCTTATTTAGGTGTCCCACTGCTGGGCAATGGCCCTCTTGTCCTCCATTTGGTCCTATTAAGTGCTGTTTCCCACCAATCTGCGCAGAACGCTTCTAGGTCGTCTCGCCATTTAAGGATGACTCACAGTAGTCCGTTCCGTTCCGATCCGATACGGGACGATCTGTCAGTTTCTATTGAAAGTATCACGTGATAGCTCGGATCCCTCGGACGTCACGTGACTTTTTGTATAGAAACTGACAGATCGTCACGTATCGGATCGGAACGGAACGGACTACTGTGAGTCATCCTTTAATCGGTCTGCCTTTTAAAACATTAATCCGACAAAAATATTGATAAGATAACTCTGGTTTGAGAAATCATCGCTCTAGCTTCTAAAACCCAAGGAGGAAACAGTTAAATACGTTTTTATGGAGACATATCAGTCCTGGCTCATATAGATGGTTGTTTCTTCCGTCTTCATACACCCTCAGTATATTAGACTGTAGCGGGTACGCAAATTTTTGTTCGGAAAATCGAATCAATATTTTGAGGAGTATGCTTCTTCTGCCTAGGGTTTTCTCTGAGCCTGGGTCCACTTTGGCAACTAATAAATTTGGAGACTGGATTAAACACAAAACGATATTCAGAGTCTTCCCGATGGACTTTTTAAAAATTAAGGGCTATGAAGGTTGATTCTCTTATTGAACCCTTATCCACATTAAAAAGCACTCCTGTTAGTCCTGTTCTATTGAATTGTACGAGTATGATAAAAATCATGACTACATGTCCACGAGCTGTTAACTATTGGCCACAGGAAAGGCTCTACAGTTCAGCTGAACACGCATATTTTCTTTCCTGTGGTCAATAGGTAACAGCTTATGGACATCTTGATGATTTTTATCATACACTAAGAAAAGGAGTACTCCTCAATGAAGATAAGGCTTCAATAAGAAAATCAAGCTTTATAGCCCTTAACTTTTGAATCATCGGAAAGACTCCAGACATCGTTTTGTGTTTGACCCGAGTATACTATAGCCTGATAATGGTGGGGATACTATACCGGGCAGATCGAAGGCGACGTAGTGGTATCGAGGGGGTAAGGCTGCTACAAGGGGGAAGAACGAGGCTGCAGTATCCAGGAACCCGTGGATCAGCAGGACTGGTGCCAGCGAGGGTTCACCCCAAGACAGCACTGGAAACATAGGCTTTTTTAATACTACGACGATGACAAACAAGCATACGGCCCGTCTGATGGTATCCGGTCACCGTCGCCTATGAACCCCTGTAACCCCAGGGGTGTTACATGCGCGTTACCGACCCTTAAAAAAAAGGGGGTTTCGCTGTGTTGACAATGCAATCTGATTTGATGATTGATCTCCTTTTCGTTGGACGTGTTGGGCGTGGAAAGCCCCCCCACAAGGTGGACCGACGACCTGGTAAAGGGTGCGGTCCATTGGATGCGGGTAGCCCAAGAACGATCTTTGTGGCAGTAGCTGGGAGAGGCCTATGTCCAGGAGTGGAGGTCGTTCGGCTGATGATGCTGATGATTTTGATATGTATGTGTGTATGTAATATGAGTTTATATACAGTCAACCAAATGGAACCCTACGCTACTGTAGGACCATAGTCCTACATATCATAGTGACGCTATAAACCAGATTGTATGAAATATCTTAGGTACTGCTTGTCTTTTTGACATGGTTCTAGAGTGGCCTTAGGTTCCTATTGGTTGACTGTATATATGTATGTATCTATGTAATGTTTAGGTATTAGAAACAAATGAAAAGTGTACACACACAAAAATGCATTGTTAATATGGGTAGAATTGTTAGTGGCCAATTCTCAAAATAATTTGGGACTTAAAACAGAAGAAAATAGTAAAAATAAATACTTAAATCTAGAAATAATAAGTAAAAAAACTTACTTGCCAATTTTCCCCACGGCACGTTCAAAAACCACTCTTTAGTTACACTTTCCGACATTTTACTAAATGTATGCGTGAAAAATTTGCTCAAATTGGATCTAAACCGAGAGTGTATATATAAATAAGTAGATTAATTTACTTCACTTTCACTACCGAACTGAACGAATGCAGTATTGAATCCCCCACGACTGCAAAAACCAGACAAAGCGCATGTCGACCCTGCTCAGTGAAGGGTTCGTCTCAGAGACCTTGCACTTGGGTAGCTTTAAGGCCCTCTCACACAGAAAGTTCCACCGAATTCGATGTCCTCGATGCATTGACAGCTCCCGTTTCACGGAAATGTTTTGAAAACTGAAACTATAAAAAGTATTAGCTTCAAAATAAAAAATATAGTGAATATTCATGACTGTTCAATAACTAATATGAACTAAAATTTTGAAGTATTCAGTCGTGGTCAGATAATGAATGTGTCCCTAATTAAGGATGACTTACACTAGAACAGGACGGGACGGGGCGGGACGGGAAAATCTGTCAATTTCTATAGAAAGAATCACGTGATAGCTCGGAGCCCTCGGATGTCACGTGCGCTTTCTATAGAAATTGACAGATTGTCCCGTCCCGCCCCGTCCCGTCGCGTCCCGTTCTAGTGTGACTCATCCTTTAAGTTGAAGTGTTTAGTGGATCATCAATATTTTTTAATTTAAGTATTTCACGGAACTTTGCAATACATTCGAGTATACCTTATTAGAGCATGGATATATTGTATTGTTATTTAGAAAAATGGTCAGTTACTTTTTAAATTATCGTCATATTTGCAAAGTCCTATTCAAACTTTCGTGAGTCATACTGATATTAAATTGCAACGGTTAACACTCACGTATTTTTATCACAATTGGCGTGACATGTTTCGACTGCATCGGGCAGACATCGTCGGACAGACAGAGTGGTGTTGTCACTTTAGTAGTAAATAGTTCTACGTCTACAACGGACCAGATCGGATTCGTATCGGGCGCAGTGCGCGAGCGTTCATACAAATAACACTAAAGCTACTTCGGTCCGTCAAAAATCTTATCCGAAATGGAGATTCTAGAATGACGGAAAGAAATCGGATGACGGAGATCGGTTCTAGTGCGTAACTTACCATAGAAATAGTTCTACGGCCACGACGGACCGGATTCGGATCGGATTCGGATCGGACGTAGTGCGAATCCGCCCTTTGGAAGTTCCATTGACGGCGATCTTACTTCGGCAAAGGAGAAACTGGAGCCGATTTTGGGATTCGAACGTTCGAATTTCATTCGAATGTGAATAAAATCGAAGTAGTAAGAAACTCCACTAGCCTTTCGAGTGCTAATTCCAGTGACATTAAAAAATACGAACTATGATATCATGCGAATATAATCGTGACAAATTTTCACGTACGATTATTTTCGATCACTTGTTTTTTTTTGTATTCGAGCGTTCGAATCTCAAAAATCGGTCCCCTGTACGTATGCGGACTCTCTCCGTGTGTTGCTTAAAGATCTGCTACAACTAGCTTAACGTGTAATTCCTCTATGGCTGTAGAACTGTCTGCTTTTGTATACAAATAAGTAAGCATAATTTATGTAAAAAATCGGCCAAGTTCGAATCGAACTCGTGCTCTGGGGGCCTTTAGTCCTACCATTGTGCTCACTACCATTGGGGTCTAACACAAAATGATGTTCGGGATCTTTCCGTACTTAGAAATTAAGGGCTATGAAGGTTGATTTACTTATAACCCTTATCCACATTAAAAAGTACTCCTTTTCTTTTGATTTGTATGATATATCATGACTACATGAACGCAAGCTGTTAACTATTGGCCACAGAAAAGATTGGCTCTACAGTTCAGCTGAACATGCACTTTTTTCTTTCCTGTTCCTTCCTTTCCTGTTCTTAACAGCTTGTGGACATGTAGTAATGATTTTCATCATACAATGTAATAGAAAGGGAGTACCCCTTAATGTAGATAAGGCTTAAGAAAATCAAGCTTTATAGCCCTTACATTTTGAATAGTCTACCGGAAAGACTCCGAACATCGTTATGTTTGACCTTTGTAGTCGATTGCGACAGTGGCTTTCGAAAGTATGTCCGTCTCACTCCTGCCAGAGTAGTGGTAGGAGCGAGACGGACATACTTTCGAATGCCGCAGTCACAATCGAATACAACTCATGGCGAGTAGCCATGCGTTGTTTGTACGACTCGTAAGCGATTCGATAGTGTTAACAAAATTAGACTTTGAGCATTACTAAGATAGCCCTATGTTGGATTTAAGGTTTAGCCCAATGACTAAGGTCACCCTGTATTATGTAGGTACCTATCTATCCAAGATGTAATATATACAGGGTGTTCTTGAGCATTTGCTTTAACTTCGTCATGTGTCTTGGTATAATTAAGGAAACAGAATGGCATAGTTTAATTAAATTCGTTAATTTTTTGTAATCTCTTAAGTGATCTAACCACACGCCATAGCGATATACCGTTTTACGGGTCCGCTTATTTTGTATCATCATTGGGTTCCATTTTCTCCGTTACGGAACCCTAAAAAAGGTTAAAATGCCCAATTGGTCATATTACTACTGGACTGCAGCGTATCTCACTCAGAGGTTCAAATATAATTTAAACTTTCGTGAGTCATACTGATATTAAATTGCAACGGTTAACACTCACATATTTTTATTACAATGGGCGTGACATGTTTCGACTGCATCGGGCAATCATCTTCGGACAGACAGAGTATAGGAAGTATTGGGTTTTTATAACCAGAATCACGAGTACTATTGATTTAAAAAAAGAAAAAGAGTGTCCCGTTTTTTTTGGTCAGTTTTGTAACGCATTTTTTCATACATTTATTATGGGCCGTTACAAAACTGTCATTTTTTTTATGAAAAAGTTTTATACTTATGGAAAATCGAGGACTCATTTTCATTAATATGGTGCTCTTTTTTCTGAAAATGCCCAAAGTAAATAATAAAAAGTCAGATTACAAAACAAAAAAAATTGAAGTAGGTTGAAAACGCTTCGATAAGGAGCCCTGAAAATACAGTAAGGTAACTAATTTGTTTATTAAAGTCACTCCAAGGTTGGAGACGGGCATGGCCGAGCTGTCAAAACTACCACGTGTCTCACGGCAAGGTAACCTTGCCTGATCACAAACAAACCTCTTGTATTAGCAGTACAGTCAGCTACAAAGATCAATACAGCCATAGTGCCAACAATATGCATACATGACCTTAATATTCAGGCAATAAAGTCCTGTATACATATTCTTGGCACTTTTGCTTTCTTTCCTGTGGGCAATACGTAGTTAACAGCTTGTGGGCATGTAGTAATGATTCTTTCCCCTCACTAGCTCGGAAAGCGCTGTTTTGTCCTTTAAAACTAGCGTGTAAAAACGCATTTTATCCACATGTGGGGCAAAGTATTCTAATTCCTATCACTTACCACCCGTCCAGTATAAGTGAGTCCTATATGCCCATAGTAAATATGCGCAAACGGAGGTCACACCTAAAATTCGTCGTCTTATCCCGCACTTGGTACCTAAGCTGTTGGCAATATCTAAGTACCTACCAGGAGCATAAGTACCTACTCTATGACAAATTTTGAAATTGAATTTTGATGGTTTCTTCAAGATAACTTAAGTACATGTGGATAAGATTTGTTATCGTGTGTAGTCTTTATTTTCCTCGCAATAGTGAGGGGAAAAATGTTGTATTACACTCGGCGGCAAAGTTTGTTCAACTCTCGTGCCTTGAGACCCTCGTTAAGATCTCGCAACGCTCGTGGCTCAATTTTGGAATCTTTCGTTTGCTCGGGTCTCAATATAAGCCCGAGAATTAAACAACAACTATGCCCCCTTGTATAATAAATAACTATTTCTCAAACATGCAATGAAATGTTGTTATAACGTTCGTTATAATAGGCTTCAAAGTACCACGTTTCAAGCGGGGCAACTGGAGAGACACGTAATGAAATTTCATACAAAATTGAAGGCCTAGGCCGGGAAGTAATATTTTTTTTAATTTTATTCCACATAAATGTGTGACACAGCAACATTGTTTTTAGCCAGTTTCATTACGACAGTTTCATGATGACATTCTGCCAGTTATGCCAGTACGCCTATTAAAAAAAACAATAAATTATATATTCGAATATATTAAGTCGATACTTAATCAATATGGACATGAACATAACAAATAAATAATAATAAATAATAAATAAATAAATAATAAATAAATATTACAGGACATTCTTACACAAATTGACTAAGTCCCGCAGTAAGCTCAATAAGGACAAATAACACATTATAAATTTAAACATTAGCGGTAAAAGTGTCTACTTAAACCGTGCCGTTTTGTATTATGATAACATTCTGCCATAGTGCCTATTAAAAATAAAAATAAGTAATGATATTTTGAAGTTTTATTTATATAAAATGGACATCGACATGAACATAAGTAACAACACGTTATTGTAAATTTACTCACACAAATATAGGTACATTCAAAATATTAAAATAAATTTAAACGTAAAAGCGTCTACTCAAACTGCGTGTGAAAAAACGCCTATGTAGGTTTTTAATAATTTTGGAGGTTAAGTTAAATAACTTTGATTCTTTTATTCTATTTCAATGGTTTTATTGTTCATTATTATTTATTATAATAATGTTGTCGTCGAGTTTTGAAGCAGAAATTACTATTCATTGAGCCTCACCAGAATTAAGTGCGAAATGCGAATGGGCTCTAAATTAATTGATGGCGCAAATGATAAACGAGATGTCGGAAGGCATATGGCTACCCAAAATGCATGCGTGTTTAGTTAATATTACGATAACAGTTTAGACTAAATGGGTTTCTTGTTTAAGTGAGAACTGTGTCTGTCTATCTAAGGATAAGTAGGAATTACAAAAATTTGTAAAGAGGTTATAATTTTCATTGTCACAGAATAACAAGTGCTGTTCGTGTTTGGTACATTTTACATTGCGACATATTTATACATCATGAAATATTTATGGATCATCTGTTTTATCGTTATAGACTAAATTCATGTTGGAATCACCACGAACTAAATAGCAATATTTGTGTTAGATATAATAATTCGTCAAGTCAACTTTTAGTTTTTCTAGAAATAAAACTATCATATTTTTGGAGATTTTTTTATTTATTTCATTGCATGTTTGAGAAAAGTACTATACATGCCTTGCCGTGAAAAGGGCTTTAACGGCTTCGTATGGTTACCCGCCCTCGCTAACGCTCGGCTCGTGTATATACATACTCACCCGTTAAGCCCTTCTTTCCGGCGTCTGCAGTAATGTACTATTTCACACCACCTATTCATAAAAGGGTTTTTCCTGTACAAGCTAGGAGTGATCGAAGTGGCAGTTTACGTTTTCGGGCATTAACTAGTGATATGATGCTGTTTTCGGCTTTGTTTATTTTCTCTTAGTTGGTGTGAAAAGCAGTATGTGTCACACGGTATCAAAATTATTTTAAGAGGGGGCAGAGTGTTTGCCGCGGACACGAAATAGGCATTTAGCGGCCCCACGCTGCTCGCTATCTGTGTGCGTGCGCGCACGCACACTACTACAACGGCGCGTCATCATTCGGGCGTTAAAATGTTGTAACTTAGAATTCCTCATTTTTATAATCCTTTGATACTGATATTGTATTAATTCACCTAATATTTGTTCGGTTTTTCCAAACGATTTTATTATTTGTGTTTGTATTTAGTACTAAAGAAAGGTACCATTCTGTCGGTTGTTGATAAGGTTAATTTCTAAACTAATATTTATGACATTCGCGCCTTATCGACAACCGGCAGAATGCAAAGTGCCTTTTTCTAAATACAAGCACATTTTTTATGATTTCATATGTGGCTATTTACGGCTAAAGGTACCTTATGGACGGTCGGCGCTTACGTCGCGTTGCAGCGCATTATTATCAGCGTCTTTGTTAACAGCGAAAGCGCCGCTCGTCCATAAGGTACCTTTCACCGCAAAACGTCACATATTATGAAATCGTTAAAAAATTGTGTCGTTTTTTGGTAAAAGTACCACATTGTCGCTTGGAGATTAACTCCGATTTAGATAAAATTCGATATCTGAGGAGCCGGCAGGGTGATTAACATGAATCTTAAGTCAAAATTGGAAAATATGGTAAGAATCGACGCCATATTGGATTTTGTGAGCTTAACTCCGATTTGGATAAAATTCGATATCTGAGGATCCGGCGGAGTGATTAACATGAATCCAGAGTCAATATTGTAATAACCGACGCCATCTTGGATTTTGTAAGATCAACTCCGATTTGGATAAAAATCGATATCTGACTATCAGGCGGGGTCCTTAACATGAATCCAGAATCAAAATCGTAAAATATTCTAAAAAGCGACGCCATCTTGGATTTTGTGAGCTTAACTCCGATTTGGATAAAATTCGATATCTGAGGATCCGGCGGGGTGATTAACATGAATCTTGAGTCAAAATTGTAAAATATTGGTAAAACCGACGCCATCTTGGATTTTGTAAGATCAACTCCGATTTGGATAAAAATCGATATCTGACGATCCGGCGGGGTCCTTAACATGAAAATTGTAAAATATTGTAATAACCGACGCCATCTTGGATTTTGTAAAATCAACTCCGATTTGGATAAAAATCGATATCTGACTATCCGGCGGGGTCCTTAACATGAATCCAGAATCAAAATCGTAAAATATTGTAAAAAGCGACGCCATCTTGGATTTTGAGAGATTAACTCCGATTTGGATAAAAATCGATATCTGAGGATCCGGCGGGGTGATTAACATGAATCTTGAGTCAAAATTGTAAAATATTGTAATAACCGACGCCATCTTGGATTTTGTAAGATCAACTCCGATTTGGATAAAAATCGATATCTGACGATCCGGCGGGGTCCTTAACATGAATCCAGAAACAAAATCGTAAAATATTGTAAAAAGCGACGCCATCTTGGATTTTGTGAGCTTAACTCCGATTTGGATAAAATCGATATCTGAGGATCCGACGTAGTGATTAACATGAATCCAGAGTCAAAATTGTAAAAAAATTTAATTTTTTAATTTAATCCAGGATCAAAATCGTAAAATATTGTAAAAAGCGACACCATCTTGGATTTTGTGATATTAAATGTGATTTGGATAAAAATCGATATCTGAGGATCCGGCACAGTGATTAACATGAATCCAGAGTCAAAATTGTAAAATATTGTAAAAACCAACACCATCTTGGATTTTGTAAAATCAACTCCAGAATCCAGAATCAAAATTATGAAATACGATTTTGATTCTGGATTCATGTTAAGGACCGCGCCGGATAGTCAGATATCGATTTTTATCCAAATCGGAGTTGATTTTACAAAATCCAAGATGGCGTCGGTTTTTACAATATTTTACAATTTTGACTCTGGATTCATGTTAATCACTCAGTCGGATCCTCAGATATCGATTTTTATCCGAATCGGAGTTAAGGTCACAAAATCCAAGATGGCGTCGCTTTTTACAATATTTTACGATTTTGATTCTGGATTCATGTTAAGGACCCCGCCGAATAGTCAGATATCGATTTTTATCCAAATCGGAGTTGATTTTACAAAATCCAAGATGGCGTCGGTTATTACAATATTTTACAATTTTGACTCTGGATTCATGTTAATCACTCCGTCGGATCCTCAGATATCGATTTTTATCCAAATCGGAGTTGATTTTACAAAATCCAAGATGGCGTCGGTTTTTACAATATTTTACAATGTTGACTCTGGATTCATGTTAATTACTGCGCCGGATCCTCAGATATCGATTTTTATCCAAATCGGATTCAATCCTACAAAATGGATTTTTAATCTGAAATAAATGAATATTTAATTTAATTTAATTTAATTTAAAAATCCAAGATGGCGTCGGTTTTTAAAATATTTTACAATTTTGACTCTGGATTCATGTTAATCACTCAGTCGGATCCTCAGATATCGATTTTTATCCGAATCGGAGTTAAGCTCACAAAATCCAAGATGGCGTCGCTTTTTACAATATTTTACGATTTTGATTCTGGATTCATGTTAAGGACCCCGCCGAATAGTCAGATATCGATTTTTATCCAAATCGGAGTTGATTTTACAAAATCCAAGATGGCGTCGGTTATTACAATATTTTACAATTTTGACTCTGGATTCATGTTAATCACTCCGTCGGATCCTCAGATATCGATTTTTATCCAAATCGGAGTTGATTTTACAAAATCCAAGATGGCGTCGGTTTTTACAATATTTTACAATGTTGACTCTGGATTCATGTTAAGGACCCCGCCGGATAGTCAGATATCGATTTTTATCCAAATCGGAGTTGATTTTACAAAATCCAAGATGGCGTCGGTTTTTACAATATTTTACAATGTTGACTCTGGATTCATGTTAAGGACCCCGCCGGATAGTCAGATATCGATTTTTTCCAAATCGGAGTTGATTTTACAAAATCCAAGATGGCGTCGGTTTTTACAATATTTTACAATTTTGACTCTGGATTCATGTTAATCACTGTGCCGGATCCTCAGATATCGATTTTTATCCAAATCGGAGTTAATCTCACAAAATCTAAGATGGCGTCGCTGTTTACAATATTTTACGATTTTGATTCTGGATTCATGTTAAGGACCCCGCCGGATCCTCAGATATCTTTTTTTATCCAAATCGGAGTTTATCGCACAAAATCCAAGATGGCGTCGCTTTTTACAATATTTTACGATTTTGATTCTGGATTCATGTTAAGGACCCCGCCGGATCGTCAGATATCGATTTTTATCCAAATCGGAGTTGATCTTGCAAAATCCAAGATGGCGTCGGTTTTAACAATATGTAACAATTTTGACTCAAGATTCATGTTAATCACCCCGCCGGATCCTCAGATATCGATTTTTATCCAAATCGGAGTCAACCTTACAAAATTTATAAATATTAATATAATAAATATAATTTATAAATTTTTAATATATTTATAAATATCTGCTCCATCATCAGACCTTGGAAACCATGCATGGCCCAAGTGCTCGTCGAATCAAAACCAACGAGTGTACACGAAACACAAAGGTACACACAAAACACGAAACACGAAGGTATTCTATCAACTGGTTCCTGAGTACCAGTTGACACTTTTCTGCTCCACCATCAGACCTTGGACACAATGTATAGCCCAAGTGCTCGTCAAAACAAAATCTACGAGTCTGAACACGAAGGTATTCCCACCCACTGGTTCCTGAGAACCGGTTGACACCTTTCTGCTCCTTCATCAGACCTTATCTGGGAAAAGGGACCTTATTGTTGGTGGCGCTTACGGCGTTATGAACGACATTCGTATACGGATATCGCCTTACGCGGTTCAAGTACTAGTTTAGACAATTTAGATTTAATTTGCCTTAAACAAGCAGGTAAAATATTATTCTTCAGAAGCACGTAAAAATAACAAAATAGACTTACCCGATTTTGCCACTTGTGTGGCACAGTATACGTACACAATATATCTCAAGGTGAAAACGCTCCGCAACGAGACGTGGTGTCGCTTCGAGAGGTCGGGGCAGACTGGCTATTTTGGGTTTTGATCACTTGTTATATTTCAACGTCTAGATCCCATAGTAATTTTGTATGGCGGATTTTGAGGGCATTTAAAAAAAATCACAATAAAATAACCAAAGAGTATTTTGGCATAAAATAAAATTTCCAGAGTAGCTAACATACTTGAGATTGTATTTAGTATGTTTTTAAAATTACAGTAGTATATTTTTTTTTCAGGAGACGTTAAACGCTAACACACGTTTTCACAAGTTTAGTGAACTTTTGCGTTGATGTGTTTAGTAAAGTATACATTATTTTCGATTATTATGAAAAATCCGGTGTAAACATGCTCTTTGAGAACCTGTTAACATACATTTTGTATATCTTTGTAAAGAATTATGACCCTGAGACGTTTAACGGCAACTGCTGTTTTCGTTGATTTTACTCTGCCCCCTCTTAATCTTGGGCGTTAACGCTTGAATCGCTGATCCCTCAGGATTCTACTTTAGAAATATTGTGGAATCCATCGCTTCATTCGGAATCCAATGTGCGCCCTCGCCGGAAATATATCATTTTGATCCCTCGTAACACAATCTACTTTTATTATTCACCTCAATAGAAAAGGAGTAAGTGTCATTTAATGTGGATAAGAGTTAAATAAGAAAATCTACCTATATTTCTTAAGTTTGGTTAGCCCACCGGAAAGATATGTAACATCTTTTTGTGCTTGACTGTACGTTTTGTTTTGTCAACGAATCACAAGAAAACAAACAAATAAAATAAAATAAAAAACCAACAAGTAATTTTCTTATTAGCAAAAAAAAATCAATCAATCAATTTATTTATTGCTAGAACATAGTTACATAAGATCTTAAAAATAAAAATATCATTGATTATGTTCTACCCGAAACTTCTTCTTCGTCGGTTCCTCAGGGCTGAGGGTCGTGACCATCAAGAGCCCAGTTTCTCACTACTGCTTTCCAAGCCCCTCGGTCTTGGGCTAACTGAATAGCTCCCTGGATGTTGACACCTGTGACGTCGCGGATGGCATCTGAAGGCCTAGTATAAAAATTGTACGACCTTAACTTCTCGACCGCGTTAGCGTATCGAGGGGTCAAAATATGAAAGTTGCCGGATGATTTAAATAAACGGCAAACATAATTTGAACTCTCGATACGCTAACGCGGTCGAGGAGTTGATGTCGTAAAATTTTTATACTAGGCCTTCTGACCATCGTGTAGGTGCCCTCCCCTGCTTCTCTTTCCTTCGACGCAGCCAACCATAACAAGCTTTTCAAAGCTACTCGCATCTTGACGTGCCACATGACCAAAGAATGTCATAGTTCTCCGAAAACATGTAGTTGAAAGCCGGGTGGTGATATGGAGTTCACTGAGAATTGATACATTAGTGCGGCGTTGTGTCCAAGAGACGCCCAACATTCTGCGCCAGCACCAAATCTCGAATGCATCAATTTTTGCTCTCACGCATGGCCTCCATGTTTCAGAGGCGTAGAGAAATATGGAGAAGATAAGAGTGCGCATAAGTCGAACTTTGGTGCTGCGAAAAACCCCCGGAAACCCGAACATGCAAAAATTAAATCTTATACTATTTATGTACAACTCCAATAACACATGCAGTATATACATTTTTAAGCGGAATGTCAGTGCTAATATACCTAGTATGTCAAAAGAAATATGAAATTAAATAACTTAATTAAAACAAAATTTAAATTCACACAAAACGTCCATATTTACTTCCTGGACTCTTACCATGACGTCTTAGTACGATTCATTTTAGGACCTACACTGAGTCGCTGCCATACAACTGAGGTCTTATCATAACGGCTTAACGCGATTCAGTATTCAGTTTAGGAACTAATCTGAATCGCTGCCATACAACTGAGGTCTTATCATGACGTCTTAACGCGATTCAGTATTCAGTTTAGGAACTAATCTGAATCGCTGCCATACAACTGAGATCTTATCATGACGTCTTAACGCGATTCAGTATTCAGTTTAAGACCTAAACTGTGTCGCTGCCATACAACTGAGGTCTTATCATGACGTCTTAACGCGATTCAGTATTCAGTTTAGGAACTAATATGAATCGCTGCCATACAACTGAGGTCTTATCATGACGTCTTAACGCGATTCAGTATTCAGTTTAGGAACTAATCTGAATCGCTGCCATACAACTCAGGTCTTATCATGACGTCTTAACGCGATTCAGTTTAGGACCTAAACTGTGTCGCTGCCATACAAATGAGCCTACACTGAGTGGCTGCCATACAACTGAGCCTAAACTGAGTCGCTTCCATACAACTGAGCCTAAACTAAGTCGCTGCCATACAACTGGGGCCTTATTACCATGACGTCTTAACGCGATTCAGTTTAAGTCCTAAACCATCAATTATCACATTGCCATTCCTAATTGTATATTTGTATCTGCAATAAAACAACATAATATCATGCAAATCTAAAATGCATCGTAATTTTAAATACAAAAACCTGTTTTGAGCATCAAGGTGATGTCATGAACTTTAGATTGTACATACTTAATCTTTTCAGTTGCGAGTTTCGATGTTATATAGAGATTTGGTAATTTAGTATGGAAACACGTTTAAGAGTGATTTTACCGTTGGTAGATATAAGTTGGTTGTGCTATACCTTTTATTTTACGTAATTGTTATGATAGTGGGATAAGTTAATAGAATAATTATTAAATTGGTCTGTATTAAAGGTCAGTAAAGGTTAAATAATACAAGTTACTTAATTATTATTTCAATGTTATATAATAATAGTAATTATTTATTTTAAAATTATTAATATATACAGTAAAAATATAGATAAAATACAAAACTATCTAAGTGATATAATAATAACCTGTGCAAAGCCGGGACGGGTCGCTAATAAACAATAAAGATAAATTATAATGCAAATGACCATGTTAGCTTAAAATCGAATAAAAATAAAAAAGAATTAAATTAAAAAACTAAAACCTACCTCTAAAACAACCCAAACTGCGTCGTACCCAGCTCAAAGGTGCCTGCAGTATTCCCTCGCTGTACAGCAATTGAAACCTGCTGAACCAGATACGACCCTGAGCGAGGGTCGCAACCCTCGGAGACGTATTCCAAGCTCCTTTATTAGGAGACAAGATTCCGAGTCCCAGGGCCCCGCCGTCTTCACCACCCCGGCACAAAATCATACCCTGATTCCAATATTATCTTCTCAAACTGGCTCACTCGTAGGTCCTAGGTACAATTGTTTTTAAATACTAAGACGTTTACGAACAAGTATACGGCCCACCTAATGGTAAGCGGTCACCGTAACCTATGGAAGCCTGCAACTCCAGAGGTGCTACATGAGAATTGCCGACCCTTTAAAAAAAGGAGGATTCGCTGTGTTGACAGCTAAAGGGGCAAGCTTTGCTCCGTGGGTCCCCAGCTGTCAACACAGTGAATCCTCTTGGAGCTCTGGCGACCTTACTCACCAACAGAAACACAACACTGTGAGTAGGGAGTAGTGTTATTAAACTGCGGTTTTCTGTAAGGTGGAGGTACTTCCACAGATGGGTTCTGCTCCAGATTTGAGCGAGACGACATTCGTTGTGCTGTGCCCTACCACACTAAACGATATGCTGTGCCCATACTTCTCTTAAAGTTTATCTACAAGTCTCGGTGTATAGGTAACAAAAGTCTCAGCTAAATATTACCGTTGGCATTTTTAGGGTTTCCTTGAAAGGAAAAAAGTAACCCTTATAGAATCACTTTGTTGTCCGCCCGTCCGTCTGTCTGTCAAGACCCTTTATCTCGGGAACGCGTATATATAATACCACATATTTAAATCCGCGGTCCCCTAAAGCTGTGAAAAAACTAAACCTCTACGTAAACGCAATCAAAAGATACGGCCGTTTATGTCGCATTTCCCATACATTTGCAATGCAAATCAAAATGTATAGGGTACTTCCCGTTAACCTAGAATCACGAAATTTGGCAAAAAGCAAGAGCTTGTAGCACAGGTACAGGAATAAATCCAAAAACTGTATAATTGTCGCACACTGAGAGTTCCATGCCACCAGTATTATTAAGTACGTAAGGTCATAAATGGGGATGAGCATTCTTCGTATGGAACCCTCGGTGGGCGAGTCCGAATTGCACTTGGCCGGTTTTTTCTGTGTTATTTGAGGTTATTTCCGCCGTGATTTTATAGGGACGCCGGGACGGGGCGGGACGGGACGGGACGATCTGTCAGTTTCTATAGAAAACGTCACGTGACATCCGAGGGCTCCGAGCTATCACATGATTCTTTCTATAGAATTTGACAGATCGTCCCATCCCGCCCCGTCCCGTCCCGTCCCATGCCACCTCGTCCCGTCCCACTCCGCCCCGTCCCGTCCTATCCCATCCCGCCCGTCCCATCCCGCCCCGCCCCGTCCCATCCCGACCCGTCCCAGCCAAGTTTTACGTGAAATATTGAATTTTCATACATTGGCACTGCCAAGTGTGCCAAGTGTGCAAAGTTAACGATACCGACTAACGTAACTCGAGTAACGTCAACAGGTTTTCCCAACCCCCAAGGATTTTCCAAAATGCAAAGTGCTATATGGAACAACCCACAGATAAGTGACCACGAAATTTATTCAAAAAACCAGCCTACTTATTTATATTTGAGTGATTTCCCATTTGTAAGATCTTAGAGATCCGTAGCGAAAAACTAAATTAGTTATACAATTTTTTTTTGTTATGTACAATATACCTACTTCATGTATCAAACTAAAACTAAACTAAAACCAATGGTTCGCCCAGAAGTAGAACCCGCAACCCCTGTCTCGGCAACCCCGCGACTTTGCATTATATTCGAACATAAAAATTAATCTAACCACCTGCCAAATTTCACAACGATCCGATCACGATACTCGAGTTATCGTCGAACATACATACATACATACATACAAACATACAAACGACGCATTGTTCAAGTAGACTGACTCGATCGCTCGCTCGTTTGATATTTTAATATACCTAAAAGCATCTAATAGTACATAATAAATTACGAACGAGTGTAATTTAATTAATTTTAGCACGAGTTCGTAATTCTTGCACAGTGATACATACAATGTTTTTCATCACATTTGCGAAGAAATAAATAAGCTTTCTAGGCAGATAAAAGAACAATAATTATTAGCAGTAGTGTAGTTTAAATAGATGATTAAAATATTACTTATTATTTCATTTTCTTATGCTCGCCTTTTAACGGAACCCCTTATATTCAACATACGTACCGCTACCGACGCGGAACTTAAAAAAAACTGGTTTCCATGTAAACATGTAAATTATCCTTTACCGTCTATAACATAAGACACAATTTTAAATGCCATCTTTCTGGATCTATGTACGAAAATCGAGTATTATAAGTTTACTATAATACTATCGTAGGTTTGCGAGTATTATAGGTATATACCCATTTTTATGGAAGGTTGCCCAGTGCAGGATCCACCGCGCAGGCGCGCGGACATCTATTTTTATTTCTTTTGTACAGTGTAAATATTTCAAGTTATGTTAAGGACTGTTATAGCTTTAGGATTTTTAGGTGAGTACAATGATATTTTAAGGTTTTTACAAGCATTGATTTAACTTGCAACGAGTGTGTTAGTTAGGGTCAAATCTTGCAAGTTGAATTTGAATTTCCCGTTATTCGAATAAGCTGAAGCTTCACATGCTTATGTAGGTTGGATGACAATACAATGGTGATACCATCGAGCTGATGATGGAGACAGGAGGTGGCCATAGGAACTCTGTGATAAAACAAACAAACCCCATTGTGTTTGGGTTTCTTAGAATTATCTCGATGAATATAAGTTGACCATAGAAAGGAAAGTACAGTGAGATTTTTTTGACAAATATAAAAATGGCAATATATAGGCTGACATTTAATAAATTTAGTACAACAATTGACAAATCAAAAGAGTAATAAATAAGAAAATAATAGTTTCCTAACATTTTTCATTTGATGACGCGTCATCATCTTAATCCTGTGAAAACGAGTGATGTAAAGGGCTCGAAACGTATCCTACATGGTGTTAATAAACGCAATTAATGCGTTCTAAAGTGTTTAATTTCTATGAATAACAATCGCGGTAACAGAAGACAATATTATGCCACAGATAAGTTCATATGTAATATGAATCAGTACTTAATCACGAAAAAAAAGACTGCAAAAGCGGGCAAATTTCTAAGTTAATACGGTTTAAAATTATATGAAAAGGTGCTGCGGCTGCGCCATTTTTTTTGGCGGATTGGGTATCCAGTTCTTTTATCTATGTGGTGACATATTAGTTTTGAGAAGTTTTGGACAAACAAGTCAAAATGCCAGCTGAAACTAGTTCGCCTTGACTTCCAGACACAGTTAATCCTGATTATTATACATATTTAGATGCGATACCAGTTACAATAATGAATAAATTATTGATGGTTATGTATGTGGGCGAATTATAGTAGTTTATGCAACAGTGATATAATAAGAAACAATTATAAGCTGTTGCATACGCTAGATTTTCTACGACAGCTAAAATAGCGTAAAAAAAATCTTGAAAGGTGGTAGAATGTGGAACAAGTCGTATGCCCAGTATAGAAATAAAAAAAACAACAGTGCTAATATATTGTATGAAAATCCATAGGAGCGGTGTTCTAATGGAATACCATAGACAACGTTATAATGTGTTTAACTTTTTAAATATCGCTGTCAGTCATCTAATTGACAGATAGAAGTGCTGGAGTAGAAAAACATATAATACGAACACTAGGTAAATTAAAAGGTGAATCGCCTATTATGGTTCGGATTTCACACATACTGAACAAACTATGCATTTAACGACCTCCCTAGCCTTGGCCTGCGAAGCTGGTGGTCCCGGGTTCTAATCCCGGTATGGGCATTTATTTGTGTGTTTATCTCAAGTTCCTGAGTTAAGGACGTTTTCGATACAAACGACGGAGTGTCCAAAAGATCGGGAGACCTAACTCGCTTCGCTCGCTCGTTCTATTAATATGTATATCGTCTATTAGTATACTTATATCGGGTTACTCACGTTTATAAAGTCGAAAATAGCTCGACATGTTTCGGAACGATCCGCGTCCCATAATCATTGAGTGAGAAGCGCTCGCGGCGATTGCCTTGCGCACTCGTCGAGCTATTTTCGACTTTATAGACGAGAGTAACCTGATATAAGTACCTATATTAATATGTGTAATTCTCACGGGAGTTTTCTATTTAAAAATATATAAGTACTTATAGACTCCTTAATAGTAACGTGCCTATAGTAGAAGCGTTGCTTAGATTGGGACTAGGTTTATCGGTGTGAGATTGCCCCATTTTTCCACTTGCCCCATCCTAGGTTAGCCAACTAAAGGATGACTCACACTAGGTCGGGACGGGACGGGACGGGACGGGGCGGAACGAGACGATCTGTAAATTTCTATAGAAAGAATCACGTGATAGCTCGGAGCCCTCAGATGTTACTTGACGTAGTGTGAGTCATCCTTTATACTTGCGACTGTATAATGATTGGCCTTAATTGAGTACATGCATCGCGGCGATATTACATATTAACCGATTTAATATCTAATCGTATAATAATGATGATGAGAACCACTTAATTTAAATTTAAATTATAGAATATAATTATATGCGTCGCGTCGTGAATCAGAGAGTACCAAATTACATTTTGCCGTCAAAAAAGAATGTGACACTATATCCTGTTATAAAGGGCGACCTGCTAGTCTATGATGGTCGGGTTTTTATCGTTTACCGACGTTGCTGTCACGTTCTTACAAGTATGTATGTGCGAAAGTGACGCATAGCGTGATAAGCGATAAAATGGCAACCATGCTAACACTGCAGGGGCCTTACCATAACGTCTTAGTGATTCAGTGTAGGCTCATAATCCAGTCATTAAACTGACTGCAAGCTTGTATGGAAATTTTGATTATTTAGGAAATAATTAATAATAGCTATTTTTTTAGCGTAACGGATATATCGTGAGTCTAGTATCATGTAGGCACCAAAATCCAACAAAATATCGTTTCATGCAAATCGTCACAAATATGTACAAACATGTTTCATTCGTTTTTCTTGTAAGATTTTTTCTGTATTTATGTTTTTTTTAGTTGTTTAAAATGGGTCAGAGCCTTTTTTTACTTATTACTATTTGTTTCTAGCGAAATAACAAATCTATACCCACGCCGTACATTTTGTAAGTTTTACCGTTTTACGTGAATACATTTAATTAACACATAGAAGATAAATATGTCATGTTCACAAACAAGAAAATATTTAATACCGTAAATTTCAAATATCGACTTAGTTAAGTTTTATTTTTTTTAATTTTTACCTACTTACGGAAGAAAAGTTTCCCAAACATTCCCCTCTTTTCTTCAGCCTTGTGAATGGTCATGTATAGTCAACCAATTGGAACCCTAGGCCACCATGATAGGAACCATGTCAAAATGACAAGCATTAAGAGATTTCTTACAGTTTGTTTTATAGCGTCACTATGACATAGTCCTACAGTGGCCTAGGGTTCCAATTGGTTGACTGTACTAGTGTCAAAGCCGTATATAAATATTTAAATAAATAAACATTTAGTTTTTGAATGTGTCTTCCCGGCTTTTAAATAAGTTCCAGGGACCTCCTATGACCGAATAACATATAAATACCTCTTAAGGAGCGAAATAGTCGTTTATGCAACAGTAATATAATAAGGTGATAGTGACAATAGTGATGTAACAATAGACCCGGGAGTTTTAAGAACCAATTATGAGCTGTTGCATACGCTAGTTTTTCTACGACAGCTAAAATAGCGAAAATAAAAAAACAAGCGGCAGAATGTGGAAGATGTCGTATGCCCACTAAATAAATTAAAAATAAAACAACAGTGCTAATATAGTGTATGAAAATCTATAGGAGCATTGTTTAGCAGTATTCTTATGGAATACCACTACAACGCGCGTTATAATCTATACTTTTTTAATATCGCTCAGTCATCTAATTGACAGATATAAGTGCTGGAGCCTATGGCCTTTGAAATATGAATAGAAAGATTGAAGCAAAGCCATTTAATACCATGAGGCTGGCAATTCCTACCATTCCTATACAGGCCGAGGTTAATGCATTATGAAACACGTTTTTCAAAAAGATTTTTTTCTACTCGCCTACTTTAATCTGTCAATTACGAGTACATAGACAAAACCTCATACTTTTCTATATTAGACAGTCCAACTCAACTATAATATTTCATTACGATACGCTGTAGGCAACTATAATAGAACTTCATACAAATTCTATACTTATTTGCGATGCCGCCTGCGCCTGTGCCGACCGCGCCCCCCGCGCCTGCGCCGACCGCGCCCCCCGCGCCGCTCTGCAGGCGTGCGCAATTACATATTTTTGTGCTACATCCGTGTTAAGTCAATGAGAATGAATGATAAAATTGTTCCTCCATAGATGATGATGATGATGACTCGTAGAAAAAGTATTGTATAAAATACTATTATGTACACACGCGTTCAGAATTGCATGGGCAGTTTATGAATGAATTCATTCATAAATTGCCCATGCAATTCTGAATGCTATAGTACCTAGCCCCTATTTCTTTTTTCAGGTATAATCGCCCCAACATGCGGAGACTCCACTCAAACCAACTGGCGACAACAAGGGTTTTATCGACCCCGGCGGAACTTCCCAAGTCAAAGTCAAAATGACAACTCCTTCCAACGAAGCCAGAGCCAAAATGACCAGAAACACACCTTTAGAACAAACGCTCAAACAAGTTTTAGTCAAAATTCTGAAATCCCATATGATCATCAGAACTCTCAAAAGCAAAACGCTTTTGGCGTTACTAATAACCCTCAATACTCCATTGGAAGAAGTCAGAATCCCAAAGACTCGACTGATATCAGTCAAAATCGAAGAACGGGATTTGGAGCCAGTTATCAAGCAAGCACTGAAAATTATCAAAATAAAAACGGATTTGGATTTAAAACTCAAAGCTCTTTCAGATCAACATACAATTCAGATCGAAATGTAGATAGATCACGAGTAGGTGTGAATTCCTTTGCTATACCTAGTCAGAGCTTAGAAACACCGGACAATAGTCAGAACTCGTTTAAATCAACCTTCAGTCAGTCGAGACAATCTGTATTTGGTGGTTACAATACTGAAAAGCAGGCAGGAAGCTTCAACCAAAATAACCAAGCGTATGGATCCTTTGGGCAGAACATCCAGAATCAAAATAATTTTGGGAGCTTCCAAAATCAGAATAAATTCTCTAACTTTGGATCAAGCTTTGGTGCTAAAAGCCAAAATTATCACGCTCTAGACTATCTCCCACCGAAACCTTTCAAAGGTCCAGATTATTTGCCACCAGATCCAAAAACCACAACCACGAGGAGACCATTCATTACAACTACGACTCGAAGACAATTTTATACCACAACTTCAACCAAACGACCATTCTTTACAACTAGAAAACCTTTTTATACCACAACAACAACGAGGAGACCATTCTACACAACAAGTACAACAAAAAGACCAATATTTACTACTACAACCAGACGTCCAATCTACACGACGCAAACACCTAAACCGTTACCCGCTATGGCAATCCCAGTGCCACTTCCTGAAGATGATGATGATGAAGAAAACCCTGATACCATGCGCCCATTGCCTGCAGTTTCTCCAGCCATGGCTATGATAGTACCACCAGAGTCTGATGATGATGAAGATTTAATCATCCCTGACTTTAGAAGAACAACGACAAAACCAGTCACCACTGCTCGTCCAACCCCAACAACTTCATCAACTACTATTACCACTCCTACGACTGTTCCTACTACAGTCTCAACTACAACTACTACTATTCCTACTACAATCTCAACTACTATTACTATTCCTACTACGTCATCAACTACTACTGTTATTCCTACTACGGCATCAACTACTACTGCTATTCCTTCTACATCATCAAATACAATTACCACTCCTACGACTATTCCTACTACATCATCAACTACAATTACCACTCCTACGACTTCTACAACAACGACTCCTGATCCCAATCGCTATGCAGAAGAAACGCCCCCAACCGAAGCCACGACAACAACCACAACAGAAACATATATTGGTCCTCTCTATTTACCACCTGATAATACATCTGCAACCATGCACCCAGTAATGGATAAACCAGTACCAACTCCTGAAGATGATGATGATGAACAATCACCTGATACCATGCACCCAGTTGGTGCCGTTTTACCAGCCATGGCTATGTTAGTACCACCAGAGCCTGATGATGATGACGACGTAATCATCCCTGATTTTAGGAGAACAACTCAGAAACCAGTCACTACTGCTCGTCCAACTCCAACTATATCATCAACTACTACTGCTATCCCAACTACATTGTCAACTACTACTGCTATCCCAACTACATCATCAACTACTACTGCTATCCCAACTACATCATCAACTACTACTGCTATCCCAACTACATCATCAACTACTACTACTATTCCAACTACATCGTCAACATCAACAACAACTCCTGATCCCAACCGCTATCAATCTGAAGAAGAAACTACCCCAACAACAACCACGAAAAAAACATATATGGGCCCCCTATACTTACCTCCTGATATTAAGCCAGTACCAGAAAAGCCTAAATGTGATCCATTAGATCCAAGAACTTGGCCTACAGAATATGAGCAGCGAACTTTTAGTGTATTACCTTGTACACTATCCAACACTCTTCCTACTCCAACTACGTCGATGACTACCCCAACTATATCTTCAACTACTACTATCACTCCTAGAACTACGACCACTTCAACTATTAAAACTCCGTATATAGGACTGGAATACTTACCACCGACCAACGATACTATCAAACTGCCACCGGCACCAGCAGCTGCCAGAGCCAATCCAGTACCACCAGAGCCTGAATGTGACCCTCTAGACCCCAGTACTTGGCCCTCGGAAATCGACCAGCGAGATTTTGGCGAAACACAATGTGTACCTATTACAACTAGTTCGACTACAACTACATCAACTACACCTTCAACAACTACATTAACTACACCTTCAACAACTACAGTGACTACACCTTCAACAACTACATTGACTACACCTTCAACAACTACATTGACTACACCATCAACAACTACATTGACTACACCATCAACAACTACAAGTACTTCAACTACAATAAAACCACCATACATAGGGTTTAAATACTTACCACCTGACGAAACTAACGAATGTATACCTAAAAGACGCCGTAGGTCAACGGATGTGACGTTAAGACTAGGAGATGTAAAAGGGACCCCTCGGCCTGTTTGGTACGCCGGTATATACAAGAAGATCTCCGATCCTTATTGGCCTATTTGTGGGGGATCGATTGTGCGAGAGGATGTAGTGATATCAGGTCAGTTTTGCATTTTCATTATTTTACTTTAGATTTATAGATGAAGGTGATACACGGCTTCCAATAAGTCTTACCACGACATTGGCATTCAAAAATATGTCCGTCTCACTCCTGCCACTCGAGCATAGTAAGAACACTTATTGCCCCAAAATTGTCTGTCCCTTTTTGCGGGAGAAAATTTGCACACAGACGCACTTCTCACACATTTCAAAACAAAAAACAAAAACAAAAAACAATCTGTAATAGACACTAGGATAATAGAACTACACCAAAAATTTTTGCACACTTCGATTAATAATGTATGGACAAGTCACAACACAAACCCGCGTATACCCATTTGGGCTTGTACTTTGATAGATGGGAAACGGTACGTATGCGGATTCCCTTCCCTGTATTGCTTGAAGGATGATGAATTGATGATCTAAAATGGTCGTTTGCCATGGTGTCATGTCCAGTGATTGGGGAAATGGTCGCAAAACTTCAGCAAAGCCTTAAAGCTAGGATTTTCATGACTGTAAGCACTCTATAATGTCCACTTAACTAGTCTTCTTGAAGTTTTGCGCCCATTTCCCCGATCACTGGTCATGTCTGCAGAAATGACGCACACTCATCTTATTTGAGGGCCTACTGCGAACGTCTAATGAAGTTCTCTGTTGCACCACCAGCGTACCAAATACCAAGTGCGACAATGAGGCTAAATATCTTAGTCATCATCATCATGATATCTGCCTATGGAAGTCCACTGCTAGACAAAGGCCTCCCCAGGGATCTACACAATGACCGGCCTTGCTCTACCCGGTCTTGAACCTTCTCCAGGTCATCGGTTGACCTTGCTGGGGCCTCCCAACGCTGCGTCTTCTGGTACGCGGTCGCCATTCGAGAACCTTACTGCCCCATCGGCTCTACGAGCAATATGCCCCGCCCACTGCCTCTTAAGACAAGCAACTCTCCGTGCTATGTCGGTGACTGGTTCTTCGGTGGATTCTTTGACTTTGGTTCTAAGTACTTCGTTACAATATTTCAGCTGCACATTGCTTCTGGGACGACTCGGTCGGGTTACAGTCCGCTACCTGGTTTGCAGTCGCTGCCAGTAAGATCTACAAACCCTGGAAAGACCCTATGGACAAGAAGGCACAGAAATCTGACGTGAGTACTAATTTACACTTTATCTGTACCGTTTTACCACCCGACTAAATCTAACTTCGATCGATCGTGATATTATATAATTTTCTTGAATACCAGATTCCTCCATAGGTTTCTATTCCTCGCGAAATGCATTGTCTCGTGCAGATTTAATTTCATGGGTGCGTCTAGTAGGGAGAAGACCCTTCGGTTTCTCGACCTCTGATAATGACTCTTCAGGCTATCTAGGAAATGAAGAGAGGTACCCAAATAATGTAAGAAGGCGGTCCTGGCATATCGTTGACAACCGGCAATTTATGCGTAACTCGTCAAGTATGGACTGGTTAGTACGCATAAAGAGTTAAGAGATTTAAATAAAAAGTTTAGATTGCCAGCTCGTCGCCCACAATCCAAATCCATAGCTAAGACACCCACGGGAGGAAAAGGAGTGGTGAAATGCTTTACCATTAACTTCGTTTATCTTATTTCTTACCCAAAAACTGATAGTCACGGAAAAGGAAAGAGCAATGCTCGGAGCTCCCTTGCGCGATCGAATCAGAAATGAGAAGATACGCAAGAGAACAATAGCCTTTGACATTGCTCCCATAAGCGACCACGTACCGAAAGACGCAGTGTGGGCATGAGCAAGCCTCCCACAAGGTGGTCCGATGACCTGGTCAAGGTCGCGGGAACCCGCTGAAACCAAGTAGAGCAGGGTGCGTAGCCAAGATTCCAATCGCTCACGCTCAGTCGCTAACGAAACGCAACTGTCATTGTCACACTAACAAGGAAGAGCGATAGAGAGAGGTAGCTACGATACGTTATTAAGCGTGAGCGATCGGCATCTTGGCTACGCACGCTGGACCGGCCGTCTTGGCGATAATCGGGTAAGGCGTATGTCCAACCCAGCAGTTGACGTCTTTTGGTTGAAATGGTGAACTCCGTTTACGTGGCTATTCTTAATAAATCGTAATTTTTGCAGGTGATAGACATAAAAATTCCCGCTCGCTTCCTCGGCGGAAAGACCAGCTTCCAAGAAGACATCGCCATCTTGAAATTACAGACACCATTTAAGTACACAAGAGGTGTGAGACCCATCTGCGTGAACTTCGATGATGAGTTCGACCGCCAGCAGATGAGAGCTGGGCATCAGGGGACGGTGAGATAGATATTAAACATTATTAATTTTCTGTCAGCTAATCACGGGGTGCTTCCGGACTTTTAAGAGGACGTAGGGTAAAGCCAACACGCAAAGTTCATGTTCTGGTCCAATCTCGCGTGAATAACTCTTTCTTCTTCTACTTAGCGTTTTTCTGGCTTATTGGAGGGAGTATGATGGGGTCCAGTTTTGCTGGCCATACGTTTGGGCATTTTTTTAAATACTACGACGCGACGGTTTGTTTGTCACAAGCATACGGCCTGCCTGATGGTAAGCGGTCACCGTACCCTATGGATGCCTGCAACTCCAGGGGTGTTAGATACGCTTTGCTGAACCTTTAAAAACTTTAACAGTCCTTTTTTGAAGAACCCCATACTGTAGTCCTTTGGGAAAACAGCGGCAAGGAGCTCATTCCACAGCCGGAGCGTCCGCGGGAGGAAGTTCCTCTTAAACCGCACGGTACGAGACCATTTAGGCTCCAGGGTATGCGGGTGAATACCCGTCGGCAGGCATATTTAACAAATTATTACACATGTTTGCTCTTTAGATTGCAGGCTGGGGGCTGACGGACGCCGACGGCACGCCGACGCAGCGTCTGCTGTGGCTGGAGCTCCCATACATCGAGATTGAGAAGTGCATCCGCGACTCAGATGACGCTTTCCTGAAGTACATCACTTGTGATAAAGTGTGTGCTGGCGAAAATCACACGGGTGAGAACATTTTCTATTTTATTTTAATAACGTCTCGTGTTAGATAAGACTCTCGACCGTACTCGATCGAATAAACAGCTGTCAATTCAGTCCCCGAATTTAAACTATCATAAGACATATTCATATTATACGTCTAATAAAAATACGGATAACACTCACGCATTTTTAGGGTTCCGTAGTCAACTAGGAACCCTATAGTTTCGCCAAGTCTATCTGTCCGTCCGTCCGCTGATAATCTCAGCGACTGTAAGTACTAGAAAGCTGTAATTTTGTACGAATATTATTGTTTATTATATGTGTCAGTATGAGAGAATTGTCAAAGTGACGTTTGAAATGTTCCCGCAGGCCCCGTTCCACTAGCGCCGCTAGCGGAAAATCGACTCGCGGTAGTCCTCGTTGACATGCTTGCTTCTCATTGCAGGTAAAGCGCTCTGCAGAGGTGACAGTGGCGGCGGGCTAGCGTTCTGGTCCGGGCCGGCGGAGCACGCCACGCCGTACCTCCGCGGCGTGGCGTCCACGGCGCCCTCGAAGGACAACGCGGAATGCAACGTGTACGCGTACGGGAGTTTCACGCACGTGCGCGCGCATCGGACGTTCCTGCGCGACCATGTGCCTGATATAGAGACTTGTCATTTCTGGGAATAAATGTATTCCATACAACTTTTTGTTTGAAACAAATCAAATTATTTTATTTAATATTTTGGCGGTGTTGGTCTTTTTCTTTGGTATATGACATCTATTTCAAGATCATAGATCATATTGTGATTTTTGGCCTTTTCTTAAATACATTAATAGCAAAATTTGCTGCAATTTTTGAAATCACTTTAAACCATTTAAAATGTGATATATCATCGCTCATATCTAGACACTGAAAAGAATTAGATAAATAAATTGTAGGTTAAAGTTGTAGAGAATATTGTAAACTTTCAATATGTAGTAAATCAAAGTTTCGTATTACGTATCGTTTTTGAATTGTGCTCAAAAAACCAAAAAACGGGACCTTTTGTGAGCGTCAGAATGGCGGGTGGCATCCTCTGCTCCTGCGGACCATTACTGCACAAAAGAAGTATCCACCTAGGTAGGCACCAACTGCAACCTTATAAGATACACAGCATTACAGCCCATAGAATCTGGAACTTTTTGAATTGAACGACCTTTTTTATCCCCCCAAAGGCTCAGGTCCGTGGGGCAAAACTTTTAGTATGTTTGTCTACTAACTATTCTTAACAACATCCCCGTAGTTAAACTTTCTGCTTGCGACCATTCCATCTAGGATCATTCGTTGATAGTTGGTAGTAGTTGATAGTGAGCTGATACATATAACGAAAAAGTGTGCAGCTAATGAAGAACTACTTCTTCAAGAACTACTACTTGAGACGCGTTGAACTTTCTTGTTCTGTCATCACCCGGTAGCTACCGGGTGATGACAGAACAAGAAAGTTTAGTTCAAACACGGGGGGTTTGTGTAAAGAAGTTATCTCCTCTAAGAAGATATTTCGAACTCGCCGTACATTGTAACTCATGTGGCAATATACCTTGACACTGGCGAAATTGTCCCACAGAACAGAGCCATTAAAAAAAACTGAACTGAACTAATAAAGGAGATGAACCATCATTTAGAAATTAATAATTTCATTTAAAACCCTTTATTAAAAACAATTACGAAAACAACGAGGAAATGCCGCCAGCATCCTAGGTACAATGCCTCAAGGACCTATTTTAGATTTATGGTAGGTAGACGTAGCTAGTTAGGTAAGTTACACATATATTTTGAAAATAAATATTATTGGAAATTTGAAATAGTACATTACCTAACTAGTGTGGTAAAACAAAGAAAGGCCGAGATCGCAGATGTTTGCGACCCGAGCTGCAAGCGAGGGACGTAAATATGCGATCAAGGGCTTTATTTATTACCTCACGTGTTAGGTACATCATTTTATGCCTACACTAGGGCAGAAATCGGCTTTCTCCGTACGCGTAGCGTGCGGAAAAAGGCACTTTATGGCCAGGTGTGGCATAAAAAAATATACGAATACTTACAATAGGTAAACGTTAAAATTTGCACTCGAACCAAAACCTAACTTTGCTCTTTTGTTGCGTAAATAACCATTACACATTACCTGGCAATCTACAGAATGCCTGATTAGCTTTGCATTACATACATGCATGTAACTATACATTAAATATATACAAATCGAATAAGGAAATGTCATCTAGATTCTCATAAGAGGAAAAACGACGTGTTAGTCACAGAATATTTCGAATGATTTAAAACAAGGGTCTTCAAGTCGCGGCCCGCGGATATGTTATTTGCGTTCTGCCAACATCATAGGCGCAATGGCCATAGGCAGTCTTTCTTCATTGTTTTATAGTATATACAAATAACATTTATTTTCAAAATATATACAGTAAGTGTAACTTACCTAACTACCTACCTCTCCCTACTTTAAATCTAAAATAGGTCCTTGTGGCATTGCACCTAGGATGCTGGCGGCATTTCCTCGTTGTATCGCAATGCTGATACGTTGCGCGAGGAAGCCACCAGCTCTTCGGTCACCAGTAACATCAACCAGACGTTTCGCGATTTCTAAATAAATAGTCCATCTTTTATATTTATAAGTTGAGTATATTATACTTGCAAATCCACAGTAATTATTTTTTTTAATTTGGTGGGTATAACACTTTAAGGATTGAGACCAGCAATATTAAACTAGATATTGATAAACTGGTTAAAAATTAGCAGTATCAGACATCTCATTGCCCAATCGATATAGTTAAGATTGTGTTGATTTTGTCTCAAGAATTAAATGTTTTCTACTTATCTACTTTTTTACTTATCCTTCATGAACATTTGCCAGTGCCTGCCTTTCTACAGGAGCAACGGATCACTTTTTTTGTATTTAAATAGATTTGACCATTTTTTACCAAAAAAAAAATCGCTCTTTAAATACCTATGGTACGGCCCGATGCACAGAAAAATAATGTTTTGCCCTTGATTTGGAAAAGGTTGAAGACCCCTGATTTAAAACGAGTTATGCGCGGACGCAGACATAATTACAACTTATGTATATGAGTTGCACAGTTTATGCAGTCTCTAATAAAACAAGACAAATATTTTATACGTCGATTTTTAATATAGGATATTGATATACTTATATCAGGTTACTCACGTCAATAAATTCGATAATAGCTCGACATGTTTCGGAACAGTCCGCGTCCCATAATCATGAGTAAGAAGCGCTGGGGGCGATTGCTCTGCGCACAGACATAGGATGTTTAGTCCATCGTTTGCCAAATCCAAATCGCTGACAGGTGGAGTATTTCTCTATCTCAACACTCCGTCTATTTTTTTTGGGCTCACGTGTATTTTTATTATTTTTAGAGGTTAATTTCCAGACCTACCTTGTCAAGTGAGTTTCATCCCAAGCTGTCCTAATCTAATCCTCCATCCCCGCCCTCTGCCTCTTTTTCTTTTTCTCTTCCCCCCCCCCCTCTCTCTACCCCTTTGCAACAAAACTTCTGGCGTCTATATTCGGGTTATCGTTTGCATCACGTTCGCAATCAGGTTTGTTCTCCGGTATAGATTGGGGTGGAAGTAATGGAGTCATTTCTTTTGGATCTAAATACTCTGGCGCTTTAAGAGGGTTTGTATCAGGAATTATAGGCGTAAAAACAGTAGTCGTTGCAGGTACAGATCTAGAATCGTAAGGAGATAATGTAGAAGATATTGAAGACTCGTCTTTTGATCCTGATGTCAGTCAGTCATAGATACGGTCGGTGTAGTAGAAGTTGTAATAACAGCTGGACTTGTACCTGGAGGTAAATATTCTGGTGCCTTAATTGGGAATGTATTCAAAGGTATTGAAGCAGTCGTTGAAGGTTTGACTCTAAAATCATCAGCTGGAACCAATGCAGGTGAAGTTGTAGATGGTGCTTCTGATTCAGATGGTACAGGCATAGATACGGTCAATGCAGTAGAAGTTGTAGCAACAACCGAGATGGTAGCTTTTGGAGGTAAGTATTCCGGTCCTGTGAAAGGTACAGGTGATGTTGGAGATTCTGTTTGATGTGATGTAGTTGACGTTGCTGGTGTCAATGTATCATCCGGTTCAGGTGGTACAGGCATTGCCGTTGCCGGAGCAGCGCCAGGAAATAGCGGCATTATTTTATCTGGGAATGTTGTTGTGTCTTCAGGAGGTAAGTATTCAAAGCCTTTGAAGGGCGTTTCTGATGTCGTAGGAAATAATTCTTCATCCAGTTTACGATTAATCTCAGTAGTTGGTATTGGATCAGTTTTAACTATTACTAATTCCTTTGGACGCGTTGGTTTCTCAGAAGTGACCCATGTGGTTGTTGTTGATGTAGGTTCTTCCACTGAAGAAGAGTCATCAGGTTCAGGAGGAGCAGGCATTGCCATCGCTGGTTCAGGAGTGGTCGTATCCTCCGGAGATGTTGACATAACAGTGGTTGTTGTGGATGTAGAATCTTCTGCTGATGAAGTAGATTCGTCATATTCAGGGAGAACAGGTATGGCCATTACCATTTCTTCGTCAGGAAAATCATCTTCATCAGGGATATCTCCACGTTCAACAGGACGAAATGTAGTAGTTGTTGTCACACCATTTGGTACAGCTTTAGTGTTTGGTGGTAAATACTCTGGAGCGGTATAAATTGGTGTCGTATCTACCGGTGGTAAGTAGTCAGGTGCTTTGAAATGATGAATTGGTTTTGAACCAGGACTATATATAGTTATTGTATTAGATATTACGTTACAACAATCAGAATAAACTTGATTTTCTAGTGCATTTAGGTTTATAATATTTCCATAGCCCATTTTAAATGTCTGTTTATCATGTTGATCATTTTTAAATGATTTTATAAACTGATCTTTCTGAGTTTGTTGATTAAATGAAATCAGACGTTTTGGCTTCCAATAGTTATTTCTTCTAAAGAAGCGTACATTATTCTCCAGTCCAATAGTATTTTTATTTACCTTTGTAGTATCTACAGAATATTTGCGTATTTCAGTATGCTCAGTCTGAGAGTCCTGCAGATTATTAGCAATTCGGTAACTTGCCCATAACTTTTTTAATGAATTTGGACTGTCTCTTTTTAAAAGTTCTTCAGCATTTCTTTGATTTGCTTCTGAAGAATTCAATTTTCTTATTGGTTGGAGTATTTTCTCAAATGTAAATTGAACTTCAAGATTGTTGTTCTTCGTTTCAAACGTGCCCAGGTTACGTCTTTTGTTGGAAGAGTGTTTTAACTCTACTTTTCGTTGATCATACTGAGTGAAAATTTCCGTGTTTACGTACTCTGTAAGAATTATACAATGTTAGGGTAGCATTGATAGGCACAACAAAAAGAATATAACCTATTTAAAATACTGACTTACACAGCAAAACATTGTTGATGTATGGATTAGAGTTTTTGCTGTGCGATTCAGTGTATTGCTAGGCGATACACAATTCCCTATATTATTATTGTTTTTTGTACATTTGTACACTGGCAAAATTCCTCAACTCTCGGACAGACGCCATTTAAAAGAAGAAAGTTTCACAGTTCATTTACTTAAACGAGATAGCGTGCTTTGACTCTATTATACGACAAAGCTGTGGTAAGATGATGAGCGAATGAGTAGGTAGAAAAACCAGCAAGTGCGGGACCCTATTACTAAGGCTCCTCCGCCCGTCTGTCCGTCTGCCCGTCTGTCACCAGGCTGCATCTCAAGAACTTTGATAGTTAGACAGTTTAAATGTTCACATATTAAGATTATGTATTTCTGTAGCCGCTAAAACAAAAGCTACTAAAAGCAGAATAAAATAAACATTGAAGGGAGCTCCCATAAAACAGCCGTGATTTTGTTGCCGTTTTTAATTTAATAATCTAACAGACGAACTAAATAGACTAAATTAAATATATTTCTCGTTGTCTCGCCTTTTCTTTACTTATTCTTTAATTCAGTTTTATTTTTAATTATAATAAATATAATAATAGATTAAATCTCTATGCTTGCAAGTACTTACCTAACACAATTAAAAAGAATAGAACCTTCAACATATTTCAAAATATTTTACACTTTAACCACTTAGCTTTGACCACAGGGAAAACAGATTATCTTTTCGTCAGTTATTTAAATACAATTTAATCGATAATAGTTTTTTTTACAAGACTACGCCCAAGCGGTTCCAATGTAACACTAAGTACCTATGAAGATGGGGTTATAGACATTAATAATAATCACACATTACTAGAATTAACTATAACGTAGACATAATACCTATACATGGCATTGTCCTATATAAGGTAACTATACATACATATTATGCGTAACACGTGTTACACATACATGCATAGGTGGGCCAATATGGTCAAGCAATGAGGTAAATTATACAGGGCGATCAATCTAAACGGGTAAATATGGAGAAGTCAGAAACTATGAGAGATAGCGACCTATGTTCTTAGGAAGCATGGCTTCGATTTTAGATTTAATATTAATGGAATTCAAGCTTTTTTTTATATCTCATACATAACTGGAAATCGAACCTGCTCGAAGTCCTTTCCACAGACATTTTAGAAGACCTTCTTGTAATCATGTTGGGAATGGCAGGGGAATTCATAGAAATTATACATTTTCATAAAGATGGAGTCGACCATAATAGTGAACTTGTCAAACTTTCTCAATGATCATTTGTAACATAACTGGATTGGTACAAAATGGCCCGCAAGATCGCCTAACATTACGCCACTTAAATATTTCTTATAGGGTTATGTTAAAGATGATATTTACAAATCAAATAACGATCCCGGGAAAACCGAGTAATGACTCAAACACGCGTTTCAGAATTAATTCTTCATTAGCTATAAATATTACACATTAAACAACATTACGCACGCAAAAAACAATTCAAGAGACGCCTTCGCCATCTTGAGTTATAAACGGAAGTCAAAATCGAAACCATGGTTCCTAAGAACAGAGCGCCTACCACGAACCGCGAACGAAAGTATACCTCCCTTTCGCACTTGTGATTTCTCACTCAAGTGCGACAGAGAGGTGAAACTTCGTTCGTGGTTCTTGGTAGGCCTTCAGATGTCGCTATCTCTCATACTATCTGCACGCCTACCACGAACATCGAAAATTGGCATTGACGGGAAAACCTCTCTGTCACTCCAATACGCAAGTGTGACAGAGATGGAAATATAAATCCGCAATCGTTCGAGTTTCGTGGTATAGGCCCTGATTTCTCCATACTGACCCATTTGGATTGATCGCCCTGTATAGAGCCGCCCATACCCTGCTTCGACCGCGCAGAAATATGTCAACCCTGACGAGCGATTTTGCACAATCTAGAACCAGTACTCATCTGTGTGCTAACCATGAGTTGATCGTAACTGTAGGAGTTAGCGACTGCGCAATGCTAAAGTATGTCCGTCTCAATATACGATTTTAAGCTAACATGGTCATTTGCATTAGGTATAACTACACGTCTGTTTACTCCGTGAACATGGCGCTTGCAACAATACCGAAATATCGGATGCTCAATAAAACAAACATGCATGGTTATACTATAGCTTCGTACATTTTTAAACAAGAATGATGGCAAATAATATGATACTTACAGGTGACTTCAACCTCCTCCTTTACGATATTTCAAATCTGGTAAAAAAGAAGAAATTCTTCTATATTCAAAACATGACAGCATCACAATGTTAAATGAAATCAAAGCCGTACTTCAGTTCACATTGAATTTTCGTACTAAAAACACAAAAATAAGAAAAAAAAACGTATATTTGATAATAATCTATAAAAATATATATCTTAAGCAAAATAACACGTGTGTGTTGAAAATAAGTTCATCTGCTATTGACGGCTATTCAATTTCTCTACGAAAATGTAAGTTATACCAAATCTTACTTTAGTTGTTGATAAATTAACCCTTTAGCCGTCGTCTGTGGCCGTCATCTGAAAGTCTTGCCGCGGACGCCAATGATTGCTGCAGATGACAGCTTCGCCAATGTAATTAGAACTGACGCGGAACTCCATAAAATTCAATTGTGTCAATAAACGCGAGCTCCTGGCGTCTGCATATTCTTTCGCCATCTGGCGTTTAAAGGGTAACGTGGCAAAGAGAAAACTGAATGCCAATCGGGGTTTACGCCCGGGTCGTGCTGACCCGCCAGCCGAGCCGTGCACCAACCCATCGCCCGCGGCGTCTATGCTGTGTTCGGGAATGCTTTGCCGCGGCTATTCTCACCCGCCGTTTAACGACGGCCGGCGGGCGGTGGATAAGAGCGACCAGGCCCAAGCATTCCCGAATGCAGCATACAGACGCCGCTGTGCGTTGCGGGCGGCAGGTCAGAACTATCCGGTCCTTAACCTATCACCGCTCGGCTTCAACACGATTGGGATATCATAAAGTGCCAGTTTCGTTTTCGCGGCGAAGTGTCAAGTGTTGCTTTTGAGAAAGTTTCAGGGTTTATGTTCGTGGGACACTCTTTGTAGATTCCTTGTATGGAAAGGGGATATGGTGTACTGAAGTATCGCGTCGAAATCCCTTTGTCATACGGTTAGGCACGGCAACGACACCTAAGTGTCATGGCGGACGCTGTCAAACCAACAGTTCTGCTGACAGATAAGGGTTTATATTCATTATTCACTAATCGAGATATTGGCGTGTAGGCCACATTTTAACGCGAGAGGAAAAGCGTTGAAAATTTTAAATAAAACCTTCAGTCTGTGCTATCGAATCTAGGAAACTAGGTCGATGTGCATAAATATATTTAAAAAAAACATTTCCAGGTGCTGCGGAGGCTGTTGCGGAGGCTGCTGCGGAGGATGCTGCGGCTGCGGATGCCCCAACATCACCATCCATACTTGCTGCACGAAGATCTGCTAGTCACTTCGATGTCTTCCTATACACAATCTGCTAAACAATTGAAGGACGTCTTACAGTTATGGATGGAAGTCTGGAGAGCTATGACATCAGGCGGAAGGCTAGGGTGTATCCCTTGAGACCTGAGCAGCAGCATGAAGTCTGAAGACTAAAGGAAGGAAGTCTTCCTTTATAACATCCTTAATTGTTTAATGCTATTTTGAATGTGCCGTCTCTAGTGATGTAATAAAGTGGATTAGAAATGTGACTCATTAGTTTTATTATATCTAAGCATAGCCATAGTCACATCTAATTTCCCTCCAGGACCACAAAGAATTCCTAAAATGTTGAAATCCCGAAATATTGACTTTCCCACAATGTTTTAACAAAATGTTTTGCTTGAACTTTCTTTTTAGTTTCGCAAAATGTTCAATTCTTATTACGTTAAAATATTGAAAAGTTCTACAAATGTATACATTTAACATTCTGGGAAAGTCAACATTTCAAGATTTCAACATCTTGAGCGATTCACCGGCCAAGGACACAGGGGGTACTGTTTTATAGGATTTACTCTCGGCTTTCTAAACTAATACCTCTCTTCCATTGTTCCTTAAGGTACTATTAGACATGATCATTACTAGCATGTTTATTAGCAAGCGGGGAAGTGGCAGGGGCCCCGCTCTCATCCCCTTTTGCTAGTAAGTATGCTAATAAGCACAAAGCATGCTAGTAATGAGTATGTGTAACAGTAGCTTTAACTTACTTAAAACGGAACATTTCTATAAAAACACTATGTTAAACGTACCTGTTTACCCAAAGAACGTCAACCTAAACTATAAAAAAGTTTAAGTTTACCGTCTACCGCTGTCAAATGAATGAATTTGATGATAAATGATGATAAACTATGATAAATGATAAACTATGATAAATGATGATAAACTATGATAAATGATAAATTGTGTTAAACTTTCATTTGTCTACTATCACGTCGACCATGATTAGCCCCGCTGAGGGATACCTACTGGTACGAACTGTCAATAAATATTTAGTTTTAACATTGTCCGTGCATTTCATCCATGTAATTCACTATTGGGACTTATGGCAAGTATGTGTTGGTATATATACATCTGACGTCCATGTATTACATAAAATGCACTTTCGTTGATATGGAGGACAGCCAAAGTGTTAAATACCATGCAATCTCATTGAAAATCACAATAAGTAGATATATGCAGTGAAGCAGAGGTTTGCAACAGTTTTGTGAATCTACGTTCAGGGAATTTGGATTAACTCCTGAGATTACCAGGATCCGCTGGTGGACCAGGCTAAGGGATTCCGGTGGACGGTGTCCAAAAGTCCGAGTGCAAGGTCAGCATGCTGTCATTATTGGAGTGCAGTCAAGTCAGCCTGCTGCCATAACTGGAGTCCAGTTAGGTTAACATGCTGCCAATACTGGTTTCCAGGTAGGTCAGTTTTTCTTTGTCCACATTGGAATTCAATTACGTCAGATAGACCTAAATGGAACAATTTTTTTTTCGGTCCTAAATGGTAGGTAAGGGAATTTTTTATTTTAGCACTTTGTTGGCGTGACTGATATACATATTCGTACAAAATTGCAGCTTTCTAGTACTTAGTCACTGAGATTATACGTGGACGGACGGACAGACAGACAGACTTGGCGAAATTATAAGGGTTAGTTGACTACGAAACCCTAAAAATGTACATTTAATAAAGGATTAAAATATAAAAAATAAGAGAGTGAATTATCTGTTTTATTAACAATGACAATTACAAACAAACTGTGTTACAGTGCCCACAGTGCCCCGCCTAGCCAGGAAAGCTCCCAACTGTGGATAATATTTTCCACACTCTTCGACCAAACCCTCTATATTTTCCATCAAAAACCCCATGTGTGGAGCAAGACTTGTGTAAAGCGTCCGATACCGCGCGTCGCACCGAAGCGAGCTAGATGCCACGCCACGTAAGAACGGGACGGCGATGCCTTTAGCTAGGTCTTGTTTGTCGCCAAGATAGAAGGCTAGCCCGGCGCCTGCGTCGCGAGTGCAGATTTTCTCTGGAAATAATTGTTAATATAGGCTCAGATTACCCAATAAATCTTAAGAACAGATATTTATATCACAGAAAAAGCAAATTCAAATCGTTTGGGACCTACGCAAAAAACAGTTGACGCTCGCCGCCGCGCTCGGGCACAGCATTAAGCTAGTGTTACACATGCTCATTAATAGCATGCTTATTAGCAAGCGGGGAAGTGGGAGGGGCCCCGCTCCGAACCCCTCTTGCTAATAAGCACACGTCGTTATCGCGGGTGCAAAAACGATTTGACAGTACAAGAAGATTATGAAAAACAAGCATTAACAGACTCGAAACTCATTTTGAGGAACATCTATGCCTACTCGCACGAGTTAAATACTTATCAACATTAGGTATTTCTAATACCCAACCTCCATACTAGACTTGAGTATCAATACATACTTAAATAGATTAACTATACTATCATTTTTCCTTTTTAAAGACCGTTTTTGGACTACTTGTAAAACTCAGAAACGTTAGTTATGTTGTTTTTGTAAACATGCCTTCAATTATTATAGATCTTTTCTAGCGAAAACTCTCCAGCTCCACGTGTAGAGAGCTTCTTAGATGCTTAGTAGATGTAGGCAGAATATGCCCGCTTCTACCATATAGACATTCTGTTATATGTCCTCTTTATCTAGTTGGTTATTGTACCCGCGATAACGACGTATGCTAATAAGCATGCCTATTAGTGTGCGGTCATAAGCCATGTGGGTCCATGGCTTATGACCGCACACTATGGAGATGGAGCAGATGGTCGCGATCCTCAGCAGTGAGGGACCGAGGAGGAAGAAGTAATGCTAGTATTATACGCCGCGATTCGTCGGAGCCAATCGGTCGCATCGGCCTTTGTAATCGACGAAAGGGAACCGAATGTGGAGGGACGTCAGAGAGGGGCAGGGTAGCTACCCCAGTTCTAGCCCGACGGATCGCCCCATGTAATACCCCTTTAATTAGTTACCAAATATGCTTACTTAAAACTGGACCACCGATTTTAAAGCCAGCGCATATCTTGTCATCAGTAAAATACTTCAGCGCTTTCGGGAGCAAGGTGCGCCTGCATTCTTCCCGGGACACATAAGGGATGGTGAGTTTTTCGAGATGTGTCAACTTCCCTTTCTGTTGTATGTCAACTCCTAGAGTCTGTGAACAAAGAGCATACGTATTATTTATTGTTTCAGGTTACGTCAATAAATTCAAAAATATCTGGACATGTTTCGGAACAGTCCGTGTCTCTTAATCATGAGTGTGCGCAGAGCAATCGCCGCGAGCGCATCTCACTGCAACCAATGGGTGTGTCTCGGTAGACCAGTTGGTTATCTCTCAATAGCATGTATTCTAAAGTCACGAGTTCAAATCTCACCAGAGTTCTTTTCTTTCTGTTTTATGGTATGACACACAGGCCTCATTCTCCTAGCTTCAGAGAATGGCTAGACCAGCTACACCCCTGCGATCTCGTGTTAGTAGTTAGCGAACAACTAAGGTGTAGGAACCAGTTACACGCACACCATTTCAGGGCCCCTCTGACCAGCAACGCCCAGAGCACTTGTCCCCTTTGCCTCCTTGTTACTCCTCTGATTACAGAGCGGGAGTTTGCTAGAAAGAAATTTATCTGATTGAGATTCCCCTTTATCTATAGTGGAAGTCTTTCTCTTCTCTTCATCTTCATCGGTACACTCTTGTGAGAGTGGTCGTGGCCATTATGCAGGTTTTTGAGTAACCCGCTTCACAAGCCGCCATTCCTCCCGCAGTGCAGATTTACGAGCGCATTCGTTAATGGTGGCCGACATACTGGCATTGATCTAGTCGGTCCATATCATTGGAGACCTTCCTCTAGGTCTGGTGCCTTCTACTCTCCCTTGCACAACTAGACGCTCTATGGACTCTCCATCTCGTCGGGATAAGTAGCCAAAGAAACCGAGGATCCACTTGCGCATCAGATAGCAGCCGTTTGATCCCAAGTTCTTTAAGGGTCGAGACGTTAGTGCGAAACACGGTCCAAGTCCTTACCGTAGCGTTATTGTCCGGCGTCAGCTGTTCCGCCTCCAAGCCGCCATCGAAGCTGACACAAACAGGCCTCATTCCGCTAGAATCGTAGAACGCTCTCGCCAGCTTCACCACGGCGATGTCATGTTGGTAGTTGCTCGCAGCACCGTTGTATGTCATAGGGACTCTTATAGAGCCTACCTGCAAACAGATCAGAACACTACAGTATGAGAGAAAAAGGAAGAAATTAAATTAAATGGAACAAAACTCAAAGTTCCTCAGTAGCAACACTACTTCTAGCGGCGAGACGAGACAATTAAGAGCTTTTAAATTCGCGTTCTCAAACTCTGGAATGCGAGAAATGAAGATAAGAGCTGAGAGGCGCTAGGCGATCGATTTGGAAGGGATAATAACTATCGAGCGTGTAGCTTAGTGTATCTGTATCATCGTGTATGGTGACGTAATAATAAAATGACGTATAAATCGATCTTCGGTATCGGCGTTCTAGATCGCCTGTGTAGCCTCTCCCAGAGACGTCCATTTTTGAAATCAGACGTACTTACATCGTTTTGCTGCCGGTAGCTGCTATAGTCATCTGGTCGGTATGTCAGCACCTCACCAGCACCCACAGCGAACCACGAAGCTGGCAGCAGACCCTTGCCCTCTTCCCAGAAGCAATGAGCCGCTGAAACATAACTCAGTACTCATAGTGACAAGACCTTCCTACACAGTCGATCTCAAAGGCGGATACTGCGATTTCTTGATCAAGATCGAGCGATCAACTATAGGTTATTTCGAGCAACAAAAGGAGACGATACCTACTTCGTCCGCGATTTGTTCGTCTATTTCCCTCTATATCACTTTTGCATGTTCGACCGATAAAGACGCAAATAGACGAAGGAACGGACGAAGCCGTCAGCGGTAGGCCCTCTGATCACTAATCCTCAGTATCAGCGTTTCAGATCAATTGTGTACTGACTGGCCCATGGAATGGGATTGCTTACATGGAACATCTTGATTATCGGATTCACGGCGATGATTGATGATGAGTTACCGTATTGTCGCTCACCAGGCGGCGCCACTCATGCGTATCTCGTGGGTGTCAATATGAAAGAAGTCAAAGTGACGTTTGAAATATTCCCGCAGGACCCACGTTTCACTAGCGCCTCAAGCGGAAAATCGACTCGCGGTAATCCTCATTTCCCCCGTACTCCATGGTTACGCATGCGGGCCACTGATCGGCGTGGGATCTGACGATCCAGTTGGTGCATAATCGGTCCCAATCCAAACCGGGATTGTTTATAGTCAGGAGGTCTCGAATACCGTGATATAATTTTCAGATCCATTGGAAACCGACGACATTATGATATTTAAATATTTATCTTTGCAATTTTCTATCTATCTATACGTATCTTGTTGTTGGTGGCCCAGCGTGCGTAGCCAAGATGCCAATCGCTCACGCTTAATAACGTATCGTAGCTACCTCTCTCTATCACTTTTCCTTATTAGTGTGACAATGACAATTGCGTTTCGTTAGCGACTGAGCGTGACCGATTGGCATCTTGGCTACGCACCCTATGTAGAGTCAAAAGTCAAACCGCTATCTGTTCCGAGCAAATGAACTCTCAAATTGTAAAGTGTTATTTTAAACGTCTAACTTCTATGAAATTATGATGTTTACTTAACACTTTCACAGTATCTGCTATCAAAATCTAAAAAACTTAGCGTAGACGGACTATCAATCTAGATAAGTCCGTCCTCACCTGAAATGAGTGTGGTCCTGCTGATCATGGAAGCTCCGCAGACCCTCCGGAAGGGTTCCTCTCGTTTACTGAACACGCTGACTTGCCACGGAAGGCGTTCATTGTCATCTTTCTTAGTGACAGGAATGACAGGATTCGAGTTAGGGTTGATGCTAAAACAATACGTCAATGCGATTATCTAAACACGCGACAGCGTGTCCAGCCAAGTTCAGCCGACGTGTATATATTTACACGAACCATTGGGAGGAACTTTTGACCCCTTTGTTACTCAAAATCCACTGAATATAAACACACAAAATTTTACCCATCTATTTAGACCCCCGAGACTAACAAGATCTCCAAATGTCATAAATATAGCTTAATTGGTTATTTATTTTTTTATTTATTAGGCATACAAAACAGATAACATTTGTTACATGGTAGGTTTATACAAGTTACAGGTTTTGGTTGGGAATGTTACCCAAAGCATGTATGCTCAGCATGACAAACAATAGTGAGCGAGAACAACAATATTATCCTAAAAATGAAAAATATAGAATTACAGCAAAATTTCCATACATAAAGGAGAAAAACAACTAAGACTACTAAGAGTATAAAAAAAATACAGAATTAACAGTTAAGTGTTTAGAGTAAGGTAATCAACGACGGCAAAGAAGTTCGATAACCTCCTTCCGAAAGACGGCAAATCGATGGTTAAAAATGTCAATGTGGGTATGCCTAGTAGACACTAGGTCGTTATATTGTCGACACATTCTTACGATAGGATTGTAAAAATAAGTATTGTTTCTGTACACCTGTAGAGCAAAAGTCTTAGGAGCTCGAGATCTGAACCGCGGGGTATTAAAGGTCACGAGAGAGAGAATGTAAGGAGAGTCTATTTTATAGTGAATTATTTTATGTAAAAGTAACATGTCATTAAGAAGACGGCGAGATTCAAGGGAGCACATATTGAATATGCGCAGTCGCTCGCAGTAATTAAGAGGCATAAGGTTGCGTTTATACCGATATGATATTAGTTTGAGGCATCTTTTTTGAACTTTTTCAATATTATTTGAGTGGACGAAGTAGAACGGGGACCATACAGTGCATCCATACTCAAGCACGCTGCGTATAAGACTCTGAAAGAGAATTAATAGGCTATTTGGTTTCTTGAAGTCTCTAGTGATACGGAGGATAAATCCAAGCAGCTGATTAGCTTTTTTAGTGACATACTCATAATGATACTTAAAATTTAACTGTTCATCAAACCAAATACCAAGATCCTTCGCTAACTCTTTGCGTACTAATTTCTGCAGACCGCTTATGATGTAATCATAGAACAATTTATGTTTTTTCCTCGAAAAAGTTATTACGAAGCATTTAGCAACATTAAGAACCATCCGATTGTTAGCACACCACTCTGATATAATATTCAAGTCTTCCTGTAGTCCTATATAGTTATTGGTTATTGAGATATATGCATCCAAAAATCGCAAAGATTCATAGGGATTCACGTGAACTCATTTGTTTCATGAATTTGATGCATTACTTCAAACTTTTTAAAACAGTTGAAACTATGAAATAAGACGATAGTTTACTTACACGACAAGAAGAACAAGCTACAGAGCCTATTTGCAGGGCTTATACATCGATGCTTGATAAATATCAAGCATGTAGCCTAGCCTAGTCGATCGTAGACCCATAATTTAGAAAACCTTGTAAAGTATCAAGTAACGATCCACTAGGCTAGATTACCTAATATACCTACTTACCAGGGGATCCAAAACCGATTTTAATTGTACGGGAAAACCGGTTTCGGATCCCCTACTCCTTACTCTTACTCTTTGGGCTAGATGCTCAATATTAACCGTCAATTTTGGGTATCGGTGTTCTTTATATGAACTATCAGAACTACTAGTAACAAACTCTGATACTTTATATGAACTAGTATCTGCATATAGATACTATGGGACTGGTTATACGCACGATCTAGAACAACGATGCACGAAGGTGATTAGACAATTCTTCTCATACAATGGTTCCACCTGGACGGGCTAATGATCGTTGTAGATCTTCGTTCCAGATCGTGCGTGAAACAGGTCCCAATAATACTTACATGGCTATATCCGTTTTTCCATCATTAGGCTCTGTCGAGCGTTCTGCCAACTCTTCCGTCCCATTAAGACCTGGAGCCACTACTTCCTGCCCTACTCTGTCAGATGAATCAGATACCCGGCTTCCCTGAGATCCCAAATAGTCTAAAGAGTCAGGATTATCAGCAAACTGGAAAGTAGATACAGGGTCACCCTCACTTATAGCGAAATAGTAATCATCATCGGCAGGTGAAGGGCCATATTCAGGTTTAGACCTTACTGGCCTTGAAGTTGTAATAAAGCCTTCCCCAGGATATGGACGGCTGGTATTAATTCTTTGTCCAAAGCTGTAGTGATGGTGTCTATCTTCATGTGTAGAATGAGTTTGACTCTGGTGTATGCCATTTACCAAAAGATACAAAACTGAAACAAAAAAAATTACAAGTTTTTTTTTCAATCCACGGTCAACTTATACTTACTTATCAAGGCATTTAAGAAACCCAAACACAATGGGGTTTTGTTTTTTTCATCACTGAGTTCCTATGGCCACCTCCTGCCTCCATCATCCGATCAGCTCGAAGGTATCATAACATTGTCATCCAACTTACACTTTGTTAGGGTCTTTTGAAACTTGACATGCTTATCAAGTTTCAAAAGACCCTAACAAACCAACAAACTGGTCAAAAAACGGTGTTCGGAATCATTCCAGTGGACTTTTCAATAGTTAAGGGTCCATCCATATCCTCATGAAAAAGTACACCTGACCTTTTCTATTGAACTGTATGATAAAAATCATGACTACTTGACCTACTTGTACACAAGCTGTGAACTATTGGCTACAGGAAAAATTGGCTCTACAGTTCAGCTGAACACACACTATTTTTTCCCGTGATCAAAAGTTAATGGCTTGTGGACACTATTCATAAAAGGGTTTATTCTGTTCAAGCTAGGAGGAGTCAAAGTGGCATTTTTCTTCCCTGCTGGGAGGGATCAAAGTGGGACTTTTCTGTTCAAGGACTACACATTTTTACGTTTTCGGGCATTAACTAGTGGCATCGTGGTGTTGATATGATGCCGTATTTGGCTTAGATTATTTCCTCTTAGTTGGTATGTAAAGCAGTATGTGCCACAACGTATCAAAATTATTTTCGTCTTGGGCGTTAACGCTTGAATCACTCATTACGCTCAGGATTCTACTTTAGAATCCATCGCTTCATTCGGAATTCAATGTACGCCCTCGCCGGAAATATATAATTTTGATCCCTTGTAACACAAACTACCATACAATGCAATAAAAAGGCTATGCAAATAAGGCTTAAATAAGAAAATCAATTTTTTTTTTTAAAGCACGAATCAAATCATTCATTAAATGTAATAAATATTTTTATTCATGTTTTTGTGTTTTTTTAATGAATGATTTGATTCGTGCTTTAAAAAAAAAATTGTATAGAATGGTGACGTCACCCTCGCTTCTAGTTGAAAATAATCTGTAAAGATTATCTAGAAGGCAGCACTAGACGTAAGTCTGAGCTGTAGGATTGGCGGAACGTACCTTAAACGTTTAAAAATAAGAAAGGACTGCATATACTTAGGAAATTTCGGACTCTGGTCGCCGTGATCGGGTAGCCCAGTGGTTAGGGCGTCTGCCGCGAAAGCAGGAGGTCGCTCGTTCGATCCCAGCATTCCCAGCCCTGCTCACCGGGGACCTTGGTCACTTTTTCTTTAGTATATGACATATCTTTCAAATTATAAGAAAATCAAGTTTTATAGCCCTTTTGAATAGACTACTGTAAAGACTCCCAAACATCGTTTTGTGTTTGACCCAAACGCACATAACTGGTTTAAATCTAAATATAGTATATTTAAGGTCGGCTTCATAAATATAAAAAATGAAAAAAATGCAGTGCCCTCACAGGGTTTGTGGTACCCACATAAGCAATGAATAAATGAATATGAATATGAATATATATTCATCTGTATTCAATTTTGAACCTTCTTCCCCTGTAATAAGTTCCGAAGTGTAAAGATATTTATAGACGTGACTGTACATCCAGAAATCACCAATTATCCATATGCAGTGGGTTATTTTCTTAACAATTAATAATTGAGGAATTTGTATGAACAACTTACCTAACACAGACACTGTAGTCAACATATTTAAAACTTTTCCTTGTATTTGTTACATCGAGATGTCCACCACCTACTAGACTACTCAAGTCACTACGGTCTACAGCTTATTTCATCTGTAAACAAAACTTTTGCCATTCGAATTACAACTCTATTCAAAGGCACATAAAGACTATTTTCGAATTCGTTTAGTACAGTTGGATGTTTTAGTTTTGCAGTGCTCTGCGGTGTGTAGTAAAGGTCGTATGTGCCATGTAAGACCTTAACAAATATCACATTTTAGAACTTAGGCCGTGCAATACTTGTTGACCTTGTAAGGTGGTTGTCCGGTCAGACAATTTACCTTAAGAATCATACTAGATACAGGGGTGTAGTGTATATAAACAGCGAACGCCTGCGAAGCGATTCCGTTTCTTTAGTTTAAACGCTGGCGTATGAAACTCTTGGGAACTAAGATGGATCGTCTTTCCAACAAACTACTATTATACAACAGTGATATAATAAGGGTTCTTGAAACTTGAGGGTCGCCGTTACAAAATGAAGCGAAGTCGAGTTTTGTAATAATAGACCCGAGGGTTTTAATAACCAATTATGAGCTGTTGCTGCTAAAATAGCGTAAAAAGCAAAATCTAGAAACGTGGCAGAATAGGGAAAATGTTGTGCAAAAAAAACAACAACAGTGCTAATATATTGTATGAAAATCCATAGGAGCAGTGGGTGCCACTAATCCGCATCCCGCGAAAAGACAGCCCAATAATCGGCGACCCAATAATTGGCTACCACGATGTACATGGATTATTGGGTCGCCGATTATTGGGTTGCCTTTTCTTGGGTCGAGCAATCTCGAAGCGGGCCAATAATCAGCAGCCCAATAAACCATGTACATCGTGGTCGCCAATTATTGGGTCGCCGATTATTGGGCTGCCTTTTATCGGGTCGGACAAGCTCGGTAGCGGGCCAATAATCCGAAGCCACAGTTTTTGCAGTACAATAATCAGCAACCCAATAATCCGCAACCAAAAAAATAGACACGAATTATTGGGCTGCCGATTATTTGGCTGCCTTTTATATGGACTCGGAGCAGTGCTCTTATGGAATACCACAGACAACGTTATAATGTATAGGTACTTTTTAAATATCGCTGTCAGTCATTTAATTGACAGATAGAATTGCTGGAGTAGAAAAACTACTATTAGATAGCAACAATTTCGCCTATCAAATAAGCAGTCACGTTTTATGATGTCATTTATTTATATGTAATTTTTTTCAAAGGTACTCTTTTTTATTTAATTTACATGATTATTCAGTCTCATCTTTCATTAGCCAGAGTCTAGCTCGTATATTTTTAAACAAGAAGGATGGTAAATAATATCGTACTTACAGGCGACTTCAACGTCTATTTAGAAATTTCAAATGTAGTAAAAAGAATAAATTCTTCTATATTCAAAACATGACAGCGCCAAAATGATAAATGAAATCAAAGTCAATCCTCAGTTTTTATTGATCTTTCGTAGTGAAAACATAAAATAATAAAAAAAAACGTATATTTTGATAATAATCTTTAAAAATACATATCTTAAGCAAAATAACACGTGTGTGTTGAAAATAAGTTCATCTGCTATTGAAGGCTATTCAATTTCTCTACGAAAATGTAAGTTTTACCAAATCTACATTAGTTGTGAATAAATTAAACCTTGAGCCGGCTGTGGTCATCGGAAAGTCTTACCACGGACGCTAATGAAGACTGCAGCCGACAGCTTCGCCAGCACTGACGGGGGACTCCGTGAAGTTAAATTCCGTTTCGATAATCGGGATCGCCTTCCGTACACGCACAGCATTTTCCTTCACCGTCTTTCGTTTACAGGGTAGTGAACGTCAAGACCAACTGTTGTGTGCCGATTTCTCTGGCACAATATCCTCACTTCTTATCGGGGTTTAGATTATCACCGCTCGGCTTCAACACGTTTGGCACATCATGCAGTTTTCGCAGCAAAATTCAGGGTTGTGATGTTCGCGAGAGCTCTGTAGGTCCATAATTTGTATAGATGTGGGGAAGTATCTCATCGGAATTTATTAAAATGTCAAACGTGTTGTTTATTGCCTTCGACGCTGCTTTTAATGTAAGGTATTTCCGTGCTATTTGCTAGTATTTCTTTCTAGTCTTGCCCTCACTCATAGCTCATTCCGAGCGTCGGGAGTCTATGGGTGAGGCCGTGATCTCCTATCCATCCTTCACACCGCGTTGTCCCCATCAGAAATCTGAGTGGCCAACCTGCTCACTAATATCTAAGCACGCCTCTTACGGCGTTAAGTGTTTGTCCAGATAATTTATACATGGCGTTCTTGTTGCTGTCCTGTGAATCCAGAGGTGCAGAGGGACTTCACAAGCTCGCGCTATCCCTTTCTATCTTCAGCGATCCGCCTACTCATTCCAGCACGTAACTCTCCCTCGAACCGCCGCCATGAGTTTATAATAGGCCGCCCGGAACCATGTCTCCCATCGGTTTCTTGCTCCTCGGCGATTGGTATGGCCTATCCTTCTCCATTTCATATTTGCAAATGGAAGGTTGTTGGCATAATCTCCACAGGTCTTAGTTTCAATTAGTTTTTGGCCAGAAAACGCGAAGGATCGATCTCGGGAACTTGACGAAGACTAATCAAGACGAGTCTCGCCAAAAAGGATCACGGATTTGATGATCTTAACGAAACTTGTCATGCTATTGTGGTCGGATGCAGATGAAACTATAGGTTTGACTAGGCTACAAATATAAAAGTAGTGAATGAAGGGTTCCCATCGTCTTAATCTATATCGTCGTCAGCCGCAAACCATACCGCTATACTGGAACCCCCATCTCCAATTCGATCTGTGTATGATTATCCCCAAATGTTAAACTTCTATTTATTTCCAGGTGTTGCGGAGGCTGTTGCGGAGGCTGCTGTGGCTGCGGATGCCCTAAGATCACCATCTATACTTGCTGCACCAAGATCTGCTAAGAAGGGTCTCCCTTTGCATGAAGATTGCAGGCAGTTCAAGGAAGTCTCCCTTCAAGGATGAAGCCATCCCGGAGAGCTATTATGTCAGCTAATGAGGCTGCCAGGATGCCTCCTTTGAGACCTGAGCAGTTTAAAGACTGAAGTCTTCGGAGGGCTTCAACTATCATCCTGCAAGGATGTCTCTGATAACATCGGCTGACCTGCAGTCTGCTATTTTGAATGTGCCGTCTCTAGTGTTGTAATAAAGTTGATTAGAAATGTGATTCTATAGTTTTATTTATCTGAAAGCAGTCATATTTATCTGAAAGCATCTTAGTAGAGTGTTAGTGGCCCAGCGGTATGACGCGAGTTATCTGAAGGTCTCTGGTTCAAATCCTGCAGGCTGTGCCAAAAATATGTAAGTATACAGGACTTTATTGTGTGAGCATTAAGGTCGTGTATACATATTCTGTTACCGCGATTGTCATTCATTGAAATAAAACACTTTAGAAAGGATTAATCGCTAATATATAGCCAAAAAAATTAAAAAAAAATCTACTGCAGAGATTTTTTTTTAATTTTTATGCCTCCCTATTCTTTTCATACCGAATAAAGGGACGCACATAATTTAAAAACAATCTACTGCAGCCTTGGCTTGTCAGACTATATTACCACAGATAATCCACTGGGCAATGTTGAAGCTTTTGGCTACAACTTTGACTGCAACTTTGAAAGATTCCACAAGCAAAACTATGAGTATTTGGCGTATTTTGAGCCTTAATATGTCTATCTAGATTAACTTAGAAATGCAAGCATGAGCACAGATAACATACGTCATACTCCTCCGCAGCACCACCTTCGCCAAGGCGAATAAAATATATGGGAAAATATCTATACAATATCTATAAAATTCTAGGATAGTTAAAAAATCCCTTAGGTCGCATGGTCCGATTGACTAGTGCGATCAATCGGAATACGAATATTTTTTTATCCTGTTGGCTCGATTGATCGGACTATAAGGACTTCTCAAATCCTGTCAGTCCTACTATCGGCGTTTATGTAATAAATTATCGCAACGCCTGAATAAAACATCTTCGCAACCCGCACGGCGATTTATTCAGGCGTTGCGATAATTATTTATTACAAAAAAAAAATGGCGTGTAAGTCCGTATATTGAAAATAAAATGAGCAATTTCGTAAGCTAGAGCAGCATAGAATTGTTATAGAATTATTTGATGTATTAAATGTCCTCCTACCATAAGTAGTAATATAAATTTAATGGTGGTGCTGCTGTAAAGTATGCTCTGCAGCATCGCGACAAAGCAATCAGGTTTAGAACAAAACTAGCGATATAGAATTTTGTTAAGTATCCTAGAATTTTATAGATATTGTATAGATATTTTCACATATATTTTTATTCGCCTTAGCGTTATATACTTTAGGAGCTATTTAAAAAAACATGAATTTGCAACAGATGACGATATGGCAAATAACTATTATGGCAAGTATATATATCTTCGAAAGTATTTTCTGCTAAAAGTTTTGCTGCGATACGTGTTGCGAAGTGTATTTAAGTTTATTAAGTTGTTTGTTTTACTGAGCACCCGACATTTCGGCACTGTTGCAAGCCCCATGTTCACGGAGTAAAGTGTCGAAATATAGGCTGCTCAATAAAATAAACAGGTACATGGTAAAAATCCAGTTTTAGATATTAGTTATAATTACTGACCATGTTGGCTTAAAATCGTTTAATTTGTTATTCGTTGTTTTAAAGTTTATCGACTAAAATTCAATGTAATTAGGTATATGCCAATGACATCAGATATCTCGGCTGTCGGCGATAACACTGATAAAATTATAGATAAATACATATGAATAGCTGTCATATGTATTTATTATTTAAACGAATATTGATAGTTTAGGCTGAGTTATAGTAAAGTTGGTAAACAATGACAGAAAATATAATAAAAGAGTGGTTTTTGAATGTGCCGTGGGGAAAACTGGCAAGTAAGTTTGTTTCTACAACCTTTAATTTAACATGAAATGTATGTTGACGACCGGTTGGCGTAGTTTGTAGTGACCCTGCCTGCTAAGCTGATGGTCCTGGGTTCGAATCCCGGTAAGGGCATGTATTTTTGTGATGAACGCAGATATTTGTTCCTGAGTCATGGATGTTTTCTATGTATTTATGTATGTGTATATTATATATATCGTTGTCTGAGGACACAAGCCTTCTTGAGCTTACTGCGGGACTTAGTCAATTGTGTAAGAATGTCCTGCAGGGCTATGATGCTCTATCAAATGTCACTATGGTAATCTGATAATGCTGTTAACTGATAAACTGACAGATTGCGTATGTGTTACACGAATAGCGCTGCGGTTATTCTGATAAAAATGACAGGTTTACCATTTTACCGGCAAAACTGTCACCTAACCAGCAAATGACACATCAAACATTTATCATCAGAGGCGTGTAATATTTATTTGTTTATATTTCCAGTGATATCACAAGGCGACCCCTCCAAGCCGCCGGTGCTGCTGATCCATGGGTACATGGACACCGCAGCCACATTCCTCCCCCTTATGGCCGCTTTGCCCCCTCGATACCACTATGTCACCTTTGACCTGCCTGGTAACGTAATAGCCGGACGTATATCCGCTCAATGTATGGTAAATTAATCTGGAGTTAGATACCCACATGATGACATGGTGGAGATTTAAAGGATTTTCCGTATTAAAATACTTATATCGGGTTACTCACGTCAATAAAGCCGAAAATAGCTCGACATGTTTCGGAACAGTTCGTCTTCCTTATTCAGCGTCATGCTTCATGAGTCATGCGTCTCATCGTCCATCGTCGTCGGATTTTCCGTACTTATGGCCGGCTAATAATAGGATATATATATTCAGATATGTCCGTCGGATCTGCCTGGCGGACAAGCGCGTCAATATTTGGAATTAAGACACGGATATACTCGTACATCTTTCGGAATTTTTTATCCACATCTCTGACATGTTAGTTAGTTAGTTAACTGGGCTTTTTCCGCAAATCGACATCCATTGTGCCTTTTTTGCGTGACAGCGAGGTAGCTCTACTCTAACCACCCTAGTTCGTCCACGAAACCTATCATCGTTTTAAGGTTGCAAATTGCCTCCTTTAGTGTGCTGGGAGTTCCTAAGTATTTCCTCCTGTATACTTCTATCTGTTTACATTCAAGGAGAACATGTTTTTTTGTTTCTTCCGTCCCTCCCTGACATGACAGATTTGCGGGACACATCCAACAGACAAAATATTAAGAATCATAGTAACGCCCCTGAGCGCCTACCACGAACCGCGAACGAAAGTATACCTCCCTTTCGCACTTGTGATTTCTCACTCAAGTGCGACAGAGAGGTGACACTTCGTTCGTGGTTCGTGGTAGGCCTTCTGTTCTCGTGAAAAGTAAATGGACAAAGTAAATTTGACAACCGGTTGGCGTAGTTGGTAGTGACCCTGCCTGCTAATCCGATGGGTCTGGGTTCGAATCCCGGTAAGGGCATTTATTTGTGTGATGAACACAGATATTTGTTCCTGAGTCATGGATGTATTCTATTGTATTTATATATTTGTATATTATATATATCGTTGTCTAAGTACCCGTAACACAAGCCTTCTTGAGCTTACTGCGGGACTTAGTCAATTTGTGTAAGAATGTCCCATAATATTTGTTTATTTAAATGGAACTTCAATTATTGTGCTTTAGGGGTGATCCTGGAATATTGTAGGGAAAATGGTGTAGGGTGGTAGACGGTTATCCATGCTTATAGAATTGTAGAAATTTCCATTTAAAACCGTGCATATATGTGGTGACCTCGTAGTTTTATAAACACTTCATAATGCGGTGTTTATGTAATTTATGTATCTAGGCATTGACTTTTTAAAAGAAGACACACAAAGCAGTACAAAAACGTCCAAAAATGTGGGTCAGAATGACATTACCGAACTTACATTGATGATGATACAAAACCATAAATAAAAAAAAAGAAAAAGAGCATACTGACGTAAGCATTAAGTGTCAAATTCATACACAGAACTACCAACACTGTTAAAAGTATATAGGCTGTTGGCACTTACGGAACGTCGAGTTCCAAACAAGACTATTTGAAAAGAGCCGCTACTGCTGCACTTTTATGGCGTATTTTTTTTCGACTGATTGGGTATACGGTTATTTTATCCTATATCTATGCATCTAGGCAATAATAGTAATCATTTGCCAGGTCAGGGACACTCCGACACGATGCCTGGACCTCCAATATCCCCCCTACACTTGGTGGAAGCTGTAAGGCAGATTGTGGAACAAATGCGGTGGGACACCTTTTACTGTATAGCACATTCCATGGGTTATGTTACTAGTAAGTCTTATTAGTAGTAGTGAGTTGTTTGCAAACCGGTTGACAAAAACAACAGAAACGGAGTAAGTTGTAAAAAAAAATTCAGAAGGCCTAGTATAAAAATTGTACGACATTAACTCCTCAACCGCGTTAGCGTATCGGGAGTTCAAATTATGTTTGCCGTTTATTTAAATCATCCGGCAACTTCCATATTTTGACCCCTCGATACGCTAACGCGGTCGAGGAGTTAATGTCGTACAACTTTTATACTAGGCTTTCAGGCCGTTTTTCGAGACATGCGTCTCTTAATGACATAATCCGTCGGTTTCTTGCCACCATCAACGTGCCTGCTCTCCTTGAGCCGACTGGCATTATCAGGGATGATGGCAAGAGACCCGATGGGGTGTCCTTGGTTCCTTGCAGTTTGGGTCAGATGTATATATTTAAATTAAACACTTAAGAACGGATTTATCGCGGGTTAAGATGATGACTGTCATCATCTTTGCGGGACGCGTCGTCAAGACCCCCAGAAACGGGACGTCCCGCGTATAGCGGGACGGTTGGCAACCCTAGTCTCACCCCTCCGCCCTTTTTGGTAAGGGCGATCAGGTTTGCGCCGTATAAAATTGGGACAATTTCAGTATTAATTTTGCCTGAAAACATAAAAATGTATTAATTTTGTATGAAAAGAGACAAGCTGCTGACTTGCATCGCTCACGGAATGGGAAATAAGATCCTTCAAATGTTGGGGTGAGATCCCATCCAAGCCGGCCGCCGAACCGGTTTTGAATGAAATTATGGCGTCAATAACGTCTTTGCCTTCAATTTGGAGTAAACCAGTACTTTTAATGTGGATAAGGGTTTAAAAAGGAAATCAACTTTATAGCTCCGCAGAAACGTGTAACATCATTTTGATCGTTTTGGATTAGATTTGTGATATCTCGGAGTTTGTAATACCATCCTGACAACTAATAATAATTTATTAATGATTTACAACTTTGATCATCTTCATTAAAAAACTAAAGAATACTACTAATTTGGCATTGGTAACATGCAAATTATGGCCGCCTGGCACGTCGATCAGCTCCAAGCGCTTATTGGCGTGCACGCTGTGCTCATTCGTTACATTGCACGTTGTCCCGCTTTTCAAATTAATGCATGTTAGATATAAGATGTAATGTTTTGAAAAGATGTGTCCCGCCGAGTTTCTTGCCGGTCGAAAGTGTTAAATCTTCTTGGGCCTGTGGTGTAGGGTATAAGAGCTGGTATAGCTTTATTTATTTTTCATTCGACGTTCAAAAGTGCACTGTAACATGCCTGCTTGAAAAATAAATATTTAGATTTAGATATTTGATTTATGCTTATTCGTCACATTGCACGCTGCGTCCCTATGCTCCCTTACCAAATGCGCCCTTACCAAAAAGGGCGGAGGGGTGAGACTAGGGTTGCCAACCGTCCCGCTATACGCGGGACGTCCCGTTTCTGGGGGTCTTGACGACGCGTCCCGCAAAGAGGCAGCGCGGGACGCCGATTGTCCCGTTTTTAGACCATACTGGATAATAAGCACAAAAAGGAACGGTTTTTAATGTGACTCAGAGCCAGTGCATGACGGTGAATCTATTTTTTAATATATTCTAGATGATTTAATCTAAGAAGATGTAATTTAGCTCACTACTTACAACTCTTACTCGTAACAATGCTTTTTAATGAGGCAAAACACAAACTATAGGTTCTTTTGCAATATGGGTGCATATTCGTAAATGCAATTGTTCATATCAAAAATACTTTTTAATGTTTTTGTCTTAAAACGTATAGCAACAAGTATTATGCAAAAAGACACAAGATACGACATTGATACGGTCGGCTTCATATATAATTATATGCATCTCTATTCAATTTTGACCCTTCTTCCCCTGTAATAAGTTCAAAGTGTTTAGATATTTATAGACGTGACTGTACAGTAACCAAACGATAGGCATACCAAGGGATCACAATACCTACAAAGGGGCTACTCAGTCACCCCAATATCTCGATATCCACTACTTACACGTTCCTCTGTACTCTCAGTCTCTCATCATTGTAAATATTCTCAAAGCGCAGAGCAACATGTCCGCTAACCATCAGTAGCAGTACCATGAGTTGCCAACAAGCGTTAGTCGCTAGAGACTAACGCTTTCTAAAGTATTTGCAACTCGCTCGCACCAATGAGATAGAGCAGGATGCAAAATACTCTGGATTCTAAACCAGCTATAGAAACGTCACTGTCAAATGAGCACTTAATTTGGTACCATAGGTTTTTATTAGCGCTGGCGAAGGCGTTAGAAGCTCTGGCTACGCGATCGCGCCTAGGGTTGCCATATGGACAAATTGAATTTCCCGACAAAAATTCCCTACAATCTTCACAGAATGTCGGTAATGACAATTTTCATTGAAATCATTTATTTAGTATGTGGGCGTCAGGTTACAATTTGCAGTTACAATTGCCAAACATTAAATATCCGTATCACTGAACCCTACCTTTTCAGGTATACATACAATTTCCTTACAACTAAATAACATTCATGTGGTGTTTTTGGTCAATTTTGAAATAACAAGGTAGAGAGCCCAGTAAAGTGATGTGCAAAATTTGTAGCAGTTACTTTAGCATAAAATATAAAGGTGCAACAGACATTCAGAACCATATTTAGACTGGCAAGCATCAGAACAGAACATCAAAACAGTGATTAAAAAATACAAAACTCGACGCATTTATTAAACCCCAAAAATCAGAGAGCTCTTCTGGAGCTACGCAAGCCGCCTATGCTACTTCCACAGTCCACACTATAAAACACCATCAATAATTTAATTCCATGAATTGCACATCGTATTTGATGCCAACAAATGCTGCGAAATATCCTATTTCAAATTGCTACGAAAGGAATATTATTGTTTTGTTGATTACTGTTTGCTTATATTTGTCATTTAATTCATAATGTTTATACTGTAAAGATTTGTGTAAGATCCAAGAAGATTATCCAAGATGGTGGACTAGTTATTTTTTCTGCACTACCACAATATGAATATCAAATGAAAGGTGTTGCCGAGGAGAACACTAAAATATGCCCAATAATAACTAAAAAAATAAAGTGACTGTAAAAAAAACTTTTTAAAACGAGCTTTTTTGAAGTGGTCCAAAAAAGATGAAAATAAACTTTTAGTTAAATCAAAGTAACAAATTTAGTTTTAAAAGTTTTTTTACAGGTAATTTGTTCTTGGCTTGTACAAAATCGCATGATTAGAATATAATTTTCCCAGCAGAGAGGGGACCGATTTTTGAGATTCGATCGTTCGAATACAAAAATGAGTGATCGAAAATAATCGCACGTGAAAATTTGTCACGATTATTTTCGTATGATACCAATAATGGGCGCTTTTATTTTTTGTTGTAGAAAAATATTTTTTAACGTCTCAATTGTGGCCAGATGCTCCGCATTCCGCATTTTCGTCTATAGATCCGCAATCCGCTCTATGGTGAAACGGATCCGCATTTTTAAATCATGCAATTTTCATAGTGGGAAATTACATAAAATCATAAAAATCCCGAGCTCTGATTTAGGGCCATATTTCACTATACCCGTATACGGTTACTACCCGAAAGCCGAAAGTAAACGAGACGACGACGTAGAAGATGTTTTTTCTTTTCATTTAAGTAAAAAACAGTTTAAAATTATAAATACGCATTTTTGAAGCTTCTTGTTTTTGCATTTCAGTATCTGGCAACACTGTGTCTCATTGACTTTTGACGGGTGCCACTAATCCGCATCCCGCGAAAAGGCAGCCCAATAATCGGCGACCCAATAATTGGCGACCACGATGTACATGGATTATTGGGTCGCCGATTATTGGGCTGCCTTTTCTTGGGTCGAGCTCGAGCAATCTCGAAGCGGGCCAATAATCGGCAGCCCAATAATCCATGTACATCGTGGTCGCCAATTATTGGGTCGCCGATTATTGGGCTGCCTTTTATCGGGTCGAACAAGCTCGGTAGCGGGTCAATAATCCGAAGCCACAGTTTTAACAGTACACTAATCAGCAACCCAATAATCCAAAACCAAAACAATGGACACGAATTATTGGGCTGCCGATTATTTGTCTGCTTTTTATACAGACTCCTTAGATCGAATGTTAAGGCAGGTCGGTTTAGGTACGACGACGTGCGAAGCGAGGAGGATTGTTAGGTAGAACTGCGACCTAACAGCGCGTGAGCCGAGCGAGCTAAGCGAGCGTGCCGCGGTAGCGGCCGGCGAAGCGCCAGAACCGACTTCTTTCGCATCTCGCGAAAAGGCGCCCCAATATTTGGCGCCCACGATGTAAATGGATTATTGGGTCGCCGATTATTGGGTTGCCTTTTCTTGGGTCGAGCAATCTCGAAGCAGGCCAATAATCGGCAGCCCAATAATCCATGTACATCGCGGTCGCCAATTATTGGGTCGCCGATTATTGGGCTGCCTTTTATCGGGTCGGACAAGCTCGTTAGCGGGCCAATAATCCGAAGCCACAGTTTTTGCAGTACAATAATCAGCAACACAATAATCCGCAACCAAAAAAATGGACACGAACAATGGGGCTGCCGATTATTTGGCTGCCTTTTATGCGGACTAACTTTTTTTGACTTGAGTTTATCTGTGGAATGTGTTTTGAAGTTTTGATATTATCAAATTGATAATCAGTTTTCTTTTACGTATCCCTGTGATTTCTAGAAACCTGTGACTACCATGGCGTCTCCGAAGCCCTATGCTTCTGAATCCGAAGAGTCGAGTGCTACGGCCTCCTTCCTCTTCTGGTGTTGTGTCGCCTTCTAGTGCGTCAGTGTTGGACTCTTTGGAGCCGCCTACGCATGCAAAACGTGCGCTGTGGGCTAACAACCTCAAGATACCTCGTGTCAAGCAGCCCCCTCGTGTGAAGACACCGACAGTTGAGCGTAGGCCTGCTGTTTTGCCTTTTGTCAGAGGAGTTACGGACAGGATCAGCCACATCTTGAAGCGTGCTTCAATCAAGACCTATTTCAAGCTGTTGAAGAAGATATCACAATTCCTAAGGCCTGTAAAGTCTAACTTGCCTCTACAAGATGCTGGGGTCTACAGGCTTGACTGAGAAGCGATACATTCCCAGGTTGCTGCGCGAGGCTATTGAAATCAAGAAGGTTCCTAATTTCAATAGAGGGGATGGCTTTTCAGTACCACCAGTTTGGGATCCTGTATTACATCTCATTAAGGATCAAGCACGACACAGCGCTGGAAGACCTTAGTGTGGACTTTGTTTTGAAAAGATTGAAAAGGGAAAAATAGGCAAAATAGGTTAGTTTTCTTGTCGCTACTTTCTGTCCTATAAGCCAGTTAGGGGAAGCGTTCGTAAGTTGTATGTATGTTAAGTTGTAATCCTCACAGGGTTTTAATAATTTTTAATTTTAATTATAGAATGCCCTTCAGGCAATGTATGTATATACTAGTCTAGCTTTATAAGCCCCTCTGGGCATTGTAGACCAACCTTTGTTTTTGTATTTAATTATTTCTATATTTTTGTATATAGGTAGTTTGCACAAGATAACTTTGTTGATTGACGGGGAGAATTCTCATTCTCTCAGTCATCATCTTAACCCTGTGAAAACTAGTGCTGTAAAGGGCTCGAAACTTTGGGTCATGGTGTTAATAAATGCAATTAATCCGTTCTAAAGTGTCTATAAACTTTATCCATGAATATCTCCATAACCATGGGGTTACACAGGGTGCGGGTGGTATTGGGGGTAGCCCTCCTCCCATAATTCATATTTAAGTTTATATAGATATCAGATATATGTGCACTAGAAAAGAAAAAAAAACAAGTCAAGTGATATTATGAAAATTTTATAGAAATGTTAAGTAGAAATATGGAATAAATCACTGACTGTATTGTTGTTATTTTAGATTTAAAATTGTTTTGTCTATATAAGACAACATATCTTCTATTAGCATATCATTATTATTTGTATGTCTTTCCCATCACGGAACAATGGTGTTCCGGACCTTTGGGAGGCGTGCGCGGAGCCGAAGCCAACACGCAGAGGCCCTTTCGACAATTTAATGAAATGTAAGGGGTACACCGAGCGGATGTTGCACCTGCCCGAGTCATGGGACGCACGCAGAGGCAGCACCCGCCAGGGTGTATAGACTATTGAGATTTAATGGAATCTAAAATATGCTGGACTATTAGGTGAAAGCGGTGGACTAAATACTGGGTTATGGAGAATAACATCGGACGTCTGCCTAACAAAACGGTAATCAATTTTATTTCCGGCAGACGGTGACTCGCCCACATAAGATGGGCCCCCACAAAAAGCGACATCTAAGATGGCTCGAGGGCAACACCGGTATGAGGGCTGGGGGTAGAGAGGTGTCACTGGACTTTAAACATATAGCCAACTCGCCACTTAGGTTTCCACATCTACCCTCGAGAACACAGCTCTCGCGACCCCACTCTGGACGGCCGGTTAAGGCAAGCCAGAGGCGGAGGACTTGGTCGGACGACGGAGTCCCCCAGGAGCGCTCAGGTACGTGGGGTCGCTACTCCCCAACAGCTCGCCACAAGCTGCCCTGCGTTGACTGATTGCACCGGTGGAAACCAGTGGGCGATGGGGTCGTCACATCCCTACGCCTATTCATTATTAATGAATTTATAGAAAAGTTTTAGTTAAGTGTACAATTTTATCAAAGTAATAATTTATTATACTATGTTATTCTATACTGTAAAAATGGGAGTAGGATCTTGTTAGCTCTTTTAAAGTTGTTAGTTAAGTTTGATCACTGTGTACAGTCAAGTACAAAAATATGGTTCGACATAATCGACTCATAAATATAGTACTACGCTCTTATTACACCGGCATAAGGTGCTATGGGACATATTTTTGAATAAGATGTGCACCACCATATTTTTACACTTGACTGTACCCATGAACATTGTTGATTTTTATATCTGTCACATAAGAACTGAGTGCAATGATTGTTCATTATGATGATAAAAATAAAACTAAAAATCAAATATCATGTTGAATTTTATTTCTCTGTCTGTCCTTACACACAGACTGACTGACTGTTTCGAGTTTTCCTCGTGGTCGGAGTGGAGAAGGTAACACTAGAGCTGTCACCCAAGGGAAAATTCATAAGAGTACTGTAATAACAAAGTACACTGAATTTTTTGGACTGAGTTGAAAAAAGTGGACTCCACATTTCAGAACAGTCACCATTACTGGCAGCATTACCAGATAGTCTCCTAGGTCACTAGGAGACTATCTGGTAGACACTGTCATTGAAGTGAAATGCCCTTACGCTGCCAGGTACATGCCTGTTACTGCTGTGACAGTTCCATACCTTGAACCATACAATTTGAAATATACATTTATTTTGCCTTAATTTCATCATGGTCAAAAAGAACTGATCTTCCGTATCTAACAGAATAATACTGTATTTTATCTGCCATAGGACTTAAAGTTGAGTATACAAAAAATAACTTCTTGTAACACTAAAAAAATTAACTGTTTATTTCAAAATATAAATTATCTTCTTACATGGTAGAGCTCAGTTACAATCTCGAAGTTTGGAGATTCTATTAACCGAGTTCAGCCTAAAATGATTGTATGTAGTTAGTGCTCATGTATTGATTTAACGTTAGTTCTTATTAAGCTCAACCAGCGCTTTCTTAAATGTATTCTTTACTTTATCAGGGTAATTATCTAAAGTTTCTATTACTTATTTGGGTAAGGTGTTCAGGGTGCGAGGTAGGTATGAGAACCAGCGCCGTCTACCTTTGTCATTGTTACTCTTAGGTATCTTAAAGTGTGGTTCATTGGTTAATATCCCGCAGGTGGGATGGCCTATTGTACCTGTCGAGCAGACCCATCAAGTGTTCATGTTCTAACACAACAGCTAGTTTTACTTTATCATATACACTAAAAGTTCTACAATAATTAAATAGTTTGTGATAGTTATTTTTATACTGAAGTTTTATTTTCAAGGGAACTATGGTTTTTAATAATCTTATTTGGATAATAAAATTTTTTTGTAGATATGTATTATATGTTCGCCCATAGCTTATTACAGAGTCAGCCAACGCCAGGTATAACAAACAAAGTATAGTACCTGAATGGCATTTTGTTTTGATATACTAAAGTTGCTTAGGATTGTCCTAAGTTTTTGGCACACATGGTCAACATGTGCCCCCAGTTAAATTTGGTATCTATTGTGAGGTCTAAATAGGTATATTGATCAACAATTTCTAGTTTTTCACAGTTGCAGCTTGTTGACCATGTGTGCATGCATACATGCTCGTGAGCTACAACGCTAGGTATGTTATGTAGTTTAAACTATAATACATTATTGCTATGCCGATGGTCCTGGGTTCGAATCCCGGTAAGGGCATTTATTTGTGTGATGAACACAGATATTTGTTCCTGAGTCATGGATGTTTTCTATGTATTTATGTATTTGTATATTATATATATCGTTGCCTGAGTACCCGTAACACAAGCCTTATTGAGCTTACTGCGGGACTTAGTCAATTTGTGTAAGAATGTCCTGTAATATTTATTATTATTATTTTAGTTTTTTTATAGTTTCAGGATAATCCTGCGTCATGCACCCATTTACATAAGATATCAAATTCACTTTGCATCTGACTCTCCGTTGTCCTGACATCTTTGTTGGCTGTTATTCAGCTTGTGTCATCACTTCATCAGCAAATTGGTACACAGGGGCGGTCTTGAATAAGTTACACATATCATTGGCATAAATTAAGTACTTTGTCGGCCCGTGCCATAATTAGATTTTCTTAGATCACTCTCCGGCAATACTGACTGCATTGTATCTATTGTGATGGTAATCTTTGAACCAGTTTAATGTTGGCCCCTGTATACCATTTTGCTGAAGTTCAAAGAATCAGATGCTTTACTGAAACCAATCATAATGACTATTACATGTTTTCTATTAGTGAAATGACCATTAACTTCTGTCTGTAAATTATTGAGCTAGTAGCTGTGAGGTATTTTTTCCTTTTTGAATATGAAACTGTCTCAGGGATAAAATGTCACTCAAAGTCTGTATAAAATTGAATAGCTTTGTCATCATTTTTAAATCGATGACTTGTCCCAAACACATGTTCCATATCAATTTGCATTCCTTTTGATGAGAATTCTTGATTATCTACAACAGGCACTGTACAGTCTTTTATTTTAGCACTGGCAGCAATTTCTATTTCACTGTCCACTTCCATGTCTACTTCCATGGCATTTGGAGGTATTTCCTTTTCATGCTTGCTGTTGCAGTTATATTATCTTCAAATTGTAATTTTCTCTGAGACGTCGTCTCAAGTCGCTGCTGGCGGGCGATTGCACTTGGTGGTACTTACACCAAGGGCAAGGGTGGGCCACCAACCTATAAAATGTTGAATGAGAATATAGAAGGTACAGCAGTTTTTCTCAGGAATCTTGCTTTCGGTGCGTAATCTGAAAGAGAGCCACGATTGTTTAAAAGCTTTAAGAGATGCTTAAATGCAGGATAAGTAAAAATAATAAGAGAAACTTACTTGTGTATATACTTTGACCGTAATAGTCTGATGTAAAATGCATCGAACATAAACGGGATGAATGTTTTGTTTTGAAGTTTATGATACGTAACGAACGGTCGCGGTCCCAAGCCTTTCGACGCTTGTGGTCTTTTAGAAATGCGTGAATGCCTTGATTTTTGCAGTTTAGAGCACTACAGTGAGTCATTTTGTAGTAGAAATATCTTAATTATTGCGAATGCGCAATGTTATTTACATATGTTTATGTAATTTTATTGTATTGTATGGTATTTGACAGATGACAAGTAGACATTAAGGAACGTCGATTTTGCTGACACGTGGCGGGATACAAGGCAGCTTTTCTCCTCATTTGTGTAGTTTTTATAATTTATAATACAGGCGGCTAAGGTTCGATTGCGATGTACAATCCATAATGTTGGTTCCCGTTGCTACAAATACTATTTACAATTTTACACAGCCAATCGTCGTTCGTTCTAAAAAATAGTTTAGGTATCATTTCCGAACGCACCCGTCACTGTTAACCAATAAATGAACACTTTAAAATGCAAAATACACGATAATCCGAAATTTGCCAATATATGTTGTCGACTCAAAACTCTTATTTTTTTACGTTCTTTCATTTGAGTATAGTTTCATTCAGTTCCGTGTAATTTTGTAACTGACAGTAGGTTTAGAATTAGAATGTACTGACGCCATTATGCGTTTGTCACGCACGACTTTGGCGGTGAGAGTCGTAGCTACAGAAGCTAACGCCTTTTTCTAAACCGATTGTCAAACTTGAAACTCATGGTACCGCAATTAACAAAATTGTATGGGTTTGACAGTTGAGCGTTAGACACTCACGCACATTTTCTACAGACGCTTTCGATATCTACACCAGCTCACGCCTCGTTAACTATGTAACTCATGGTAAGGGTACAGCTCTGCAAGCGTACCTAGTCGTACTAGCGACGCCGACTTCACGCCGCATATTTTATAGCGAAATTTAGAGTGATTTCAAGTGATGTTTAGAAAAAACAAAAACTGTGAATACACAATTTATAAATTTTGTATAGAGTTTGAACAAAATTTTGCAAATGTCTATTTTTTTGTGTAAAAAGTATCTGTTTAGCCAGATAACTTGGCTATTGTTTGTGTATTTCTACCAAAAATGTACCAAACTTAACATTTCTTCAACTTAATAATTTTGTGTGAAAATGTTCAAAAGTGTTTCATTTTTCTCCATAAAAGATTGCATAGGTACCTACTTAACAAGAAAACATTTTTTTTATTAAGATTCAATAGCAATAAGGTCGAAAACCAGATGATACGAATATAGTAGATCTTTGAAGCTCGCTGAGCAAAATATGGTAAAACAGTTATAAGGAAGTGGTGAATTTTTTAAAAACTAACTATAAAATTGAAAAAGCATTTCATATAAAAATTCAAAAAGTATTTAATTTAAATTGAAATGATCTTTTAATTTTGTGTATAAGTACATGAAAAATTGTTGTTGTAGGTATAAAAAAAAATATAACTGTAAAAACTCATGGCAAAAACTTGAGCTAAATCGGCTTAATACTCGTATTTATAGAAGACATTTCTTCTTCTTAAGAAAGTTAACCAGGTAATGTTGTATACCTTTCAATACGTTGACACTTGACAGTCCGATACACCTTATATAAGTCGGTTGACGGCGTCCCGCATTTTGGAGCCAAATCCCGCATGTCGATCCCGAATGTACCGCAAATTTGTACACTACGGTTGGCAACCCTAGGTGAGACCCATTGCGGTGGGGTCTACTATACGACGTCTTCTAAAATTGCGGTTAGACACATTCAATCAAAATTGCAGGGTCTTTTTGAACCTGTACAGCTGTACAGCGACATGTCGAGCTATTTTCGACTTTATTGACCAGCTATATGTGTTTAAACAAAAACAAAAAATTACAACCGCATTTGTGTTAAACTCATACAAAACAACAACAAAATGTTTAGTATGGCCAGTCAGTTACCAAGTTGTAGCCGCGTCGAAAAGACCTGTTTATTATAATAACAAGAATTCATTTCAATTGTATATAGTGATGTTTTTTTTACTGATTTGTGGTAAGTTCGTATCCAATGACATTTTAAACAGTGAAAGTGCGCGAAATAATAAGAACTGGCCAAGTGTGAGCCGAGCTCGCTCACTGAGGGCTCCGCACAAAGGTGGCACGGAACTCTCAGTGTGCGGCAATTATACGGTTTTCGGTTTTTCTCCTGTACTTGTGCTACAAGCTCTTGCTTTTTCCCAAAATTTTGTGATTCTATGTCAACGGGAAGAACCCTATACATTTTGATTCCCATTGCAAATGTATGGGAAATGCGACATAAACGGCCGTATCTTTTGATTGCGCTGACGTAGGGTTTGTTTTTTTTTACAGCTTCAAGGGACTTGTGTATGTGGTATTAATTTCAACTTGCTACCTTTACGCATTTTAAGAGGTAATCACGTTTAAAATTAAGATTGAGAGAATGAATATTCATGTAAATCTTGAGGAAAATTGAGCCTTCCGCCTAATTCTGGCTGTGACCTAACCGCCTAAATAAAAACCGGTTTTGTCGTATTGCGAGTTGTGCTAAGCCCATTAACCCATAACCCATAATAAAAAAAACGAATGGCGGTTGCTAATCTATCTTTCTTTTAACGATATACCAAAGATATACAGTTAACACACAGTTAACATGAGATGGCGCTAGTTGTATCAAAAAACCGGCCAAGGTCGAGTCGAACTCGCCCACCGAGGGTTCCGCACAAAGGATGCTAGCCCCACCCACTGTGCAGCAGTTATACGGTTTTCGGATTTTTCCCCATACTTGTGCTACAAGTCCTTGCTTTTTGCCAAATTTCGTGATTCTAGGTCAACAGGAAGAACCCTATCAATTTTGATTCCCATTGCAAATGTATGGAAAATGCGACATAAACAGCCGTATCTTTTTATTGTGTTGACGTAGAGGTCTGGTTTTTTCACAGCTTCAAGAGACCGCAGATTTGTGTGTGTGGTATTAATTTCAACTTGCTACCTCTACGCGTTCCCGAGATAAAGGGTCTTGACAGACAGACGAACGGACGGACGGACGGACGGACAACAAAGTGATCCTATAATGGTTCAGTCTTTCCCTTTTGAGGTACGGAACCCTAAAAACAGATTAAACTTAACCCCTGGTAGGGATTGGAGGCCTAAATTTTGCTAGTAGGTACTCGGTACATCATAATTTGAATGCCACGATATAGTTATAAACAAACTTTCATAGCTTAAGCTGTTCAAATTTTACCGCCAAAATGCTATATTTGTCTTATTTTACCCGTACTATTGAACAGATATCGAAAACGACTCTAACGATGAAAATTGGTGTATCCATACTTCCATACTAATATTATAAATGGGAAAGTGTGTGTGTGTGTCTGTTTTAAGTGGGGATAGTTGAAGGGATGGAGAGTGATATAGGGTACTTTTTGTCTCATTCTAACGCCAGCAAAGCCGCGGGAAAAGGCTAGTATGTTCTAAGTTGAAAGAGATGTCATATAATACAGAAAAAGGGACCAAGGCAGGTGAGCAGAGCTGGGATCGAACCAGCGCTCTTCTGCTTTCGCGGCATCTCTTTCAATTTATAATTTGTATATAGTAGTGTAACTACTTAAAAACATGAATCAGAACATTTATTACAAATAATAAATGATTTAATTCATGCTTTACAATTGTATAGTATACACTCTGTTTTTATTGATTTCCGTTAAGTTTAAGGGGAGATTCTGCAGGTTAAATCGAGTTAATTTCTCTAAGGGACACTTGCACTACTTGGGGTTAGCCACGTAACCCGGAGTTAAGCGTTTTTTTTGTATGGAATTTGACAGCTCAATTCTGTGTTGTGCAAGCGGGCCTAAGAAATGAGTGTCTTAACCATTACAGTTTGTGAGATATTCAAGAAATAAATTTCTTAGCTGAATCAATGTCAAGGGTTACTAAACCATTTACTACTAATGTCGTGTCTAAAATTTCAGCTTTGTCATACTTGACACATACTTTCGTGTAACTGTAAAGGACCTTTTACAATGCAATGTTCATTTATTTTGTATGAAAGACGAAAAAATCATATTTTTTATTTCGACGTAAAGGGATATATCAAGTAGATTATATTAACGTAGAAAGCAACGTGTCGAATTTAACGAATGTGTTCTGGTAATCAAAACATTTATTATATTTAATAAATGATTTACTTCATGCTTTTCAATTGTTTGTAGTAGCCTAGGTAAAGCCAGACATGAAAACGGGTTTGATCAAGTTTGATCAAGTCGGCCTTGGTCTGTCCGCGTAGGTCAGGATGACGTCCGTTGCACCTAGGGCTGCCATCTCGTACATTGCCGAAACCAGACAAAAAAGTTGAAAAACCCGGACATTCCATTAAAATCGCGGTCTCTCCCCGGACACTAAAGAAATCAATTTTTAATTTAAAAATTTAGCTTTTGCTAGGGATTGATCTGAACCCAAAAATGTCCGGGTTTACCCCGGACAGTTTTAAAAATCCGGGCCGGACGCTCCCCGGACGGCCTCCAAACTAGGACAAATCCGGGGAAACCCGGACGGATGGCAGCCCTTTGCACCCATCGAGTGTTCAAAGTAAACTTGAACATGTATTAAACAAAATGTATTTCAACGAGGAAATGCCGCCAGCATCCTAGGTACAATGCCTCAAGGACCTATTTTAGATTTAAGGTAGGTAGAGGTAGGTAGTTAGGTAAGTTACACTTACTGTATATATTTTGAAAATAAATGTAATGATTATTAAATAAAATTATGGTACTGATACACATGCTTATTACTACGGACTGAAACAAAAAATACCTACTTAATTAATTTATAAGTCATAATAAACTAACCATGTTTTACCAGTTGCCCGATACAAATCGGCGACTCCCACCGAAATGTATGAAACAGCTTATTTTTTTCGCGATTTCTGCATTCGTCCCATAATTAAAGTTATTCAGTATGACTATATTTATATGTATATTTTTTTATAGTCTGACAGTAGTTTTTCCCATTTATATGCCTCCCTTTTTTGTGCTCAAAAACAACCAAAGTTTTGCGTGCGCAAAGTTCGTTTTTGCAAACTAGTGCTTTACACTTATCCATTTTTAGGGTTCCGTAGTCAACTAGGAACCCTTATAGTTTCGCTTTGTCTGTCCGTCTGTCCGCGGATAATCTCAGTGACTGTAAGTACTAGAAAGTTGTAATTTTTTACAAATATGTATATCGGTCACGCCAACAAAGTGGTAAAATAAAAAGTGGTTAAAAATTTTTTTTTAGGGTACCTCCCATACAGAGTGTTTTTTTTTTCATTTCAACCCTAGTGTGTGACATATCATTGGATAGGTATTTGAAAAATAATTAGGATTTTCTTTCTGGCAATGTGACCGAAAATCTCTGGCTGTTTCTGGCAAGGTGGTCAGATCAAGTCCGATCCGCCCTGGACGTGCAGCTTCACGAAGCCAAAGACAGACGAAGATGGCGGGACATCGTCAGAGGAAAGTTGTTTTCGCGGAGACTTCACGACCCTCAGCAATGAGGAATGCGACGCGAGGAGGAGGTCCCCCCTCTAACTTTTGAACTATGCGTTAAAAAAATATAAACAAAATGACAAAAGTAGAACTTAATAAGAACCTTATTGGATAATGATTTTGAACTTAATTGGTTAAACGGTTTTTGAAAAATTGTACAAAGTAATTTCTGAATTAAGTTTGTATTTAACGGAATATGCAGACATTTTTTTATCTTGAGTACTTAATTTATCATCCCGCACGTAATTTCCTTCTAATAAAAAAAGAATGATTCAAATCGATTCACGCGATCAAAAGTTACCCCCGAAAACCCAACATACATAACCCGTCTACTATGTATAAATTAGTAACCCAATTTCCCGAGAGATGGCGCTGTACTGTGATCTACTTTGCATTGTTAAAACTTTTCCGGAGTCGATGGGGTCGGGACGGGTGTGATCGAAAGTATCATCGAATTGTTAATTATTATAAGCATATTGATCATTTAAAACACTTTTTAAGGTTGCCTGTTGTAACGGACGGTAAACTACGGAACCCTACACTGAGCATGGACCGACATGCTCTTGGCCGGTTTTTTAAATTTAGTGTTGTTCCAATTCATGTCTGCTTACCGAAGAGTTTTATTGTAGTTAACTTTACCGATACGTAACACTACTAAATACCTACCAACTATTAACGCAAAAATATTAAATATATTGATATTTCATATTTCACTAAATACCGGCGATTTCTGACGAGTTTATAATTATACTGACACGATTCTGAACTCATCTTTATGCACGTGTTTCATACAGTGCTTTACTACTATAGTAAACTGCGTATACACTGTGCGAGTAAATAAAAAATAATAATTATTAGCGATAGTGTAGTAGTACAGAAGGCCTAGTATAAAAATTGTACGACACCAACTCCTCGACCGCGTTAGCGTATCGAGGGGTCAAAATATGAAAGTTGCCGGATGATTTAAATAAACGGCAAACATAATTTGAACTCTCGATACGCTAACGCGATCGAGAAGTAAGTGTCGTACAACTTTTATACTAGGCCTTCAGTCCACAGTAGACCGGGGTGAGTGCCAGCTGAGCGCAGCGTGAATAATTTTCACACAATTTGGCTCCATTAGAAAACGCACTTTTTGAGCCCATGCATTGTAAAAGTATTGTTTATTGTATTTTTATTTTCAGCACTTCAATTACTCCATACCCATGGCTACCACTACCAACGGCCTTCGTTCCATACTTATCAAAGCCAGTCTGATACAAGCGCTCATACTTATCACACAAGTCAACCACAGACCAGCTACGACAGTCATACTTATGACAAAAGTCAGCCTCATGGTGCCCATACGTATGACATAAGTCAGCCACAGACCAGCTACGACCCTCATACTTATGGGATAAGTCAGCCTCAGGGCGCCCATACTTATGACACAAGTCAACCACAGACCAGCTACGACCCTCATACTTATAGGATAAGTCAGCTTCAGGGCGCCCATACTCATGACACAAGTCAACCACAGACCAACTACGGCCCTCATACTTATGGAATAAGTCAGCCTCTGGGCGCCCATACTTATGACATAAGTCAACCAGCAAGCTTCGGTCATTTTGAGTTAAGTCAGCCTCAGACCATCGTTTCGCATACTTTTGAGAGTAGTCAGAGTCCTGATGGAGAGACAAGTCCAGATAGTTACTCATGGATGTCGCAGTGGCATCAGAAAGTTGGATGGGTGACGCCAAATGATGGTACTTATGGCCTCAGTCAAGATAATACTCCAAGTCAAGAAAATATAGACGGTAAGGATGATAATATTTACTTATGTAGGTCATATTATAGTAGGGTAACTCGCATAATTTGATGATACTTCTAATTCGGTGATACTAAACAGAAAAATATACTTTTCAGTCCTCCGGCCGGTAAGCGCCACTTTACGCAAAACTAAATTGCCGCCTGCCGGCTCCGTCGGACAGAAAAATAGTATACAAACCTCGGCCGTTCAAGTGGGAAAGCCTCGGATCACATGCTAGTCGACCTCGGCTTCGCCTCGGCCGACAATTACATGGGATCCGAGGCATTTCCCACTTGAACGGCCTTGGTATGTAATGTACTATTATAACGTTGCAACAAGGTACATTTTTTCAATGTCAAGTATCAATATTATGGGGTAGCGGATTGGCATCGACGATTTCTAAAATGTCTTAGAACATCGATGCCGTTCAAGTGTTTAACACTTTCGGTAAATGTCGCTACGCGTCTCCCTAAGGCGTATAACCATATGAAAGAAATAGTGGAGACATTCGCCGGGGTCGATCGGGCGTCGATAGCGATTGGCAGAGCTATCTGACCGGTGTTCAGAGAGGTCGTGGGTTCGAATCTCGCTCGACGCGGAGAATTTTTCCATTTTTCTTTCAATTATAAAATTGAAAAATTTCGTTCGCAGACGTCTCTGCTAAATACAAAATTAATTCACGCTATCTCTTGCAAGTCAAACTGTCAATCAACAAATCAACTGTCAATCTTATTAGTTTTCATTACGTCCCATAACGTCCAACTTCTATAAAATAATGTCGTGTTCTTAACACTTTCAGTCTGTGCCACAAAAATCTAGAAACTTAACATAGTCTGACTTCTGCCAGACGCTCTGCAAGCACCACCAAATATAATATTTAAACCTCTTACCTTTCAGAAATCTTTAAACCACATACCATCCAAAAACCAACCGAAGATATTAATCATTTCCAATCAGAAGAAATCACAAAACCAACTGACGATATTAATCATTTCCAATCAGAAGAGATCACAAAACCAACTGACGATATTAATCATTTCCAATCAGAAGAAATCACAAAACCAATTGACGATATCAATGATGATACTGATGATAGTGATGATTCACCTGCCTTAATTCCCAGCGACACAAATGATGATGATGACTACAGTGAAAGTAGTGGGGACGTCCTCGATGACACAACCACTCCAACTGACATCAAGGATGACAAACCAGCTGACGGAATCTCCAATTCCTTTTCTAACACAGCTGCTTCTATCACGAAACCTGATGAAGACGATTCAGAAGACTATACAAAACCAACGCCCCCACGCAAAATACCCCTACCCTACAGCCCTATCCCTACATATGCTGAACCTATACCAGGGACCATGTCGTTTCCCGTCCCAAAACTGGGCCTGCTGTTTGCTCCGTCACTTCAGTGGCATGTCGGGATATACTCGAAACGTTTTACCCCGTACATGCAAGTGTGCGGGGGATCTTTGGTCAAATATGACGTGGTTCTTTCTGGTAAGTATCTTAGGCTGGACATAAAGCCCCTCATTCACGGCAGTCCGCCGGCACTCCGGCATGGCTGGATGTAGCGGACACACTTTGCAATTATTCGTTGAAAGAGGCGCAGCGCTGCGTTGTAGCGCATACACTGTACTCGAATTTTAAAGTACAACATGTACTTATACAATGAATTAGTAATTCAGTAATTATAACTGCTGCGTTTCACTACACGGTTTAGATGTTGAGCATAGACAAACGAATGTTCATTGTACGAGTATACGTGTTGTATTGTATGTTGTGTTGTTGACGGCGTGCGAGCGCTCGAAGTATATTTTCTCAATTACTGCGTCAGCTTAAGTATTATTTCTAAAATGATGCCTGTTTATGGAAGTACACATGAGGTACTAAATTAATATATACAAATCATGAAATATAACGCAAGCTTTGAACGTTTTCCAATGGTCCACCCGCCATCCTGACGTCAGGTTGGCGGGTGGACCTAAATTTTGAGATATCTTGTTTCCAGGAGAGGTACACAAAAAATTACTAGAGGTTCTAAATAGTACGTAAAAGGTACTAAATATCTGGCTAGTATTCATTCGAATCCCCCAGGTCCACCCGCCATTCTGACGCTCACGTATAGGCGATAGAACACACATAAGGAAACAAAGTAGCTCCTTAGACTTAAGGGTTCAATACGAGCTGTGAGTTTGGGATCGTCGACAATTCGTAAAGCGACCCTGGACCGAGTCAAAGGGTCCAAGCCCATATCCAAGCGCTCCTGCCCGAAGGTGACAGCAGTACTCCATATCGGGTCTGATTTGTTTCATGCTTTCTACCAGATAGTGTCATACTTTTGAAATTTGTTAGAGTTGTAAGCCGTATGCAAAAGGGATTTGAAATAGTAATTTAACATTGACGATGCATTTCAGCGGCCCACTGTTTCTGGGACGACAATGTGGGCCCGCTCCGGCCTGGCCTGTTTGCGGTGGCTGCCGGGAAGCTGTTGCGACCCTGGGAGACGGAAGGGGAGATCTACACGCAGCATTCTGAAGTGAGTTCCACCCCTCTTATCTAAAGAGTCTTTATGTGATTTAAGGCACAGTGTCAAATGGGCTACTAGCGCAAGTGGCGGTAAGAGAGGAGATGGGGAATAGCGTATGTCATCCCGCTTTGTGTGGTAGGCCACATCATTCTTCTCAGTTGTTCACTTTTGACAGAGTGGTCTTTTTTTTAATACTACGTCGGTGACAAAAAAGCGGCCCGCTTGATGATAAGCGATAACCATCGCCTATGGACGCTTGCAACTCCAGGGGTGTTACATGCGCGTTGCCGACCCTTTAAAAAAAGGAGGATTAGCTGTGTTGACAGCTAAAGGGGCAAGCTTTGCTCCGTGGGTCTCCAGCTGTCAACACAGTGAATCCTCTTGGAGCTCTGGCGACCGGAATTCTACCTACCCACCAAATTTCATTCAAATCTGACGCGAAAAAAAAACTACATCAAAGTAAAAATCCGCCCATGTAAGAAAACGTGACAACACAAAGGATGTGGCCACTTTTTAATTTCTACCTTTTCTGTCGGACTGTAGTATTGGAATATAAGTTAGGTTTTAAGTTATCTGAAAATGACCTTTCAGGTACGAGACATAAAGATCCCACCGCGTTTCCGCGGCATCAAGACCAGCTTCCAAGACGATATAGCCGTGGTCCTCCTCAGCAGCTCTCTGGAGCCTGCGCCGGGAGTCAAACCTGTCTGTGTCACCTTCGATCCAGAGCTGGAGCGAAAGCATCTGAGAAAGTGGAACTTGGGAACGGTAATTATAATAATAATATTTTCTCACTAACTCAGAAAGCGCTGTTTTATCCTTTAAAACTAGCGGGGAAACGCATTTCATCCACTAGTGGGGAAAGTAATTTGACCTTGCTCTAATTCCTATGACTTACCAGACCGTCCAGTATAGTGAGACCTCTGTATGGCCGTAGTTAAATATGAGGATATATCTTTAAATACAGAAGACACATCTTTAAATTGGTCTAGTCTTATCCCGTATTGGTAAGAACTTGCTAAGAAACAGGAGTGTATTGTATGACACTTTTTGACCTTGAGTTTTGAGTGGTTTCCTCAAGATAACTTACATTTTGATAAGATTTGTAATCGTAGGTATGTAGTATTTATTTTTAGGTGAAAAATGCTGTATTACACTCAGTGTGTTCCACTGTCGTCCTATAGTTATATACGCTCGTGGCTCAATTTTGGGATATTTCGCTTGCTCGGGTCTCATTATAAGCCCGAGAGTTGAACAACAACGTTGCCCTCTTGTATAATGAATAACTATTAAAACGCGCAACATATTTCGATGAATTTACAATGATTCATCTATCACCAGTTGAGGCCTTCGTCCAGCAATGGTCTTTCGATATAACATCCGAGTCAAGCCGAGACCAAACCACATGAAACTGGTGTCGAATAGTTGGTGGTATGTACCTATAGTAAATTAACTAAATTCACGATAAACCCATGTATGTTTATAATAATATATACTTTACTTAGTTGTCTGTCGGCCGATATAATGATGTAAATGAGAGCACCGAGTTTTCTATGTATATTTGAGAAACCATTTTTTATCATATTTATCAAGGGATAGAGTTGGATATTCAATATGCATGTAAACTAGTTCTAACCTTTTTTGTAATTACCTGGTTGGCGCTTGCGAATAGAAAAGAAGACAATACTATTGTATTAGAACAATGCCTGTGTGTTAATATAATGTTATGCCTTTGTACGTTAACGAACTCAGTTCAAAAAAGATTAATTTATGTATTGTTAGTTGTGTTTTGGTCAAAATAATGATTTAAATAAGAGGTTCGCGAATTTTCTATATTTGAGAAATGTCGACCACTGCCGCTGGGACTTTGCTTGCCCCTGGGTGCCCTGTTCACTCTTTCTTTATTATACGACATCTATTTCATTATGTGTGTTTAGATCGCTGGCTGGGGCCTGACCGAGCCCAACGGTCCGCCGTCGCAACGCCTGAACTACCAACAGCTGCCCTACGTTGAGATTGAGGAGTGTCTCCACACTGCCGACGAGAGCTTCCAGAGGTACATCACTAGTGACAAGATCTGCGCGGGAGACCAGAAGACTGGTAAGCTTCAAATAGGTTTAACTACAGCCCTTAAGATTGAGTTTACCAAATAAATCCTATTGTCTTAATACACCCAGTGTAAAGCGACATCTATTGATGAATTATAATGTCGGCAGTGGCACAACTCTTTCAATAACAGCGTTTAGATGTCGTTAGGAGTAGTAATATTACCTATGAACAATAAGGCGTGTTATGTTATGATTCGTTTATGACACCTAACGCCATCTGGAGGTCGTTCTGATCAACAGTGTATTTTCACTAGCGCCAACTGGTGCTAATGAAGTTTTAGGCGGTCACATTTTAATGTATGGAGTTGGGCTGTCTTCTTATACGTAGTCTGTGGTGCGGTATAATGTGTTTGGTAAGGATAAACCGGAGAAGGAGCTTAAGGACGTCGATCTTAGGGATGAAAATAGCGAAGCTAGAAGGAAGCAAATGGGGAAACGTCAGGAATAACCTGCAGCTCAGCTCAGGAAATAGGGTGAATGAGCGCCTTAGGTGTTCGACAGCCCGCTATTCCGGGCGAGCGTCCCTCCATAAGGTCTGGGTGGCCGTTTAAGCGGGGCGTACGGCGAGGCAAGCTAATTTTAAACAAAAGCATGGAGCGTAGCTTACTGAGTGCACGCTGTACAAAGCACAGACGCTGCCCACCCCGCCGCACGTTGCGGTACATGCTCGCCACTCAGGCCTTTCACTGGCTACTAGAGGCTGCGCAAGTGTTGTTTTCGTCAAACTTCTACGAAATGAGTATTACCGCGAGTCGATTTTCCGCTAGGGGCGCTAGTGGAACGTGGGTCCTGCGGGAACATTTCAAACGTCACTTTGACAACTCTCATACTGACACAGGACCCACGCATGAGTGGCGCCGCCTGGTGAGCGACAATACGGTAGCTCCCATTATGACGTTTACTAAACACTTTCCCAGTTTGTGCTATCAAAATCGCATGCAAGCTTATACCTTCATCATCATTTATTTAAGAGCCAAGCTCTTGTCGGGGTAGCAATTTCCATGTACGAGTATCTCTTTCTTGAGCCTTTCGTTTGACCGCCTGATACGACACAACGTTTATCTTAGCTTAGTCGGACTATTTATTTATTTATTTATTTTTATTTTTTACTATATCGTTATTTGTATATATGTACCTACCTAAACCTTTTCAGGTCGAGCCCTCTGCCGCGGCGACAGTGGCGGGGGTCTAATCTTCAATTCAGCCTTCCCCCCCACTGGGAACATGACCCCCTTCTTACACGGCATAGCGTCAACGGCGCCGCGCGACGCCAACGAATGCAATGCGTACGCAGTCGCTACCTTCACCAACGTACAGGCACATAGGCGCTTCCTCAATGGATATGTACTCAGCGATGAAGAGTGCAAGGCGTTGTATAGATGTGAACCACAGGTAGTCTATCTCAAGGGGGATGAAAATAGGGATGAAACTTTTAGCGGCTTCCAAGTGAATTTGAAGGCGAGGTCTAGTTTTTATGTCATAAGTTCATGTTATAAAATACCGAAGGGGATGAAAGTGGGGTTGAAAGTTGAAACGTCTTTTTATAGATTTTATATAAATGTTTTACCTCTAATTCTTGTTTAATACAATTGGCTTTCAAGCTTAAAGGGATGAAAATAGGGTTGAAATTCCCGTTCCGTTTACGATACTGTCTTTGAATTCAACCTAATAGTGAAAGAAAATGTGAAACCTTTAAGATTATTAGCAGGTGGAGCTTTAAATTTTTCTCTTTTTTACAGGATGACACAACAGTTAATCCGGAACTGACTGGCCCTGCAATAGTTGATCAATTATTACCATCACAGAATACCAGTGAACTGACAAACAGGGGACCGATGTGGGAGACGAGTGAGAACTCTGAAACAACTGAGTATTCGACCGAGAAGACGGATAATTCGGAGACCAGTGACATTTCGACGGAAACCAGTGACAATTCAACGGAAACCAGTGACAATTCAACGGAAACCAGTGACAATTCAACGGAAACCAGTGACAATTCAACGGACACCAGTGCAATTTCGACGAAAACCAGTGACATTTCAACTGAAACCAGTGACATTTCGACGGAGACGAGTGATTCTAAGGAAAAAGAGGTGCTAATGAATGTAGGGAGTGGGGAGCGGGGTGTGGCGAGGGTCGTAGTAGACAACGATACTAGGACTTTTGTTTGTAGCTGCTATTGCAATAAGTGAAAATATCAGGCCCCAATTTCACCACGCTGGCCAGTGTCCTAAAATGACTGAATTACTGGCGTTTAAGGCGTCCATAGGCTACGAAAACCGCTCACCATCGCGCGGGCTGTGTGCTTGTTTGCCACAATTGTCACGAGATCTTTTCGTGTTTTGAAGAATTGTCGGTAGTTTTTGACATGAGAATGATCCTGTATCGGAATTTCGTGACATATGTCGTGTGTCTCGCGACATATGTCAAGAGCTCATCACAAAGGTATTCGTTTTTAATGGTAACAATGATGTTTTTATTTATAAATATCATGTTGGCGGCAAACAAGCATACAGCCAGCACAATAGTAAGCGGCACCCGTAGCTCATGGACGCCTGTAATACCAGTAATGATGCTGACAATTGTCGCACCTGTCGCCGTAGTGGAATTGGGCCTCAGGTCACTAATAATAACTAATAAGGGCCCTGCCCCGTTGCCGGCGGCACTCTGGTTAGGTTTTTTATAATGTGTTTATTGTATGTTGTTTTATATTTTACTTTTATAGACATATTGTAAAAGCCTAACTTAAGAAAGAAAATGAATAAAGAGAAAAATAATAATGTCAAATCGCTTTTAAATAAAACAAGAAAAACTGAACAACCATTTATTTTAAGTACAAACAACCTCTTAAACTTAATCTACATCACGACTGGATTATTCCTAGCAGAAATATTATAAAGTGTTATGAAGTCGCCTTCACATATATAGGTAGGAGCCGCCAAACTCATAAATATCAGAACATACAACGCCGTGACGATAGACTTGCTGAAGTTGTAAAATACACAAAAGTCTTTTCTACTCCAGCACTTCTATCTGTCAATTAGATGACTGCCAGCGATATTAAAAAAGTATACATTATAACGTTGTCTATGGTATTCCATAAGAACACTTTTCCTATGGATGTTCATACAATATATGAGCACTGTTGTTTTAAATTAAATTATAGTATAATTTAAATTTCATTCAAATCTGAGGCGAAAAAAAAAACGACAACAAAATAAAATTATGCCCATTTGGGCATTGGGGTAGTTTCGATTCTCACAAAACGTAGGGTAATTTCGAAATAAGACTGTTGAGATTATGGAATTATGTATTAAAATACATATATCGGGTTACTCACGTCAATAAAGTCGAAAATAGCACATGTTTCGGAACAATCCGTATCCCTTATTCACGAGTCATGCGTCCGGCCGCGGCGGCTGCTCTACGCAATCTTTTGTGATGGAAATATAGGTGATTTTCCTGTCATTTTCAATATTACCCTAATTTCTTAATTATCCCAATACCTAACAAAACTAAAATTAATTTTGGCTATAAATAATTTCCGCCGTATTGGTACACGTTGCGTGGGTTAATTAGCTATTTCTTGTAACCAGTTGCCATGGTTACTGTCTCCTGGGTCACTTTTAATATCACGGTTTTATGGCATTTAAATTCACAGAACGTTATTTTTTATTTCCTTTCCATGATGGGCCATCTACCGAGCATGTCAGTAGAACATACTACAACATTTCTTCTAACAAACTGTGCTAAATTTGTCTCCTGGCTAACGGGACAGAATGACAGCAAGAAATAGTTGATTCAGCCACGTCTACTCGTATAATATTGCTTTAAACGTGGTCCTATTATTTATAACATGTTAAAACTGGTCATTTTTGCAAAAACAAAATATTTTCATAATAATACTTACACGGTTAACACACACAAAGTCATTATGGACTCAATTTCATTTTGTCACAATTTAGTTTGGCAAAAGGACTTACGTTTGATACGATGGCGAACGCGTCTCCTGAATATTTATTTTGTTTTTTGTGTGCTTCATGTTGTTTAGTTTGTAATATTTATAGTTTATTGTGCAGTAAATCCTGAAACGCGTGTATCCGTTATTGAGTCATTACTCGGTTGTCCCGGGATCTCGGCTTCCTGCGAAACTTTTTTGTTAAGTAAGTATAGCTATAAATTTAATTAATACCGAGGCCAATTACCGAAGAACGTCGCCCAAGTGGCAACTATTCATTGTCGGTAAAAAAAGGGCGCTTATCTCAGAAACCATTAGACGTAGAAAGCTAAAATTTGGAGTAGGTATAGCTAATACTGGAATTGACAAATATCTTACTTTTTTGTTTGCAGTTAAACTGTTTACCAACATCTTAATTGCTGAAAATCATCATAACCTACATATTGCGACATTTATCACTATTTCGTGATGTTTTACAATCCCGGAATCCCCGAACTTAAATAATTAATATCTATAAGAAGCCGACTCCATACTTGCTGTGCGTTTAGGTATAAAGCATCCGAATTGCCGATCCCTGGTAGTACCTACCTAATTGTTTAGTAAAAATTTGCAAAAAGGCTTAGGTACTTATGCTTACCATACTTGCTTTGGCAACGTATTTTTAAATATATATTTAACAAAATATATTCACTCCACTAGCGCCATCTACTTAAACTACAGTTACATGTGATAGTTATATAATTTAAACTGTCGTGAGTCGTACTGACATTAAATTGCAACGGTTAACACTCACATATTTTATCACAATAGGCGTGACATGTTTCGAGTGCATCGGACAGTCATCGTCGGACAGAGTGGTGTCGTCACCTTCGCCGCTCGAGCATCACTCAAACCCGGCTAACTGATGACTGCCCGATGCAGTCAAAACATGTCACGCCTATTGTGATAAAAATTCGTGTTGCAATTTAATGTGATAGTTTTAGAAAAAGGTACCACTTCGTCGCTAACCATTAAGAGCTTACCTTATAAAGGTACCTTTTTACTAAAACAAGCTGAAAAAGAGTAATTTTTTTAAAGATTACTTTACTTGTGATGCACCATAAACGGAATTCTTATAAATTATAGATGCCCATATGGGTTAACACTAATTAACACTGAATTATCAATATTGATCCTAAAACATCCTAAGTGACAGCCAAATTCATTTCAAATTAAGAACTTACGATGATAAGACAGTCTACATTCCAAGAGAACTTGATTGTCACTTGTCTCGTTTCTGTGTCATAAATCGATCATCATGCATTTAACGGTTAATCAACTATTTCTTGTCACTAGTCGCTATGGCTACGGTCTCCTGGGTCACTTTTCACAGAATCATGCTTTTTTTTCTTTTTTTTTATGGCATTAAAATTCATAAACATGATTTTTTTGGTTATATTCCCTTTCCATGATGGGCCATCTACCAAGCATGTCAGTAGAACATACTACAGCGTTTCTTCTAACAAATTGTGCTGCATTTGTCCCCTGGCTGACGGGACAGAATGACAAGAAATAGTTGATATACCCTGATACCTCTGCAGTTGAGTGTCCATAGACAACAAAGTCGTCAAGCGAATCGCAATATTTTTGATTTTATTTTTTAATAAACTTTTCTTTACTGTGGTCAGAGTCTCCTAACCCGCTACCAACTAGCGAACATTTCCTAGCGACTATACTATCTAGCGAACACTTAATATATATTTAACACTTAATTTCGGTCCTTTACAAAAATTGCACTTATATTATGTCCAAAGAGTGAGAGGGACTACACGTCTCACTCTAACTGGTGTGCGGCCACATCGTCGATGTTGGCCGGCTGTCAGGTATCGAAGCTTCGAGGCATATATCTGAAAAAAAAGCATTTTTAAACATATATAATTCATAATATAGACCCCAAACAGCAGTCGAGAACAAAACTATGTAGGAATGGAACATCAGGAGATAGGGTGAAACGGAACGCAGGCGAGAGTGTACAAACTGTTCCATTGGTGTTTGTTTCCCCAATTTCCCGAGAGATGTCGCTGTTACCTCGGCTACAACAAGCGAACGGTAGTTCGCCGTAGATTGTATAAGTTAAAATGTTTTTCTATTATTTGTGAGAATATGTGTGTAGATTTAGTTAGTGTAGCTAAATATACGTTTTTGGTAGTCAGTACAGATTATATTTCGTCCCCGAGGGACGGAAGGAGTGAAAGGGACGGGGATAGGCATGCGCGAAACAGTGCTTCAAAAAGTAATGCAACATTACATCACGTCTTCGAGAACGTACCATCACAGTGAGATATCACACCAGACATCACTCGAAACATCACCCCGGTCGGCGGTAGCGCGTTCGGCACGCAGCGCACAGCGAGTACGAGCGGGACGGTATCGGTCGCCCGCTCTTCGCATTGCTCGAGACGGCGCTATGCTCGGGTAATGTCTCATCGAGTGATGTTTGGTGTGATGCTTGTTTTCTCGGAGTGATGCGTAATGTGACGTCACGCGGTCGAGTGACATTACATTTGTGATATTACTCGCATTACTTACACATGTCTAGACGGGGAGAACAATTCGAATGGTGGAGCGTGAACGTGCGGAAATTTGTATTAAATTCAGTAAAATAAGTCATTTGCAGTTAGTTAAAGTCAGTGTCGGTTTAAATTGATTTTTATTTAGAGGCCCATCACTATCCCACAATTATATATTTTTTTCTTATTATAAATATAGTAATAAAACTAATCTTGTCATTTAAATTTCTTTGTCTTGAAATTAGGTTAAAATATAAAGCAGTGAATAAAAATTGATTATTTTAAACTAATAATCAAAATCAGTCTTTCCCTCAATGTTGAGGATCATGACGTCATGTCATTCTCTGGAAGAACAGATTCCTCCTTAGATTTATATCCCTCGCCAAGTGCATTGTGTTATACAGATTTAATTACATTGGTGCAGTTATTTGGGAGCACCATCTAGTAGGGAGGGGGCTCGGTCTCTTGCCTATAACTTTTCCCGTCATTTTGACTCTATCCACGCTTTCTGGGGAACGTCGAAGGGAAGAAGGCGGTCCTGGCACATCGTTGACAACCGGCGTTTAATGCTTCAACTTTATAAAAGAAAGTCGGCATAATGGTTGTTCCTGAAGATGAAGAAGAAGTGCTCGACGGTGGATCTATTACTAAATAATAAGGCAGAAAGAAGACAGACTTGGAAGACAGCACGGCTAGCATGCCAGCAATCTTTCAAAGGCCTTTGATTGTGTTAACCTCAGCAAACTATAGGGAGTACCTCAAGGGTCTATTCTAGGACCATTCCTATTCCTAGTAAATATGATGACTGATCAGTAAAGTATGATTAATGGCCGCTGGAACAGTACCTGACATTGTTAAGGTAATAGAACCTTACCTGACGCTATAGTCGTGGACGCGAAAGACGGCGTAGTGGTTGTTCCGGAACACGGGGTAGAAGTGGTCGACGCCGGTCGTGAGCAGCGCGTGGCAGGCGCGCGGCGCGCGGCGGCGCGGCAGCTCCGCGTCCCAGATGTCTTCGTAGGTGCAGCCTCTTCTGTTTCGGGAACGTTTAAAGTTAATGGAGATTTGATTCAAAAAGTTTTACAACAAAAATAATTATGAACCGAAAAAAAACCAACTCCGAGGCCAAGCCGGGGCGCGAATGCGGGTCTTCGGTCGGACACTAATTAAAAAACGCTTGTTTTAGCTGCTTTAGGACCTTTACCAAACTAAATTGTTTTTCTTAATAAAACTTATGAAGATCCAAGGGAGATCCCCTTTGCGGAGCAGGGGGACATTTTCAATTGCTATTAAAAAAACCTAAAGGTATAGACAATTTTAAATAGAAAACTCCCGTGAGTATTAGACATATTAATTCGGAAACATGTCGAGCTATTTTGGACTTTATAGACGTGAGTAACCCAATATAAGTATACTATTAGGTATAGACAACTCACTGGCTCCTGCCGTAGCAGTAACTGTTCTCAACGATGAGGTAAATGGCTTTCAACGTCGTCAACTCTTTGTACAGCTCTTCCGTCGTGAACTTGCCGTATGTTTTATACACGGCGTAGGTACGGTCTCTGAAAAATAAGTTTATTGTCAGAACTTTTTTTCTACTCCAGGACTTTTATCTGTCAATTAGATGACTGACAGCGATATTAGATTATTATAAAAAATCAGACAGAGACAGATAGAATGAAAGAGATACCTAGCCCCCTTGTTCTCATAGTGTGCGCGACGATAGGTCGCCGCGTCACTAGCATGACGGTGGCTAGGGGATGGACATTGAACCCGCGAGCGCGGCTCGAGCGCCTCCATGATTATAAGCAATCAGACAAAGACAAATAGAGTGAAAGAGATACCCTAGCCTCCTTGTTCTCATAGTGTGGGTGCGCGACTATGGGCCGCCGCGTCACTAGCATGACGGTGGCTAGGGGATGGACATTGAACCCGCGAGCGCGGCTCGAGCGCCTCCATGATTATAGGCAATCAGACAAAGACAGATAGAGTGAAAGAGATACCTAGCCTCCTTGTTCTCGTAGTGTGGGTGCGCGACTATGGGCCGCCGCGTCACTAGCATGACGGTGGCTAGGATGGGCATCGAACCCGCGAACGCCGCTTGAGCGCCCGTTTCTTTGGAGATCCACGTGAGCAGCTCTTCTTGCTGAAAATCGCTGAATTCTCCTGAAAACATAAATTTTTCATATCGTAATAATATAGCAATGAAGTTTGAACTCATACAAAAACACATGGAAAATTAAACAATTAGACATATTTTATGCTGGAATTAATGTCACATGTTACACAAGAAATTTGTCAAAGGCCGTCTTTTTTGTTCGTATATGACATATTGAAGAGTTAAGTGACCCCCCCTGCATATAAAGTTTGTATGCAGGGGGGGGGGGTCACTGCAGCTGACTGTACACTCCGATTTTGTAATAAAGACTGCATTCTTAGCTTTTTCAGAAGTATTACAAGAATCGTATTTCGTTAGGGTCTCCTCGTGGATCGCCCCAGTATCGTTCTAAAATTTGAAGGTTCTTAGGTTCATAGACTGCACAATTTCAGAGATGAGAGCAATAAGAAACTAACCTATGTGAGACATTTCGGCGCTCATATTCACGCTGAGGCGATGCGCGAGCACGGCGCAAGCCACCACCCAGCACAGCGGCAGGTACTTCTGCACCGACTTCGGTGCCCTGTAAAAACAATAGATTAACTTTAAACTACAAATTGTTAATTTAATGTACAGCAGATAGAAATGTAAGCCAGCTAGTACAGCGAACACGCACAACTGAGCCGCGTGGTATACGTGCTGGCTCGAGTGTGAGCCGCTTCAGGTAGCTGACTCTTTGTCTGACTCGCTCTGTGTAACAATATGCCAATATGGATTATGTTCACAATGTTCACTACCCATTAGGTTGTGTTCTGAAGAATTGTTTGTCATGGCGACAACGTGCAGTTTCTAAGAAATTTCTTCCCGCGGACGCTCCGGCTGTGGAATGAGCTCCCGAGATTTACGAGTAACGTATGAGGTTCTTCAAAAAAGGAGTGTACACTTCTTTAATGGGTCAGAAACGCGCATGTGGCACCGCTGGAGTTGCACGCGTCCATAGGCTACGGTGATCACTTACCATCAGGCGGGCCGTACGCTTGTTTGCCACCGACGTGATATTAAAAAAATGTGTCACTCTATCACTATGCCCGTATAACGCTAAGAGAGCGATGCATAAATAAATAAATATGATAAGACATTTTACACACATTGACCAAGTCCCGCAGTAAGCTCAAGAAGGCTTGTGTTACGGGTACTCAGACAACGATATACATAATATACAAATACATAGAAAACATCCATGACTCAGGAACAAATATCTGTGTTCATCACACAAATAAATGCCCTTACCGGGATTGGAAACCAGAACCATCGGCTTAGCAGGCAGGGTGACTACCAACTACGCCAACCGGTCGTCGAAGTCGGCTCAATGTGTCTATCTCACTCTAACAAGAGATCATCCATTTATTACGTCACACCAATTTCATGATTTTTTGACCCCTCCCTCCCCCTTGTCACACTTCGTCACAATTAACTACACCCTGCCCCCTTAATGTGACGTCACATTTAGATTTTTAGTTTAGGAAGGTAAAAATTACAACATCATTTTGAAACTAACTTTTTATTATGGATGGCTTAAAATGATTTATGAAATTAACGAAGAGAAAATCAACAATAACAAAAAAATATTAAAAACTTATTCTCCCTCCGGCCAGACTCAAACTCGGCCAAACCTGGCCAGAAAAATAATATAATTTATAGGTATTTAGAGGTCAATCAATCAATCAATCATATAATAAATAAATATTTTTTAAATATATAAATACTGCGGACTGGTAGAGAATGCCTTCTGGCATTAAGTCCGCCTTTTGTACGTTAAGGTTTCTTTTGTGCAATAAAGGTTAAATAAATAAATAAATAAATAAATAAATAAATATTTTATGGGACAATCTTACACAAATGCTTGTATGCATGCTTTACATGCCATGCATACATTTTACACAAACATGGAACTCCTCCCTCCCCACTGTCAAGATATGTTACATTTTGTGGACCCCCTCCCATCCCCTTGCGGTGTGATGTAATTAATGGATGATCCCCAATATGTGTATCGAACACAAATGATACGTACTTGTGGTTAGCGTTGACTACAAGAGCGCTCGCGACGCACAGCTGCGTGCCGAGCAGCAGCTTGAGCCGCATGACCAGGCCGGCCAGTACAGCGAACACGCACAACTGAGCCGCGTGGTACACCACGGCTGGCTCGATTCTGAGCCGCTTGAGGTAACGCACCGTGGCGTCGGTCACTTCAGTCTCTACGTCCTGCAATATAACACAATTTAAATTGCAACGTTTGACACTCACGTATTTTTATCACAATAGGCGGGACATGTTTCGAAGAGTGGTATGGGCACAGCGGATGCATATCGTTTAGTGTGGTAGGGCACAGCACAACGAATGTCGTCTCGCTCAAATCTGGAGCAGAGCCCGTCTGTGGAAGTACCTCCACCTTACAGAAAACCGCAGTTTAATAACACTAGACCCTACTCATAGTGTTGTTTCTGTTGGTGAGTAAGGTCGCCAGAGCTCCAAGAGGATTCACTGTGTTGACAGCTGGGGACCCACGGAGCAAAGCTTGACCCTTTAGCTGTCAACACAGCGAATCCTCCTTTTTTTAAAGAGTCGGCAACGCGCATGTAACACCCCTGGGGTTGCAGGCGTCCATAGGCTACGGTGACCGCTTACCATCAGGCGGGCCGTATGCTTGTTTGTCACCGTCGTAGAATAAAAAACACAGGAACAAATTCGTGATAAACACACAAATAAATGCCCTTACCAGGATTCGAACTCGGGACCTCCAGCTTCATAGGCAGGGTCACTACCAACTAGGCTAGAGAGGCCGTTAAATATCCTAAAAATATGCAAAAATCCACTATAAAATACAAAAATCATAATTTCACTTACCTTTTCCTTGCCATCCGCATTATTCTCTATCCCACTGTCACTCTCCTCTTCCAGAACCTCCTTCTTGACCTTCTTCTCCACAGAAAACCACGAATACACACGGACAGACACACCCAACACCGCCATGGGTATCAAACAAGTCTTCGTCATATTAAAAACAGAAGAAAGAGGCAAAAAATCAAACACCTCCGAACATGTATACATTAATGTATGGAAATTCTTGTAATTACTAATCTTCGAATACAAAATCTCCCACACATGATTATCATCCTGTGTTTCTAGAAACTCACTTATAACATGTTTAAGATAGAAGGAAGCTAAAATCACTATTAACAATCTTAGTACTACTAACCACGCTTCCACTAACAAATCTAACCTAGTTTTAACTTTGATCCTAAAACTACTAAATAGTAGACAGTATGTTGACACTACTAAGAAAAAAGACGTATACAAAGATGTTTTTAACATATCGTTTCCTTGTAAAAGTAACACGGCCATATGTAAACCGCAAAAGTGGGAGTGGAGGAAGATGCACAGAGATTTGAGGTCGATAATTTTAAGCTGTTCCATTAGGAAGAAGATGGCGGTTTGGGTGAGAAAAATGAATTGGGAGAATTGCCAGAAGAGGAGACAGAGGCAGTTCACGATGAAGATTGAGACCTGAAACAAATGCACAGCGTTAAAACCGGCCAAGTGCGAGTCGGTTTCGCCCACCGAGGGTTTCACGCAAAGATGCTCCACATGCGGCAGTTATGGCGGCACCAGCATAGAACCCTCAGTGCGCGGCAGTTATAAGGTTTTCGCATTTTTTCCTAGAAGCGTTTGCCTTTTACCAAATTTCGTTATTCTAGGTCAACGGGAAGTATCCTGAATATTTTGATTCCCTTTGCAAATGTATGGGGAAACACCCATACAGGCGCGGAACTCTCAGTGCACGACAATTATACGGCTTTCTCATTTTTCCCTGTACTTGTGCTACAAGCTCTTGGTTTTTTCCAAATTTCGTTATTCTAGGTCAACGGGAAGTACCCTTAAAATTTGGATTTTACATACAAAATGTATGGGAAATGCGACATAAACGGCTGTATCTTTTGGTTTCGTTGACGTAAAAGTTTGGATTTATCATAACTTCAGGGACGAAAACGGAGGAAAAATTATGAAAAGGGCCCGTAATTTTCATGCCGATGACAGACAAATGACGTCAAGCTTCATACATCATGTTTTAGGTTTTACGTTTGAAAGAATGAATGCTGTCATTGAATAGTGTCAAAACTATTACGTTCGACGTTAGAATCGAACGTTGATAGACTTTATCTGTACTCATTTCGTATTAAAACATCCTGTGTGTTTATAGGTATACTTTACAGTACACATGGTGTTACTTTACCGTCCTAGGGCAATAATGAGCACTTTATGTGCATGCGTCAAAAATTAAAAGAGCCATAATGTACTATAAAACGTCGTACAATACATTTGCGAATAGGTAATTCGCAACTTGTGTCGATTTATTCTATCGCCACTCTTTGCGAATTTTCTCCTATTCGCACTTGTATCATAATATTCATAATGTACTATTATATACTATTGTTAGATATGTATACATGTGTCAGCGCGCCCGGCTGTATAACCTGTTTTGTAATGCAACCAATAAATCAGTGTTAAACTAGCTCGCTTGTTTGATGGTCGTGCACCCTCCCGTAGCACCCTCTTACGCATATGTAACACGTGGCGACGTTCGGACTCGCGTTTAAAGGATAATCATGGCCACGGGAACAACGTTCGGTGTTCTTACGACTTTCGACCATATATCACAAGACTGGACCAGCTACAAATCACGGTTAAGTCAATGGTTTATTGCCAACGACATCAATGACCAGACCGACAAGTCCACAGTCAAGCGAAGAGCAATTTTGTTAAGTGCGTTGAGTGAATCATCATTCAAGTTAGCTAGTGACCTGGCATTGCCCGACAAGGTAGAAGAAGTGGAATACGCGAAAATAATCAAACTTCTCGACGACCATTTAGCGCCGAAGCGATTCGGTTTCGCAGAAAAATCTACCTTCTATTCGGCGACGCAACGGCCGGGTGAAAGTCACACTCAATGGGCAGCCAGGATAAGAGGATTGGCGGCACATTGCGAGTTTAAAAATTTGGAAGAAGCTTTGCTGGATAGATTTATCATGGGCATGGCGGCGGGACACGAAAAGGATAAGCTGTTCGCACAGAACCAACGGGAGCTAACCCTGGCCAAGGCTATCGACTTGGCAGAGAGCGTACGGTGCGCGCGCCGCGCCGCCGCCGCGCAGGCTCCGGGGGCGAGCGCAGCGGGCGCCGGCGCTGATATCGCGGCGGGCCCGGGCTCCGTGTTCAACATCTCCAAAAAGGAAAAATGCAGTGTTTGCGGATTCACCAATCATAAATCGGATCAATGCGGCTACAAAAACTATAAGTGCAAGAAATGCAACAGGAAGGGACACTTACGTAAGATGTGCACGTTCAAGGACAGAGTGAAATACGTGGAGGAAGGTATTGAGGACGAGGGAGACGACGGTAAGCATATTTATAACATTCGGTGCATAAAAGGCAAGCCGATGGTTGCGCGGGTACAAATTGGTGAGCTAATCTTGGAGTTTGAGGTAGATAGTGGCGCAGCGATAAGCGCCATCTCCGAGGGAACTTACAATTACCATTTTAAAGATTTGCCATTGTCGAGCGCGAGTAAAAAATTGTTTAACTACACCGGCGGTGATATATTAACTACAGGTTTAATTAAAATGCCCATTTCGTATAACGGTGAAACCCATTTAATATCCGTGTATGTGGTTAAGGATGGAGGGCCGCCAATACTAGGCAGGAATTTTATTCGCGCGTTCAACCTGGAGCTAGTACCGGCGGCAGCAGAGCGCACCGTGCACGCCGTAAACGCCGTGCACGCCGTGAACGCCGAAGCCGCGGCGCCCGCGCGCACCGACTACCAGTGTAATGAAGATCTTATACAGGAATTGTCACTCAAATTTCCTCAGGTCTTTTCAGGTAACCTAGGGAGATTTAATAAATATACCGTCGATTTACACTTAAAACCGGACGCTAAACCAATTTTCTTCAAAGCTAGACAGGTGCCATATGCGTTAAAGGAAAAGATAGATAAAGAGTTAGATAGGTTAATCGGGTTAGGTATTATAAAACCCGTTCAACACTCAGACTACGCGTCACCGATAGTACCAGCTTTGAAGAAAGACGGTAGCATAAGGTTATGTGCCGACTACTCCGTCACGATTAATAAACAATTATTAGTTGATCAATATCCGTTGCCTTCAGTTAACGACTTGTTATCAAAATTACATGGGGGTGTCCAATTTAGTAAGATAGACTTGTCTATGGCGTACAACCAATTCGTCCTTGGGGAAAAATCGCAGGGGCTGACATGCATAAATACACACCGCGGATTATTTTTATATACCAGGTTGGTGTTTGGTCTTGCTTGTGCGCCCGCAATATTCCAGCGCGCCATGGAGTGCGTACTTGCGGGAATAGACGGAATCATTTTTTTATTAGATGATATCCTGATTACCGGCACGAACAAAACACAACATAAAGAAAGACTAACCGTGGTGTTGCAGCGTTTAGAAGATGCGCAATTAACTGTCCAAATGAGCAAGTGCGAATTTTTCAAGGACGAAATTACTTATCTAGGTCACGTCATAGATAAAAATGGGGTCAGGAAATCACCTGACAAAGTTAAGGCTATTTTAGACGCACCTAAACCCTTGAACGTATCACAGCTACAATCATTTTTAGGTTTAGCCAATTACTATCGCAATTTTGTACCATCAGCATCATCAATTTTAAGCCCATTGTACAATTTATTAAAAAAAAATGTTAAGTGGGAATGGACTGCTGTTCATGAAGAGGCATTCCGAAAAGTTAAGGATATCCTTGCCTCTGATAATACTTTAGCCCATTTTGACCCAAATAGTACTATAATTTTGACAGTAGATGCGTCACCCGTCGGGCTAGGGGCAATACTGTCACAAGTAGGTACCGACGGAGTAGAAACGCCAATATCTTATGCTTCCCGTACACTCACGTCAGCAGAAAAAAAATATGCACAAATACAAAAGGAATCGACTGCCATAATATTTGGAATTAGGCGTTTCCACCAGTACTTATATGGTCGGTCGATTCCCTTTGTTTTGCGAACGGACCACAAGCCGCTACTAACAATATTCGGTCCTCACAAAGGCATCCCCGAAATATCCGCCAACAGACTGCAACGCTACGCCATATTTTTATCAGCCTATAATTACACCATTGAATACATAAGTAGTAAACAAAATAGTGCTGATTATTTATCGCGAGCGTTTCTACCTACCCAGACGGCGGCGGGGTCGGGGGAGGCGGGGGAGGCGCGGCAGGCCGAGGCTGAGGAATGTGAGATAAGAACTGCATACGTTAATTTCGTCGTTGAGGGTAGTTTACCGGTGACGCTGGCTGACCTGCGGCGGGAAACCGACCGCGATAAGGTACTTAGCATGGTCAAGCATTATGTCATGAATGGGTGGCCTAGGAAAACGAGCGACAAAGATTTAAAACCCTACTATTATTGTCGATCTCAATTGTCGTACGAAAATGGATGCTTAATGCGAGGGCATAAGGTGGTAATTCCTTCGGAACTGAGGTATACTATATGTAATGAACTACACAGTTCACATTTTGGTATCGTAAAGATGAAAGCTGAGGCGCGGAAGCGATTCTGGTTCCCAGGCGTGGACGCCGCGCTGGAGCAGCTGGCGGGCGCGTGCGCCGTGTGCGCCGCGCTGCGCAGCGCGCCGCCGCACGCGCCGCTCGCGAGCTGGCCCGTGCCCCCGCACGTATTTTATCGACTACACGTAGATTTTTTGGGACCATTCTATAACCATATATACCTAATCATTGTTGACGCGTATAGCAAATGGGTTGAATGTTACGATATGGTTTCATCATATGGGACAAGAGCAGTTATCGATAGGTTATGTGATTTCATGTCGCGATTTGGTATACCTCACACCTTAGTGAGTGATAATGGCACTTCTTTTACATCACAAGATTTTAATTGGTTTTGCGCCGTTAACGGTATTAAACACGTGTTATCACCTGTGTACCACCCGTCGAGTAACGGGCAAGCAGAATCTTTTGTTAAAATAATAAAAAAGGGGCTTAAGGGAATCATTTTAAGCAGTCCCAGTAATAAACTCGTACAGAGTAAAATATGTAAGTTTTTATTTGACTATAGAAACTCCAAGAATAGTACCACCGGTAAGTCACCCGCAGAGTTAGTATACGGCCGCGAGTTACGTTCGAGGCTCGATTTAATTAATCCATGCGCACCGTCTCCTTCGTCCACAGCCCTCATTGAAACCGTGGAACAACATCAGTCCTTACAGGCTAAATATTATAAAGGAGTACAGAGACCCAATTTTAAAATTAACGACAACGTGTGGTTAACAAAATATACAAATAATAATAAAAAAAATACATGGATCGAAGGCATCATAAAAAAACAGATTGGAAAAGTTATGTACTCAATTTACATACCCCAGCTAAATACCGAGGTAACAAGACATATTGATCAACTGAGGGCTCACCCTTCTCCCATTCAGAGTGACAATTCTCAGTGGGACCCGGACGTCGTACCAGAAATACCGTCGTCGTCGTCTGCCGCACCTGTGACACCAACGCTAGCTGCGACAACACCTGATGTTCGCGAACACGCTCCTTTACAGCCAGAAGAGGGAGAGAGACTGGATGTAACCGGCAGGCTAGCAGACCTTGACTCGGAACAGACGGAAGGTCCAGCAACGCCGCCTGTTGACTACAACGTTAGGCGACGACATGCCATCAGCCCTCAGTTTGCCACTCCGCCGCAAATGCAGGACAATGACCCTGATGACATGCAGGGTAACGTTGCTAAGTGAACTAGTTAGTGCGTTAAGGCCATGTGATAGTTAGTTATTAGTATTAGGTATAGCTCTCGCTATAAGGTGGAGGGGTGTTAGATATGTATACATGTGTCAGCGCGCCCGGCTGTATAACCTGTTTTGTAATGCAACCAATAAATCAGTGTTAAACTAGCTCGCTTGTTTGATGGTCGTGCACCCTCCCGTAGCACCCTCTTACGCATATGTAACAACTATATACGTCATTATGACGAAACCGGCATGAAAATGACGGGCCCTGAAAATGACGGAAAAAAATAGTTTTTGCTAAAAAAAACTCAACTTTTCCCTGGTCTGACCACGATACTAACCTTAAACGGAGCACCAGCATTTTTACACACATTGTATAGATATTATCAAACTTCTTTTTGTCGTCTTTGATATTTATTACTAGGGCAATAAAGTTCATTTTACCTGCAGACGGCAGTACGTCCTTCCATGTCGCAGTTGCGTGGCAACCAGGCCCATTTGGAGGAGCAAGAGGGGTGCAGCCATATTTTCTCTCTCATTCGGAGCCCATTGCACTCTGGTACACTAGAATTTAAAAAAATCATTTTCTCAAACATGATCGGAAATGTTTGCATTATTGTCACGAAATGAACACATAGTGTTTACGTCAAAAAGTAACAACAATAGTACATTACATACCAAGGCCGTTTAAGTGGGAAATGCCTCGGATTCCATGTAATTGTCGGCCGAGGCGAAGCCGAGGTCGACTAACATGTGATCCGAGGCTTTCCCATTTACCGGCCGAGGTTTGTATACTATTTTTCAGCCCGACGGAGCCGGCAGGCGGCAATTTAGTTTTGCGTAAAGTGGCGCTTACCGGCCGGAGGACTGAAAACGTCCATCCATACTTACAAACTTTCGCGTTTATAATATTAGTAGGATATTTAACAGGTTAAACAATAAGAGTAAAAATTATAGTTATTGGTTAGTTATTACCCTCCCGATAAAGTGCAGGGTTTGATAGTACAATAAACGATGTTCCTGATATAATATTGAGTTTCTTTTTAAATGAAATAATTTTTTTATGGGACAAACATGGTGTACAAAAGATGGTTTATTATAATTATGTCACAATGCATGCTAAGCCACTAATAGCATGCAAATGAGGAACTATATCTAAATTGTTTCCGTGCAAAACTTGTCTAACTAATGACAATGAATTCAGAATGAAGCGATGGATTCTAAAGTAGAATACTGTGCGTAACGCTTGAATCCCAGGCGTTAACGCCCAAGATAAAAATAATTTTGATACAGTGTGACACATACTGCTTTTCACACCAACTATGAGGAAATAAACAAAACCGAAAACAACATCATACCAACACCACGATGCCACTAGTTAATGCCCGTAATAATGTGCCACTTTGATCCCTCCCAGCAGGGAAGAAAAGTGCCATTTTCATCCCTCCCAGCTTGAACAGAAAGCCCCTTTTGTGAATAGGCGGTGTGAAACATAAGTTACATACCTCGGCATGGTTCGCAAAGTACTGCGCGACAGCTAGCAGGCCACCTAGCACGCTATTGCTGTAATAATAAAGGTCATTTTAGCGAAGCAGACACAGATTTCAAATATAATGTTTCCGTGAGTTACACATTGTGTATTAAGAGCGGTAAACAAATAATCACGGATGGGTGTGAGTTAATTTTGCCCGTGATACATACAATGTTTTTCACCACACTTGCTCGTAAATGGTGATATTATACGCAAGTATACTTAGGCTTAATGAGTTATACCTCCCGCCCGGGCCGCCAACAACGTCGGCCATCTTAAATTTCTTCAGTTAGATCATAACTGAAGAAATTTGAGATGGCGGCCGTTTCTCGCAGTTTTGACTTCAGATTCGTTGTAAAGAACCTCTCGGATCTTCTTATCTCGATAAGAAGGTAAATTATAATCCTTTCTAAATGCACCCCTACACCTTAATAAGGAACCTAAGTGCTAAATTGGGAATCTCTAGAACCAGAAATAAACATAAAACGACACCCTTATTGATATTTTTAGATTTCGGCCTTATCGCACCCCAACAGGGAAAATCGTATTTCACGTTCGCTTCGTTGGATTAAACCATAAAAACGATACCCATGTTGTTGTTTTTTTACTTTTTCACCCCTTTCCCCCCTTTTTGGGGGTTGAAATCTCAAAGAATCTGAAACACTTGTTAACTCATTTATCTTTATAAATACTCCTGTAAAGTTTCAAATCGAATAACTAATCTTGTTTCCCCATACAAACTTTGGACCCCTTAGGGGGTGAATTTTGAAAAATCCTTTCTTAGTGCATGTCTAGCCTTTATAAGGAACGTAAGTGTCAAATTTGGCATCTCTAGGACAAGCGGTTTGATGTGTGCGTTGATATGTCAGTCAGTCAGTTTCTTTTCTATTCTTTTATATATTTAGATGGTTAAGAAATTCGGGGCCAAGAGAGGGCCGCTAAAAGTAACAACTGAAGTCTTTGAGCCAAATGAGAAAACAATAAGAAAAAACCTAACAACAGGAAAAGCGGTTGCCGTTATTGACATTTCGTTACCATTTGATCAAATGTACCTTAAACTATAAGCTGACAGAAACAGAACTGCTACAAGCAGTCCTGCCAACCACCAGACCGCTTCCAAATAGAATAGTATAGGCTCTCCGAGGCCTACGCAGCTCTTCACTGGCTCCACGTCGTCACCGCGGTACACCATGTGACACTGCCGATACGTCGAGGTGTTCAACCACGGTTCTAGGTACCGGTACGTAGCGCCGATCAGGACCTGTAGAAAGAGTAGAACGATTGAAAAATAAATAAATAATTAATTAATAAATATTCTGTGACAATCTTACACAAAATCGACCCAGTCCCACGGTAAGCTCAATAAGGCTTGTGTTGTGGGTAATAGGCGACGATATATATAATAGACAGATACTTATTAATACTTCAATACATAGTAAACATCTATAACATTAAGAACAAATATTCGTGATAAATAAAATAAAACAGCCTTTTTTTTGTCCATTACCATTTTTTTTATATTACGACGGTGACAAACAAGCATACAGCCAGCTTGATGGTAAGCGGTCACCGTAGCCTATGGACGCCTGCAGCTCCAGGGGTGTTACATGCGCGTTGCCGACACTTTAAAAAAAGGAGGATTCGCTGTGTTGACAGCTAAAGGGGCAAGCTTTGCTCCGTGGGTCCTCGGCAACACAGTGAATCCTCTGAAGCTCTGGCGACCTTACTATGAGTAGGGTCTAGTGTTATTAAACTGCGGTTTTCTGTAAGGTGGAGGTACTTCCCCAGATGGGCTCTGCTCCAGATTTAAGCGAGACGACATTCGTTGTGCTGTGCCCTACCACACTAAACGATATTTTTATTTTTTTTTTATGCTATAGGGGGCAAACGAGCAAACGAATCACCTGATGGTAAGCGATTAACGTCGTCCATGGACACCCGCAACACCAGAGGTGTCGCAAGTGCGTTGCCGGCCTTTAAGGTGGGAGTACGCTCTTTTCTTGAAGGTTTGAAGGTCGTATCGGTCCGGAAACACCGCTGGCGACAGTTCGTTCCACAGTTTAGCTGTGCGAGGCAGGAAGTTTCGGGAAAAGCGCACAGTTGAGGACTGCCAACCATCTAAATGGTGAGAGTGGAAATATTGTCGCGTAGGGCGATGGCGGAAAGAAGCGGCAGGGATTAATCCGAACAATTCCTCGGAACACTCCCCATAATACATGCGATAGAAAATACAGAGTGAGGCCACATCTCTACGCAGCGCCAAGGGATCAAGCCGATCAGAAATACGTTGGCAGTTGACAATTCGAGCTGCTCTCCGTTGGATGCGGTCTAGAGGAAGAAGCTGGTACTTAGGTGCCCCTGCCCAAAGATGAGAGCAGTATTCCATATGCGGGCGAACCTGCGCCTTATAAAGCTGTAGGCGATGGGCCGGCGTGAAATACTGCCTCGATCTATTGAGCACACCGAGCTTCTTCGAGGCCAATTTGGCCTTACCCTCTAGGTGGCCGCGGAACTGGACTTCACTCGAGATGTCAACGCCAAGGATTCCAATACTGGCTGTGGCAGATAGGGGAGTGCTCTCAAAACGAGGTGACGCGACGAACGGAAGTTTTTTTGCGGTGAACGCGCAAACCTGTGTCTTTGTAGGGTTAATATGCATCCACTGTGCCCATACCTCTCTTACCCCCCTCTCTCTTTCCCCTGACTCTCGTACCCTGACTTCCTTTCGGCCCTAATACATGCCATTAGCCATTAGACATTACCTAATGCAAATGAGCAACGATTGAGTCTAGGTATGGATTAATCAAGAATAATTGCTCTAAAGATAAGCTTAATTAAAAAAGGAGTTACGTCACACAAAATGATGATTATGTATGATTCAAAGGCGCAGCGTTCAAAGGCTACTGTTATAATTTAAAGAAAAATGGAATAATTATAATAATACTCTGAACACCGGGTCAGAGCGACCCCGGTGAATGTGTTAAACACTTTCGGTAAATGTCGCTACGCGTCTCCCTAAGGCGTGTAACCAAATGAAAAAAATTGTGGAAACATTCGCCGGGGTCGATGGGGCGTCGATAGCTCAATTGGCAGAGCGAGCTGACCGTTGTTCAGAGAGGTTGTGGGTTCGAACTCCACTCGACACGGAGAATTCTTCAATTTTCCTTTCAATTATAAAATTGTTAAGGGGCTACCCGGCATATTTCACTGTTTTTAAAGTGAATAGGCTTTGTTCAGCTCCAAGCACAACGCTTGAAAAAAAAAATGTAGCTAGGTATTTGGTCTACATTTGGTTCTACTAAATTGTCGAAAAACATAATACATCAAGAGAAAATCCGTAAACCCTTTTTTCTACCTTAAATCTGTATCTACTCCCTTATTATGCTTCGTAAGTACAAGAAACTAAGACAAGCAGTATATATTTATGTTAACTTTAAACGCATCTACTGATTTTTGGATAGGTTTTGTACTTTTCGAGAAAAAGCTATTACACGCATTTTTCCGAAAACGCCGGCTCGAGATGCCTGCGCGGGCGACGGGGGCCAGTCGTGTAAGATGGCACTAGTAGTTTATAGGGTTGCGTCCTAGTACAAGCAGCTCTTCCTAGGTGGCAACTTATAATGCTTATTGACGTATTGTATAATAATCCAGTCATTTTACGAACCGCTAGTATGGCAGACAGGAAATAATTCATAATAGCTGATTTTTTCGGCGTAACGGACGTAACATAAATATAGTTATTACGTCGACATATAATCCAAATATATTTAACTCATTTACAATTATTTAAAAATATTTCTAAATTAAAAAAATCAAGGACATTGTGTTAAAAATAATTATAACATTTTTTTTCTTCACACTAGTAAAATTATATTTCCTTTATATTATATGACACGAATCGGTCATAAAATAATTACGTATCCCTTGTTTATAGTAAATGAATCCCGAGTCATTATTTTATTGTGCATATTTCCATAACCAAATATCGTAATTACTTATAATTTTTTTCAGTATTTATATATTTCAATTCGGACATCTATTGCAAGAAAATCACACTCGTAAGTATTCTGGGAGGGGGGTTTTATGGGGTTGTTAAATCTTAGTCAGTAAAAAAATGCTAATAGAAAAATGTGTTTTGGGATTTTCACTATGAGCACTTTTAAGTTAAAGTAGGTTAAAATCGCCTTATTAAATGGATTGGTATTAATATTATTACAAACACCTCATAACCTTACTTTAAATTTGCCGCGCACTAGTCGCGAGCAATGGCCGACCGCGGCGAACTCAGACTAATGATTCTATAGACTAGACAACCAAGTAATAATACCACTACCGAAAGAGATGACATTATGCTAATTTAAATAAGAGTGACAAAGAAAAAGATACATATTTTTTGTCTTTGTCATAGTTTCACTTTTTCACCACTGCCACAATCGAGTTTGTGGCAAACAAAGAAGTAGTTGATATGTCAAACTCATTAGTGCGCATATCAAATTATCCTGATTTTATCACAAATATCCTTTCTCCTGTGAAACACAGTGAAAATCGGAGTGTTTAGTGTTTGAATTTCAAGTACACAATGGTAAATTGTTCTATATTGGGCTGTAAAAGCCGCAGTGAGCAAGGAAATGAGAACATAACCTTTCACACGTAAGTATCATGTTTTTCAATTTTCTCTTAACTTAATATGTAATGATAGCATTGTACAATTAATTTACATTATGGACCTTGTAAATTTAAACGATTTCAACGGAGATAATACGATAATTAACAAAAATTTAATTAACATTATATGTAGAAATATCCGACCAAATTCAGTAGATCATGTATTGTGAGCTGTCAGCCATCTTAAAACGGGTTTTCAATTTGGCTGCATAGCAATCCTGTTAGGGATACCAGATCAAAACAGGCATAATTTAGGGGAAAAATGTGACTTAGTTTAGGGAAATTGATCCAATTCACAAAAGCTTAAAATTGAAATGTGTAACTTTTGTTTGAGTCACAAATGTCTTTTATTTATAAAAATGCAATATTTAAACAAGAAATTAATGAAGATAGCCCTGTCAGGGCCCATGTGCTACTGAATAGTATGTAAGACCAATGTATACCATGGATGCAATAGACTATGACTATAACTATGAAGATGCCTGTTCCAGAACCGGAATGTTTAACAGTAATAGGTATTTTGATATTATAAATGTTTGTACAATTAGATGATAAATTTATGTGTAAACAAATAATGTTATTCGACACGTGTATGTAAACTGTCTATTTTCTAGGTTTCCGCAAGACGAGGCTATACGCAATTCTTGGTTAGCGGCTACTGGACGACAAAATTGGCAGTCAACTAAGTACAGTCGTATTTCGAAAGCCGTATTTACGTTAACAACGCTACTGTGTTATTTTTATATAAAAATAAATGATTAGCAACATTTTTGTTTTAATTTTCGTCTTATATAGACACCCTCTTTTCGAATTTTAAGATAACCTATAATTTACGTAGCCATCAAGGTACAAAATTGGAATTTCAGAAATATAAGGGTAATTTCTGTCAACATGGCAACACTTATTTTTGATCTACTTTATCTCTGTCCCTTACGGGTGTACGCTACTGTCTAGTCTATAGAATCATTGGTCTGAGGCGGCGAAAGAATTTTGGCTCGCCGGCGCCGCAGGGGCCAGTGTTGCCAACGCTGGTTTATCTTATATTTATACAATTGTTGAGACATCGATAGGTACAATTTGCAAATTACTACTTATGTTCACCAATATGTATCGATTTATTTTAAAATTCATGGAATATTTCATCACACTGTAATTTATGTAGTAAAAAGCGTATTATGTCGTCAATTTAAGACATTTAATTGGGTTAAGTAAAATTGTTATATTTTATAATAATTCAGTGCCATTACCTAACACGAAATTTGTTCATTCCTGTATAAAGTTTGCGTTAAGAATTTCATGTAAAGATTTTGTCACTTTGCGATGAGGTTTTTTTGGTTCAACGTGAGGCAACACCGGTAATGGCGCATACGGCGCGGTGATTTAAGGCAAGATCTGAGATCTGACACGTTTAGTTTAAAGTTAAAGCGGCGAATAATAGGCGTTTTAATTTTTTGTTGTAGAAATAGTACATTACTGCAGACGCCGGGAAAGAAGGGCTTAACGGGTGAGTATGTATATAGACGAGCCGAGCGTTAGCGAGGCCGGATAACCATACGAAGCCGTTAAAGCCCTTTTCACGGCAAGGCATGTATAGTGCTTTTCTCAAACATGCAATGAAATAATTAAAAAAATCTCCAAAAATATGATACCTACTTTTATTTCTAGAGAAACTAAAGGTTAACTTGACGAATTAATATATCTAACACAAATATTGCTATTTAGTTCGTGGTGATTCCAACACGAATTTAGTCTATAACGATAAAACAAGATGATCCATAAATATTTCATGATGTATAAATATGTCGCACTCTAAAATGTACCAAACACGAACAGCACTTGTTATTCTGTGACAATGACAATTATAACCTCTTTACAATATTTTGTAATGCCTACTTAGATATCCTTAGATAGACAGACACAGTTTTCACTTAAACAAGAAACCAATTTAGTCTAAACAGTTATCGTTTTATTAAATAAACACGCATGCATTTTGGGTAGCCATATGCCTTCCGACATCTCGTTTGTCATTTGCACCATCAATTAATTTAGAGCCCATTCAATTTTACTTTCGAATTTCGCACTTAATTTTGGTGGGGCTCAATGAATAGTAATTTCTTCGTCAAAAATCGACGACAACATAATTATTATAAATAACAATGAACAATAAAACCATTGAAATAGAATAAAAGAATCAAAGTTATTTATTTAACTTAACCTCCAAAATTATTAAAAAACTACCTACTTAGGCGTTTTTTCACACGCGGTTTGAGTAAACGCTTTTACGTTTAAATTTAATCTTTGAAATGTACCTATATTTGTGCGTGTAAATTTACAATAACGTGTTTTTACTTATGTTCAAAAAGCGGAAACGTAGTAACCGTCAAAACGCAAACTAGGTACAGGAGAGCCAAAAAACTTTCCGGTTTTTGAAAAAGAAAATCATAACATCTTCGTTTATTAATTGAATTAAGTACTTCAGATTCGGAATACATATAAACCTTTTACGATTTGATCTTATCTCATACTCATTTTCCATTCCGTTTTTAGTGGCGCTTACTGTAATGGCACTTTTATTTTCGTTACGCGGAAACGCTGTAAGTAAACGAAGCAGATAAATGTATGGAAACCGCCAAACTATAATTATAGTAGATTTTCCATAAAACTTAAATGTGTTAACCGCCAAACAAGGAAAATAATCAGTGAAATTAAAACGCTTTAAATGTAGATTGACTTTTATTGACGTGTATTTAAAAACGTGCCTTTAATTTTCATGATGGTTTTTTTATGAATAATTCGTTACCACCAATATTTTCCAATATTTTACATCAATATATATATATATATATATATATATATTTGTTAAAATATATTATGAACTTTAGTCTATGACAGTTTACAATTTGCCGGCTTTGTACGAGTCACTTCAAAATATTCAAATAGATGAATAAAACCAAATCACTATTTCAAAAGTTACCTTAAATCTGAGCAGGTGACACGATTGTCTCTTAAGTTTTTGTAGAACGTAGGTATAGCATAGTTCTAATCGAATTCAATTTTATATTTATTTGTATTTCTATCATTCAATCAATGAACAAAATCATTAAATGTTACAGGTATCTTCATTAAAATAATAGTCCTGTAGTTCAATTTGTCCTGAAAGTGAATTTTATCAAATAATTTCCAGTTCATTCAAGTTTCGGTAAAAACCCGGTTTCACTATTGATTTATCGGTTTTATACCGACCCCAAATCCGGTCAAATTACCGGTAAACTGGTAATCCGGTTTGCTGCTTAGTTTAAACGCTTTAAATGTAGATTGACTTTTATTGACGTGTATTTTAAAAACGTGCTTTGAATTTTCATGATGGTTTTTTATGAATAATTGACTTCATTAACAGTCAATGAAAGTACTAAACTTGATTAGATGACTAATTGTCAAATTCTCACAATGAAAATGTTATAAAACAAAATTATCTTAGTAATTTTTGTATCTTACTTCGTATTTAAATTAGGGCTCTTATCTCTTATACATCTCACTGCTCTGTTCCCACTATAAAATATCACATGCAAATAATAATTAACTTAAGCTTCATATTTCTGGTAAAAAAAAGTTTCTAAATAAACATCTATTATGAAAAAAGACAATTTTAAAAACCTTTGAAACTAAGATAATCTAAATATTTCAACTAAACTACAAATATAGGTTCAAAGTTACTTACATTATGACTATTTCTTTATTTTACTTTTTATTTAATTATGTTATTATGATTATTGTGTTAATATGGATAATGGTGTTACTTAAAATATAAAATAAAAACTACAATAACGATGACTAATCCAAACGACTAGCCCTGAGCTCCTACGGATGCAAAGGTGCATATTGCTAGTGGCCGCTTAACAATATAACTCAAGGCACGCTGGCATGAAAACTTCCTCAGATAGCGGCAAGACATCGTGACCATTACTCTCCACCTTATTGCCGCAGATGCTATATGAGGTTCACTAATATCACTACGAGGCAAGGAGCGATAGCCACCCCTCCCGTATTGAACCACTTTTGAAAAGGTTTCTTTAATGTGGCGATGAAAGTGTATGCAGACCCGCTCCAGTAACTGTCCTAGCGACAGCCAACAGCCTGGCCTGTGCAAGTGTGCATGTCTATAGCATATCCCACCTACCCGGTAAAAGCTCGGTTCATAATTATGTCAATTGTCATCCTATGCGTTGAGCGGGTTGAGACTTCTCTAACTACTACTAAAGCATCAGAACCATATAAAATAGTTGCCCTAACACCCAAAGATAAAAATGTAGTGACCACACAACTCCATCTAACAATGGATGCGCAGAGTGTAAACCATCACTCTGATTTCGCTGAGGATCTTAAGCTCGTTGGGTTGTATTGAGGGAGGCCTTGAGAAAGTTATTAACAGTCTCCTTTAACACAGTCAAATAAGTCTGCCCAAAGCAATTACAGCCCACAAAACCCTCAACGTCTTTGCAGCCATAAAAAGAAGCTGTCTCCTCATTTCGAAGGCTTTAGGGATCTCCTCCGAACAAATAGGAGAACTCAAGAAAGTAAACACTTTGCTGAGACCTCTTTGAGTCCCGAAAGCAATCTGCTAAATATTGGGAAAGAAACACGGGATTTACCTCTGCAGGGAAATTATTCACATTTTCGTGGGTAAACTCTTAGTCCCAGATCTTGAAATCGTGTAAACATAATGTCAAGATATTGTGTTAACCGACACTCAATATTATATTAACATGTTTGAGAAAAATATATAATTTTGAAGGAATTTCTCTTTGTCATCAGAATTATCCGCATGTTATTTGCCTGCCTCTAATCATTTGTCTTTAACGAATATGTAGTTATTTGCACTCCACACGAAAAAACTCACACTACGTACTTGCCTATCACTCCACGATCGCTAACCGACTGTTTACTAGCGATAACGATGTCTATGCATGTTTAAATGGCGGTAACCTACAGTTGTGCCTCTCTTTAGATGTTTGTAAATTGACGTAAGGCTTGTTAATTTCTAAAAATGTTAACGTTTAAAATGTCGTAATCACCGTCCGTAGATTATACATTTTGCGATTAAAGCTATAAGTGCAAGCATTATTTTATTACTATACGCAAAAACGCAGTATCCGCAACAGACATCATATTGAGACCGCTGTAACCACCATGGTGGGGTAATTTAGCAATAATGGAAATGACGTAATTGGACTTGGTTAAACAAATACCATTTTTTTGGTGTTTTAGTTTGAGGTGTGATAAAAAAAATGCATTCGTTTTGCTATACTTACTGTCCAGTTTTTTCTAATCATCGTAGAGCAACGAGACCCAGGCCATTCAACGCGGAAAAATTCGCTGATTCCGAATATGCAATAAAAAAATGTTTGGTCAGGTGTTGGTTACTAGTCAAATTATTGATTTCTATTATATTCGATGACTCGTTAGGTACTACTTACAACTTAAGAGTACAAAATAATCACTTAGTTATAAGTATACAAATAAAAAAATAAGGCTATTATAAATTAATGTTTCGCATAGTCGTAACTTTCCCATACAAAGTAGGTACTAAGGACGCATACGACGGGTTAAGTAGAAATTTACTTAGCATGAATGGATTTAAGCTCAGAACAGTGCTTCAACCCATCCCTGCTCTGTTTACAGTTTTCCAATTTACAACACAGAAAGTTCCTATTACCTATTTATAGCTACCCTATGATTACTAAGTAAGTATGTATCTCCGTGGTTTAGTCAAATTATTGATTTCTATTATATTTGATGACTCGTTGGGTAGGTACTTACAACTTAAAAGTACAAAAGAATCGCTTACGTATATACAAATAAATTAGAAAAGCTTTCACAGTCCGAATTCGCCAAAACAGCGACAAAGATTCACTTGCGAAACGGTGTGACCTTGACTGCGTCTTCCCAGCGCGCACGTCGCCCGTCCGCGTATATTCACTTGTCACGTGCCGCAAAGCAAAGAGATCCTTAACGGTAGGGAAAAGGGTCCAATGTCGAAAGTGTAATTTAATGAATTTATAAAACTTAGTTTAATTCTGTACCATATGCATTAATTTGTGTGATTACCTAATTAATATGACTTATTCCGTTATTGGAAAAAAGTCTATCTAAAATTATTTCTATAAGTATTTTTTCTCGCGATTCAAATGTCGTTAACGAAGGCATAAGTTATACAAACGTTTATCCAGTAATACTTTCAGATTAATATCTTCACGAGACAGTTTTATGATGATTTAATGAAGGTCCAGCTTATTACTATTTTTTTCTTTCATCTTAGACGACACATCACTGAATTCATGTATTTGGGTGAAAAAGGTTCCTTCCGTGTATATTTTTTGTGTGATTTCACGTTTTGTGTTTAATACAGAATTTTAATACTAAGCTTACGACTCAAAAATATTATTATTATTTAAGGTAAGAAAAAACGGCCCTTTTGTGGCACTTTTTTTTTAAACCTCCTTCCGGTGGTAAAGTTAGATGGATTAAAGAATATAGTATCTTAGAATATCCCAAATAACAGGATAAAAAAAAATTAGGCTATTATAAATTAATGTTTCGCATAGTCGTAACTTTCCTGGATTATAACCGGTGAGGAAAAGGAAGCGGGAGGGGAAGAAAGCTCAAATCGCCGAGGTCATTGCCATAGGGGACGGCCTTAATTTCGTTCGCAGAATATAAAATTATCTTCTGTTACCGCGATTGTTATTAATTGAAATTAAACACTTTAGAACGGATTAATCGCGTTTATTAACATTTTTTATTATTTATTATTAACACCATGATCCTACGTTTCGAGCCCTTTACAGCACAGCACTCGTTTTCACAGGGTTATGATGATGACTGAGAGAATACGAATTCTCCCCGTCAATCAAAAAAGTTACTTGTGCAAATTACCTACATACAAAAATATAAAAAAAATATTTAAAAACTATAAGCAAATGTAGGGTCATGGTGTTAATAAACGCGACTAAAGTGTTTGATTTCAATATAAAATTAACTAACTTTTTGGCATTCTTAAATAAATATTTCTTTACCTCCGGAGCAATGTTGAATCTGTTAAATGCATTAACTTCCTTAGGATACTCGACCAGCCGGTCATACATTAACTTCGACACGCCCGCTATGAATGGCCGTTCCTCAACCACAGTCTTGTAGTATGAGTAGTAGAATCCCATCTCCGTTCGGAGGGAGATCTCCCGTTCCATGTTAGACAGGTGAGAGAAGTTCCGATCATTCTCAAAGAGTGTGGAGACGTAAGTGTAGTGGAGGTAGCCAAGGGAGATCGCTGAAATTACAGAATAATATAAATATCATCTTCCTGCATTTATTAAGTTCAATGACCTTTTCAATCGCGATGTTTCATCCTGGGATAGAATGGTTTTTAATAGCAATGCTCACCGGGGACCTTGGTCACTTTTTTTGTAGTATATGACATCTCTTTCAATTTATAATTTATACATTAGTGTGACTACTACAGTAGGCGAATACGCGAAGACTATAATGACCCCTAAACATAACATAACTCACAAGTCGATTTTTTTTAAATTACCTATTAGAGTACACTTTAGACTAATCGAGAAAAATATTGTCTAACTGTTTTAGATAAAGCTTTGGGTAAAATATAGGTATTTGTTACCGACGCGTGTAAAATCAAGGAAAGATTATGCAAGTCATATTTTCTATCTTTATATTATTGGATTAAACTATTTGAATGTCACCTGTCAGTTTATAACAAATTTGTCGAAAGCTTTCTTGAAGCGAGAAAAACCTACATATTTTCTCCAAAAAAATACTTAAGTACATCCAAGTACCTGAAATGTGTTAAAAAATTATGTAGATAACGAATAGGTTCCATGTCTAACGTATTCATCAATAGTTTCAATTTATATGAAGAATTCAACTTTTAAGGTCTTCTGTTAACTTCAATAAAAATCTAGAAATTTTCAAGTTGGTACATTTTGTTCATTAGTATTATAGAAATGTATACACCGAAATTATAAGAAATACATCAATAGCTCTAAATTTTATGATCTTATCAGTTCGCATCATAATTCGAACTCGAAGAGATTTGAGCGGGATAGTCTATCGCGCTACGGCCCGTGCTGTGCGACCAAACACATCACGATTACGCAACGCGTTTCTTACATTTTGTTTGTGCTACGTATTAAATTATGATCCGTAATGTAAATATTAATTTGTTAATTTTAAATTGTAATCCATATTGGTACCTAAAGCAAAATTGTTTTCTTCTTTAAATAAAATATTAAATATAAAATTATTTATTCAAATACTGTTTAATCACTATTTCTAAAGAAACCTCATTTAGACCGATATTAGACAGACGATGTGCCCTTTCAAAGGGTACGCACTTACGCAGTGAAAGACTTAGATTTTTTTTTAAACATAGGAGTCGTAAAAGACTTCGATTTTATTTTGACAAAAATAGAGATGTTCATAAGTAAATTTAAAAAACTTAGTTTTTCTACCAGAAGTAACTACTTGGTCAAATTTTCGATGGTTGTTGTGCTATAATGACACTTACTTTATATGGAGGAATCGTGTAGAACACGCTAAAATAAGCATGTTTTGTACGGACAGTTTTTATCTAAAATCAAAAATGGCCGACTTATTTGACCCCAAAGATGAACAATTTTAGATCTTACCAAAATTTTCGGTGGTTGTTGTGCTATGATGACACCTACTTTTTATGTTAGTATCGTGTAGAGCACGCTAAAATAAGCATGTTTTGTATGGACAGCTTTTTTCTAAAATAAAAAATGGCCCGACTTATTTGACCCCAAAGATGAACAATTTTAGATCTTAGTAAAATTTTCGATGGTGGTTGTGCTATAATGACACCTACTTTTTATGTTAGTATCGTATAGAACACGCTAAAATAAGCATGTTTTGTATGGACAGTTTTTTTCTAAAATAAAAAATGGCCAACTTATTTGACCCCAAAGATGAACAATTTTAGATCTTAGTAAAATTTTGCGATGGTTGTTGTGCTATAATGACACCTATTTTTTATGATAGTATCGTGTAGAACACGCTAAAATAAGCATGTTTTGTATGAACATTTTTTTCTAAAATCAAAAATGGCTGACTTATTTGACCTGAAAGATAAACAATTTTAATTCAAAGATTCAAAGTATTTATTTGCATCGAACACAGTATAGTGGGTCTTACAGTTAGAATGGTTAAGTCCAGTGCATTCAACCTGCATGCAGGCGTGCAAATATTTCGAATAGCGTGCAGTATTTACAGTACTATATACAAATATATTAACCTTTTATGTCTTAATAATTATATCTAAAATTATAAAAAATATGTCAAGATAGATAAAAATGCATGAAACAATGTGTAAATTATGAACAAAACCCAAAAATAAAAATAAAAAACAAAAAACAATTGTGGTAGGTAATGAACGCGAATGTCAATAAAAATTCAATATTAATAATAATTAAAATAAATATGTCAGCTACATTCTAAATATTCTTTAACACTGTAGAAGCAATGGTCTAAAAGCCAAGAAGTCAATTTATTCTTAAATCTATTGCCTTGCAGGAATTTTATGTCAACAGGTAATTTATTATAAATAATTATACACATATTAAAAGCATTCTTATCATAAATCATTTTATGAGCACGTGGCTTGTATAATAAATCCATAATGTTTTGTCGGGTCTGTCTGTTATTCATAATTGCACCTCGCGTTTTGAATGAAGTTTGGTGGTTGTTTACAAAAATGCATATATCCCTTATGTACAAACACGGTAATGGCAAAATATGCCATTGTTTAAATAGGGGGACACATGGTGTTTGGTGGTTTAGGTCTTGCACCCGGCAGGAGCAGCTCCCGCCTTAGTCTACGATGGCTTTTTTTATCCGTCCAAATAAGATAACTTCACAGCTGGCTGTTGGTTGTCACTTTAGACAGCGAGTGAGCGAAGCGAGCGAGCAAATCCTCCGGGGCAGAATCGACACGGATTTGGTTAGGTTAGAAGACTAAGGCGAGAGCTTCACTTCCCTTATTAAAAATAAATAACCTGGAAGTCTAAGGCGGGAGCGAAACTCTGCCCGGGAAGGTCTTGCTCGCTCGCTGTCAAAATCATACCATCAAAAATACTACTACCAAGACATAAAATTGCTCATCTTTTGGGTCAAATCAGTCGGTCATTTTTTATTTTAGAAAGAAACTGTCCTTACAAAACATGCTTATTTTAGCGTGTTCTACAAGATTCTACCATAAAATGTAGGTATCATCATAGCACGATACCCATCGTTGTTTTTTTTTGTAATAGCCTGTTTTTGTGTCCCACTGCTGGGCAAAGGCCTCCCCTCTCCTTATCCAATCCTCCCTGTGCTGGGCAAGATCCCACCAATACCGCTGAAACGCATCCAAGTCGTCCCGCCATCTCTTTCTCGGTCTTCCTCTGTCAAGACTATACAGGGGATGCCAGCTAGAAAATTTGACTGTCGTAAAATATCTTCTATCTTTCGAGTCAAATAGGGTAGACTGGGGACGATTAAAACAATTTGCCTTTAACCGTCTGTGACCGTCATATTTTTATGAGTTGAAAGATGTCCGCACAAAAACTTCATGGTTAGTTATCTGGTTCCTAAATAAAATATATTTGAAAAATGAATGAAAATGAAAAATTATTCATTGGTTACACATTAACACATTACTAGAAACAAAAACAGAAGTCTTCTTTTAAGTAATAATTTTACTTGTGTCAGAAGGCTCCGCTCTTCAGTAAATTTAGTGGGTACCAATGTATAACGTTTAATTCAAAGTTTACAATTTTTATTATTATAATTATCTGCTTATACATGCATATAAGGCGAGTAATATATACTTATTTCATATACAAGATTTACTTATTCTAATTATCGTATCGAAATACAAAATTCGCGCGCGCGTGTGTGTATGGGCGTGTGTGTGTGTGTGTGTGTGTGTGTGTGTGTGTGTGTGTTTGAGTTTGAGAGTGAGGGATATTATATTACTTTTTTTGGATGGTCTATAATGCATAGTTTTTGACAATGACGTAATAAAGAAAATAGGGCAGTGTGGTTCAATTGACTACTTATATTTGTTTTTATCTTTTTCATAACTTCCTCTGCATACAATGAGCTCATCAGAAGTTCGCAAGCATTACATAAACATTTCTAAAAAACACGATAAAAATACTTGAACAAAAAAATATAGCTCTTTTAGTCTTCTTTGTCGCTGCTACATTATACAGTTACCTTAAACAAAGTAATTTTAATGCAATTATAAGATATAACTTTAAAGAATCGCAGAAATAAGCATAATTATGTTTCATACAAAAGTGCTTGTTTCACCTATAACAATATTTCAATCATAACCATTCCCACACAATTCGAGACAACGAGTGATGCAGACATCGGGATGTAATATTCAGTAATAGACGCCATAAAGTATTATATTATATTTCTAGCTTAAAATAATCAGTTTAAATGGTTTTATTATGTATACTTACTTAAACATGTATACCAAATAAAAAAAATGTTCCGTAACTCTGATTTGAATTTTAGTAGTAGGCGACCTCGTTAATCAGTTGTTGCTAATAGTACATTGTGCATCTAGGGCGGTAAGAAGGGCATTACTTACGAGGGTCTAATGCTTTAAATGACCCGAGATAGTTAGTTAGTTAGAGTTAGACCCTTACTGCCCGTGGTACACACAATGTTTTTCATCACATTTGCGAGGAAAAAAATAAACTCTATACAGGTAAAGAAACAATAATGATAAGCGGTAGTGTAGTTGCACAGTCCACAGTACTCCGGAGTGACTACGTGCTGCGAGCGCGTGGGGGGCAGGTCCTCCGCGAGCTCCGGGCGGGCGGTAAAGTAGTATGAGAATCCTTTAAAACCATGGGAATAATACAGCTCTTTAAGTGTAAGTATGCTTGCATATAATATTACCATTTACGAGCAGGTGTGATGAAAAATGTATTAATATGCTTGACATATGTGTTATCATATGTCAAAAATATCAAATCAACATAGAAAACATTCTGTAACAAGTGTTGCTATATGGCGATATACCAAAATAAAATAACATATTATGTTTTTTATGTGACATAAAACAAAGTAGTTGTGCTCACCGCATCAAAATCAGTTTAGCCGAACGCGAGATAATTGTGTACAAAACAAACATAAATACAAACATACGGGTCAAACTGAGAACCTCCTTTGTATGAAGTCACATATTCTCAAAAAATCAGTATAAAAAACATCGAATATCTATAATTTAACAACTAGGTCAAAAACTACACAAGTGAATAATATTGTCTTCTCTTACCGCGATTTTATTCATTGAAATTAAACACTGAAGAGAAGAGAAGAACGGATTAATCGCGTTTATTAACACCACGATCCTACGTTACGAGTACAAGTGAATTTGAAAAATGAAAGAACAAACTTGTGCATCGAATACAGAATTTTATATTATATTATATTCTTATATTATTTATTATTTTTTTCGATATTTGTTCCTGAGTCATGGATGTTTTCTATGTATTTATGTATTTGTATATTATATATATCGTTGTCTGAGTACCCGTAACACAAGCCTTATTGAGTTTACTGCGGGACTTAGTCAATTTGTGTAAGAATGTCCTGTAATATTTATTTATTTATTATTTATTTATTTATTTATATTTCGAAGTTGGTTACTTTTGGGGACGATTAAAACGCGAGGACGATTGAAACGTTTCAATTTGTTTCTGTCGTCCACACACCACATTTTTCAGTTCAAAGTCAAATATTATATATAAAGAGACTCGAACGCTGATCAACGGCTGTTAAAAACATTCGTTTATTCTTAAATATCACCTACATAATTTAATTCGTCAAAATACAAGAGTGAACGAAGTTATAAGAAAATATACGAAAACACAAATACTTATTTTACACCGCGTAAACCTGTTTTGGCTCGTGGATACTCCCGTAACGCACCGGCGCTCGAGTGGTACTGGCCAAGTATTCAAACATGGCTGGCCATGTTTTCAGAGTGATGCGTCAGACGCGTAGGTATTATAGTTTTTGAAAAATTTGAATAGTTTCAATTATAACGTGTTTCAATTGTCCCCTTTCGCTTACCCTAAATCGGTCATTTTTGATTTTAGAAAAAAAAAACTTCAAACAAAACATGCTTATTTTAGCGTGTTCTACACGATACTAACATAAAAAGTAGGTGTTATCATAGCAAACCAACCATCGAAAATTTTACTAAGATCTAAAACTGTTCATCTTTGGGGTCAAATAAGTCGGCCATTTTTTATTTTAGAAAAAAACTGTCCATACAAAACATGCTTATTTTAGCGTGCTCTACACGATACTAACATAAAAAGTAGGTGTTATCATAGCACACCAACCATCGAAAATTTAACTAAGATCTAAAATTGTTCATCTTTGGGGTCAAATAAGTCGGCCATTTTTTATTTTAGAAAAAAACTGTCCATACAAAACATGCTTATTTTAGCGTGCTCTACACGATACTAACATAAAAAGTAGGTGTCATCATAGCACAACAACCATCGCAAATTTTACTAAGATCTAAAACTGTTCATCTTTGGGGTCAAATAAGTCGGCCATTTTTTATTTTAGAAAAAAGCTGTCCATACAAAACATGCTTATTTTAGCGTGCTCTACACGATACTAACATAAAAAGTAGGTGTTATCATAGCACACCAACCATCGAAAATTTAACTAAGATCTAAAATTGTTCATCTTTGGGGTCAAATAAGTCGGCAATTTTTTATTTTAGAAAAAAACTGTCCATACAAAACATGCTTATTTTAGCGTGTTCTATACGATACTAACATAAAAAGTAGGTGTCATCATAGCACAACAACCATCGAAAATTTGACTAAGTCCAGCGCACTAATTCTGGTAAAAAAACTAAGTTTTTGTTAAATTTACTTATGTATGAATATCGCACTTTTCGTCACAAAATTTTAAGTCTTTTACAACTCCATGTTTTTTGCACTTTCGGCAAAAAAACATCTAAGTCTTTTTCACTGACATCGACCCAGACTTTATCACACGACATTGACATTTTGATATAACTATCTTGCGTAAACACTCAGTTGTAGTCATATTATCGACATCATTGTTATGTTATTTGTTGTTATTGACAGACAAGTGAGACAAGGTGCAAATACAACGACCTACCGATGTACGTACACGTACCGATTCACCGAGAGGCAAAGGCGCCTGGCGCGCCGGCTGTGATGTGATTGGTCAAACCGCCCCCGTTCCGCGCGAAACACACGCGATATTAATTCCCGCGCGTAGCTTTGAGCATTTGAATTACGCCTAGAATTGATAAGATAATAAAAGTTGAATCTTTCGATGAAATCCTTAGAGTTTCCGTATACATACTATTTAAATGATTTTGAACTAATGACCTTGACTTGAAAATTATGAGATTTATGTTATGGCCAGGAGATTTTTTTTTAAATTCTAGTGCCTACATAAATTTAAGCTATTGATGAATGTGTTAGAAATGGGCTCTAATAGTTATCTTTAATAATATTAAATGCATTTCAGTTACCATAAAGCACTTGCGTAATGTTTTCGAAGAGTAATATTTTTTTTTAAGTTTTCATATTATATTGAAATAAGTTCTGGTCAAATATGTTATTAAATGATAGGCGACGTTCAAATAGTTAAATACGATTATCTGAAGAAAAAATTTTCCTCTTGTATATTTTTTCCTTAGATTTAAAAGGTTGGTAACGAATTTTTTTTTAATTCCTAAAGCAATATCAAAATCTGTTATCTTTTTTTTTTACGCTTTGTTCTAAGAGTATTCTAACCGTCGACAAATAATATCGCTCTTTGGAGTTGTAAAATTTTATTTCCTTTACGTACCGTACTACAGGGGGACGATGTTGCTCCACGTCCGTAGGAACTACCTTAGATAACCCTACACGTGTCTCCCGGGTGGTGCCAAGAGCGCAACGACTTTGGCAGCTGCACTATCCTTCTGATCTCGCAGCTTTCTCTACTTGAAAATGAATCCGAATGCACACATAAACAGCACTTCTCAGTGCCCCAAAATCAGAACAAAGGACATTGGACCATCAGTCCGTGTACTGCAACTAAATATTGAAGGCATCAGCAATTCCAAAACGGAATGTCTGAGTAGAATTCTTCATGACAACGGTGTTGACATAGTCCTCCTCCAGGAAACACACACCGCAGATGACGCCCAACTCGCTAAACGAGGCAAAATACCGGGATTTGATCTGGTAGCGGCAACATTCCATGCCCAATATGGGACTGCCATGTACACCCGGTCATCTCTGACTGCCCAAGTCAAGGTGATTTCGAATAACATTAGCTGTAACAACATCGCCACCACAGTTATTGAAATCAGTGAAATGAGGATATGCAATATCTATAAGCCTCCTCGGAGCTGCTGGCCCACACCACCCCTGCCCAAGCTGGAGCACCCATCCTTATACATCGGAGATTTTAATAGCCACCATACCAGCTGGGGTTAAAAGCGATCGGATGCCAACGGAGAGGCAATCATGGACTGGGCAGACCGCAACAACACCTTCCTAGCTGTATCTAACAAAGGCAAAGGCACATTCAAATCGGCTCGCTGGAGAAGCGATCATAACCCAGATCTAGTTTTTACAACAAGGGCATCAGATGGAACCCCGGTTACCGCAGAGCGATACGTCCTAGCAGATTTTCCACACCCCCAACACCGCCCAGTGCTAATCGTCATAGGCTTGAGAATACCGATAGTTGAGTCATACCCTGTCCCGCGATGGAATTTTCGAAGGGCGGAGTGGAATGGATACGCGGCCAAACTCGACGCCTGTATTAGATGGATCCCCCCACTGCCCAGTAACTACGATTCCTTGGGCTGGTCAAAAGCGTAGCCAAAACATACATCCCCCGTGGATATCGCAAGGATTACATCCCATGTTGGAGCGACGAAACCGAGAAACTTTGGAGGGAGTTCAACAAAACAGGCAATCGCGACGTGGCACACAAGCTGGTTGCAGCTCTAGATACCGCCCGAAAGAAAAAGTGGGAACAAACAGTGGAATCTATGAACTTCACACACTCCAGCCGTAAAGCCTGGCACACACTCAATCGCCTATCGAGTGGCGCTACTTCCCAAAGGTGTCAACCAAAGCTGGATCCTAATACATTGGCTGATAGGATACGCAAGCTATCGAATTCCTCCAACCACAAGTCACACACCCGAACTACACGCATTGAGCTACGGAAACTTAAGAAAACTACAAAAGCCGACGACAACTTCAGCCGCCCTGTCTCAGTAGACGAAGTTTCTCTAGGCATTAAACATATCGTGAGTAATAAGGCTTGCGGCTTTGATGAATGCTTTCCCGAGTTCATTCAGCACTGTGGCCCTCGCACTCGAATATGGCTCGCATCCTTCTTTTCTAACATAATCGAATCGGGGAAAATACCTTGCCTCCTGAAAAGAGCCAAAGTGGTAGCTATTCTGAAGCCTGGAAAACCTGAGGGTGTACCCGATAGCTACAGACCAATATCGCTTCTGAGTGTAGTTTACAAACTCCTAGAACGAATAATATACCAGCGTATTGCCAGCACAATTAACGCCGCTATCCCCCAGGAGCAGGCTGGCTTGCGGCCTCACAGAAGTTGCACCGACCAGGTCCTGGCTCTGACAACCCATATTGAAACTGGCTTCCAAAGTGGTAAAAAATCAGCTGCAGTCTTCGTCGACTTAACAGCTGCGTACGACACTGTCTGGCGCCAGGGTCTTCTATTTAAACTTCTGAAGATCGTACCCTGCATCAAGATCTACAGGCTCCTAGAAAATGCACTCAGCAACAGGCCATTTCAGGTACATTTAGGTGGTACTAGCAGTTCCATTAAAGTATTGAATAATGGCCTTCCCCAGGGATCCGTCCTAGCACCACTTTTATTTAATCTCTACATCCATGACCTACCTGGTACCACCTCGCAGAAGTTTGCTTATTTATTTATTTATTTATTTAAACTTTATTGCACAAAATACAAAAACAAATGTACAAATGGCGGACTTAATGCCCAATGGCATTCTCTACCAGTCAACCATCCGACCAGCCGACGATCTTGCTCTCGTGATCCAAGAGGACAACAAGGCACTTGCAGAAACTACGCTGGAAAGGGACTTGGAAGTTCTTAATGATTACTTTTCCCGATGGCGCCTATGCCCCAGTATTTCAAAGACCGAGGTGTCTTGGTTTCATCTGTGCAACAAACTGGCGAACATGGAGCTAAGGGTCAAATTTAGAGGCAATTTTCTCCGCCACAACTTCTATCCTAAATATCTCGGAGTTACCTTGGATAGGAGTCTCAATTTCAGGGAACACCTGACTAGTCTATCTGCGAAGCTCAAGACCCGAAACAGTATCATCCACTTCGGACTACTGCGCTTTCCCTGGTTTATTCCTCGGCCGAATACTGCTCAGCAGTGTGGCTAAATAGCACCCACACTTCCGCGGTCGACGTCCAGCTGAACCACTCTATGAGACTTATCAGCGGCTGCCTAAAACCAACTCCCACGCATTGGTTACCGGTCCTTTCCCACATACCACCACCAAACATCCGGCGAGAAAAGTGTCTCCTTCGCGAATTTGCCAAGATTCGAGCAAACACAGGTTTGCCCATTCACCGAGACCTCGACGCGCTTAAGACCCTCAGACTAAAATCTCGGAAACCACCCGCAATAAAGTTCCACGACACTGGGCCACAATCGAACCCGATAGAGGCATGGGCAGCGGATTGGAAAGCCAGGTCAATGTCTGCGGAGCTATTCGAGTTCGATGCTGGGACCCGACCAGTAGGATTTGAGGAGCCCCGACGGGTCTGGTGTCTGCTAAACCGTATTAGAACAGGTGTCGGAAACTGTGCATCTTTGTGGCACAAATGGGGATGGCGTGAGTCTGCGGAGTGCCAGTGTGGCTACCCTGATCAGACGGTGCACCATATAATCTTTGAGTGCCCCATCACCAAGTTTAGCGGGAACACGGCTGAAATAAAAACACTCTCCAAGGATGCTGCTGCATATCTTAGATCTAATGTTTTAAAATTTTAAGTAGAGAACAATTGTAAGCCATACGATAAATAAATAAGTGTGACTACTTAAAAAACAAAAAACATGAATCAAAACATTTATTACATTTAATAAATGATTTGATTCGTCCTCAAAATTGTTTTTGAAAAAGCTAAATTTTTTAAAATTGATTGTATTCATATATGGCTCGATCTTTAATTAGATTTTTTTTTTTTTAATACTACGACTGTGACAAACAAGCATACGGCCCATAGATTGCCCCATATGTCCATAATGAAAAAAATACTGTCCTTTTTTATACCGGTAACCAACCGAGCTGGAGGAGGCCGCACAGGACTGTGACCAGTGGAGATCCCTTCTAAGAGCGCTGACCCTGATCTGGGATAACAGGATGTCATAATCATCATCATCATCCGATCCCTCGTTTTATCATGGCTGGAGATTATAGGCCAATCTTACACATACCCACTTTAGTCCCATAACCCATAAGGCTTTTGTTATGAGTACAGACTTTGGCTAAAATATGTGACAAGCTGTTATGGCTATAGAAATAAGATAGTGTCAGAATTTTTTGCAGCTTTTATAACGGAAGATAGTACAGTTTTTCTATACTAAGTGACCTAGATTTTGATAGAAGTAAGAAATAATTTCATAGAAGTTTGTGATTTAAAATAACACTTCAAAGTTTGACAGGTCATTTGCTCGGAGAGAGAACGTGGTTTCACTCTATTGGAGGTCTGTACTAGAATCTTATATCGGAACTCAGTTTTTTAAATTATAAATTGAAAGAGATGTCATGTAATACAGAAAAAGTGACCTAAGCCCCTGGTGAGCAGGTCCGGGATCGAACCAGCGGCCTCCTGCTTTCGCAGCAGATACCCTAACCACTGGGCTACTCAATCATGGGTGTGGGATCATTGAGTGGGTGATCAGGTAGCCCAGTGGTTAGGGTGTCAGCCACGAAAGCAGGAGGTCGCTGGTTCAATCCCATCCCTGCTCACCAGGGGACCTTGGTCACTTTTTCTGTAGTATATGACACCTCTTTAAATTTATAATTTATATGTAGTAGTGTGACTACTTAAAAAACAAAAATACATGAATAAAATCTTATTACATTTAATAAATGATAGTTCATAATAGCCTAAAGAAAAACCTAAAGCACTAGAAGAAATGATTCTAGAATTCGACTCTGCATGCAAGGAAGCAGGATTAGCAATGAACATGAAGAAATGCAAAATCATTACAAATGGAGCTAAAATACCAATAAAGCATGGAAGAGAGGTAATGGAATACGTTGAAGACTTCACATACCTGGGACAAGTAGTTTCTTTCAAAAACAGACTTGACAAAGAAATAGGTTATCATATAAGTAGAGCATGGCGAAAATACTGGTCGCTAAAACTAATCCTCAAGAGCGACATGTCAATGGATATAAAGAAAAAGGTATTTAATACGGCAGTCCTACCTACACTAACTTACGGTGCACAAACCTGGAGCCCTAACAAAAGACATACAGAAAAATTAAAAATATGCCAAAGAGCTATGGAACACTCCATGCTAAAAATTAACATTAAAGATAAAATAAGAAATGAGAGTATAAGAAAGAAAACTGGGCTGAAGGATGTGATATTGTCCATAAGAAAGAGCAAGTGGGCCTGGGCTGGCCATATATACCGTACAACAGATGAACGTTGGACCAAACTTGTCACGGAATGGACACCAATGGGCGTAAAAAGAAGGCAAGGTAGACCAAATTGCAGATGGAGAGATGAGCTGGGAAGGTTCGACAGACACTGGTGGAGAACAGCGCGCAGTAGAAAGGAATGGGAAAAATTGGGGGAGGCCTTTTCCGCATAAAGGACGTGCAAATAATAATAATAATATATTAAGCATAAATAAATTGTAAAATTTTGCATGAAATAAAGGCTACTATTACTATTAGTTCATAATCATAAAGTAATGGCGCTGCATCGGAACTGGTTGATGGGATCGTGAAATGTAGCTGGTGGGTAGATGAGATAGGTATAGATTTTAACATTTCGAATTTGAGCCAAATAGGTGTATAGGGTTCGGGGTTCACGTCCGGTGTGGACCACTACCATTTAGATAAATAAAAGACAAGCTCATAGAATGGTTAGATTTCCCTAATAAGAAATTTAACTTAAAAACAAACAATTACAAGGTAAAAATTACTTACCAATAAGACTCACTAATGTATAACGAATAATACGGTCAAGTGAAAAACGGGAAGGTTTTGATTCGCTTTTGGCCTTAGGTGATTTCTCTGCCTCCTTTTCCATGGTGTTTTAATTTAAAACATTTTATTTTACACCGTATATATACCTAATTATCGCTAATGTCAGGTGATTTTTATTGTATTTGATTGACAGTTTGACACTGCTACAGATAATATAACAAATGGTGGATAGAGCACGGAAGAATAACTAGCGTGGAAGTCAATACTTACTTTACTCTTTGGTGGAAGTAGTACGATAACTGTCAAATGAGAACAGTTTGGAGCGATCTATATTTTGGCAGTGGATTTCTCAAATGTCGTAAGTCTAACTTAATCACGTGCCTCTTACGACATTTGTAAAATCCACTATCAAAATATGCGACCAAGTTAAGTTGTAATGCATTGATACCGACTACCAAATTACAACGATGTGTTTAATTTGGCTGCTTGGACCAATTGCATCAAAAGAGATCAGCAAAACTGTTTTCAACCTACGGAATCAGAGAAATAACAAACATATATACATCTCTTTTTGTCACTTCCTTTACTTGGTAAGGAAGTGAAGGACGAGTTTATGACTTTGATGTTTTCAGTTTTAACGGGAGGCTTGGGATAGAGAGAGAAACTTCGTACGAAAATAGTGTCCGACCGAAGTTTCGGTTTCAGCCGGTTTCGGCTTAAAAATCATGTACTAAATTCAAGTTTCGGTTTCAGCCAAAACCAGCCGGACCTTTCGGCCACGCAGAAACTTGAAAAGTCGGCACCTCTGGCAATATGGCGTCGCTAAGTTGAATTCACCGGTCGCTAAATCCGGTAATTAAATTTAGACTTAGTGTAACTATGGCAATGCTAAAATTTTTAATCAGAGGAGAGTGAAATTGGGTCATGGAGATTTTTCATTATTCATATATTTGAAAAAACGTCTCACTGACATTTTATTCAGTGTTTTAATCACATTTATGAAAGGGTCGGTTTCGGTTTCGGTCGAAACACCTTTGATTTCAGTTTCGACAACAAAACAGGTTTCGGTTGGACACTAAACATACATAGATGCACAATTTATACTAATATATTTTTTTTTTTATTTAATAGCGCTCCTGGGGGACTCCGTCGTCCGACCAAGTCCTCCGCCTCTGGCTTGTCTTAACCGGCCGTCCAGAGTGGGATCGCGAGAGCTGTGTTCTCGAGGGTAGATGTGGAAACCTAAGTGGCGAGTTGGCTATATGTTTAAAGTCCAGTGACACCTCTCTACCCCAGCCCTCATACCGGTGTTGCCCTCGAGCCATCTTAGATGTCGCTTTTTGTGGGGGCCCATCTTATGTGGGCGAGTCACCGTCTGCCGGAAATAAAATTGATTACCATTTTGTTAGGCAGACGTCCGATCTTATTCTCCATAACCCAGTATTTAGTCCACCAGTTTCATCCTAATAGTCCAGTATATTTTAGATTCCATTAAATCTTAATAGCCTATACACCCTGGCGGGTGCTGCCTATGCGTGCGTCCCATGACTCGGGCAGGTGCAACATCCGCTCGGTGTACCCCTTAAATTTAATTAAATTGTCGAAAGGTCCGGAACACCATTGTTCCGTGATGGGAAAGACATACATATAATATAATAATAGGTAAGTGAAAGGGCCATCAGATTATAAATTCATATTTTGAATTCCGTCTGTGATCCCGGATTGCCTGCCACTCACAGCTGGAATCAGATCAATCTGGAGAAACCAGAACGTGTGTAACCAATTGCTTAATTATATGTAATTCCGTGCGTTATAAATTCATAGTATGAATTTCGTACTCTGATTCCGAAGTGTATGGTGACCCTAAAACTGGTATTAATTATACATTCCACTAACAATACAGGGTGACTTCAAAATGGTAATACAAAATCAATGTTTTACACACATTTCCCCTAAACTAAGCCTCTCAATTAAGTATCATGCTTTCAAAATAATCTTAAGAATATTTTTTGTAATTTTTAATCTATCCCATTTTGTTTGACTTAACATGGTTAACCTACCATAATAATTAACAAAGAAGTTTAAAAAATCACTTTCCTCTTTGGTTGTCAATCACCTACCATGGTATTTATGAAGAAAACGTGTTTTGATTAGTAATTGACACTTGTCAAAGAAAATAAGATTGATTTACGGTAATATTTTGATTTCACTATTAAATGAAATGCCTCGACCTTATCCTTATACTAATATTCAAAAGATGGATATGCTTGATTTTTATTTAACATCGCGAAGTAAGTACTGTGCGAGCTCAGGTATTATTTAACGAACGTTACCCTGATTGTCCAACACCTACACGTGTGTTAATAAACATACCATCCAGAATTTACGAGACTATGGTCAGTTTGCAGTTCCGGTGCATGCTCAAGCTCAAGGCCGACGATCGCGGTATTCACAAGCTTTTCGGAGACGAGTGCTCGAGTATTTTAACCACAACCCAGAGGCTAGCACAAGGGACGCTGCTGCGAAATTCGGCACGAGCCAATTGTTTATTTGGCGGCTAATGAAAGCTGAAGCAAAACATCCGTTTAAATTTCAAAGGGTTCAGGATATCGTATTAGCAGATTACCCTAGAAGAGTTATTTTAGGTCGTTGGCTGCAGCAAAACTTACACTTAAATATCTTATGGACCGACGAGGCAACTTTTACAAGAGTCCGCATGTTTAACGTCCACAATGAACACTGGTGGGCTGATCGTGATGCAAA
>OX421924.1:12795000-12868000 GCA_949128165.1 Lathronympha strigana | reverse complement strand
AAAATTATAGGTAAAATGCTCAGTCTATTTTTTTTTGAATAACTTTTTTCCTCCGGTCGATAAATTGAAAATTTTAATATAATTTGAGAAGCGGAACTAAGCTCTTTAATTTAAAACTGGTTTGGTCTCTGTACGCGAACTTTCATAAAGCGGGTCAAAAACGCCCAATGACCTTTACACCGCGGTTCAATGCTAGGTAAAGGTAATATTTCTGTCGCACAAATATACCGGTTCCAAACATGTTTAACAATTAGGATACATTCAATAAATTGTAATAGTTGGTAACGTTGTTTTTGTTATTTTAAATGAGTCAATGAACCACAAGCATTGAGACTACTAATGACATCTATGTGAACAGGAGTGAACTGATAAAATAATATTTATTAACAAACGATAGATCACTTACCTGGTTTCGTAAATACGCTACGTTTTCTTCAAAATCGAAGTAACACAAAACGCGAGGTTTTGCAATTTAAAACTTACGGCGTTTGTTAATTTGCGAAGCGAAATTGGTTTTTGTTTACGAAGATATCAAGGACTTCTAGCGCCATCTAGTTTTCCTAAGGCTAACTAATGTTGAATTGGTACCCGGGGCGATTTTCTATTTGATGGGTCCTGTAATGTCTTGTAAATAAACCACAATTAATTAATGAGCTTATTTATTTCCATTTTAATGCACCAGTAGGCAGTATCCTAACAGATGGACGCCATGTTGTCTAGAGAGAGAAACCGGGCATAGAGGTTAAGGTTGTTATACATCGTTGTGTAAGGGTTAGTATACATACACTACGCTCTCCCCCACCAGAAAGGTGCAGTTAGTTACCGTGCAGTTTGGCACCCCCTGGAGCCTGGTACCAGGGGCAGACCGCCCCCTCTTACGCCGCTACTTCACACCATACCAGTATACCAACAAATATAGTATAAATAGCAGTAAAAACATGTATTTGAACCCTAAAATCCCCAAATTCACGTGGTTTTACTCCAGCTTGCCGCTTTTATCCACAATGTTCCATTTTATAGAAATAAGGCTCTTTCAGTCACTCCTTGGCGCTTGGAAGTGCGCGGCGCGTCTCAGGGGACACCGCATTCTGCCGCACAGGAGCGTAGATATATAGGGTGTAATCCTTAAGTGTTTACATGCGAGTATTACACTATATTAACAAAATATGTATAACTGTTTTTTAAGCAGATATCGATCCTTCATTATACGACTAATTTGCTATTTGGTGGTTTACTGGACAGGAATAAGGGAAACGCTAGCAGCTCCTCAATCAACATATATTGATAGACTTGTTATTTACTACGTGACACACGTCTCATAATATCGAAAGTCTAAAGCAACCGTGACATGGACGTGAAAACAGGACCTCCAACAAACATACTACATGCCTCGGTATCAACTTTTAGGACTGTTTCAGAGATTTTGACCCTTGACTTAATTTGATTATATAATCACGCATGAAGTCGGCGATAGACGTTCAATCCGCGGGTTGTCACGGCACGGCTATGATCCACACTGCTACTTTCTATAAAGAGAGAAATAAAGCAGTCTAAAACGTTACAAGGTCACGGATACAAACCCCAGGCCCGTATTTTACCTAAAGCTTTTCAGTGAAGACAAATAAAGCCCAGTTTCTCCTCTGGGTTGGAAATACTTGAAAGACGCACTTCAATACAGACGGCACAGTCACTTTCGCAAAAACGATCGCTTACTTCAAATCAAGCCGGCCAGTGCGGACGCGGTCTAACTCCACTCAAATCACCTACACTATATGTGATTTTTTTATAAATAATATTAATAAACTGGCCAGGTGCGAGTCGGACTCGTCCACCGAGGGTTCGGAAAAAAAGGACGCTCCCCCTCTCCCCCGTTTATGACCTTAAGGTACTCGAAAATACTGGTGGCACGGAACTCTCAGCGTGCGGCAATTATACGGTTTTCAGATTTTATCCCGTACTTGTGTTACAAGCTCTTGTTTTTTGGCAAATTTCGTGATTCTAGGTGAATGGGAAGTACCTATACATTTTGATTCCCATTGCAAATGTATGGGAAATGCGACATAAACGGCCATAACTTTGGATTGCGTTGACGTGGCGGTTTGATTTTTTTACAGCTCTCGAGATCTCTTGACAGACAGACGGACGGACAACAGAGTGATCCTATAAGGGTTCAATTTTTCCTTTAGAAGTACGGAACCCTAAAAAAAATTAGGCATTTTCTAAATAAGGTTCAACTCGATTATCAATACTTATATTCAACGTGTTTCAACTGAATCAAACTGAAATGTAGGTTAGAATAAAACGCCACGTACAACTTATGAGTCATTTATTTATCTAAGCCTTATATTAGTTTACACGCGTCCTGCCGGCGCGTCGGCTTGCTTACTCTAGCTCACCAGACACCATCCTCACGTGTCTCCTGTTGGTGACTTTCTAACCTCAACATAATATCATTTCACAAAGAGTAGAAAATAAATCAACAATTTTAACTTCAGTCTGTTTTTTCTTGTTTGCCTATAAAAATGTGAGAACTGTTTCTTTCTTCAGAGAGTAATCATATTATTATAGGTTAGAAAGTTTTCACTCGAGTACCTCGCATTTAGTCAGTACACAATACGACTGACCTTTCATAATCCTATTGGGAAGATATAGTCCACTGAAACACCACACGCCACGGTGTAGCTTCATGGATCGTCAAAGTATAAATGAATGTTACATTCCAAAGATTGCACGTATAATATATAATACAAAAACAAGAGTTCCTAGTCGCACCAAAATATTCTTTTCGTAAAATAAAATTCCAGACTCATATTTATTACAAATTCTAGAAAAATCTTCACACTTAAGTTCAATAAGATGGGTAATTTCAATAGTAGCTACTAAGTAACCAAAGTAACCCTTGTTCATATGATAACCCTCGAGAGAGCAACACAAACTTTACGAAGGGGATACTTTGTGCGAAAACAATAATTTGAGCATTACTCAAAAAGTTTTTAAATTTCTTATTTTACATTGATGCCAGGGTTCAGAATAAACTTTATGGCAACACACGGAACTTTCGTTTTCTGGTGGGTAGTTAGAATAAAATGTAATAATACAAGTGGCTGGTAAAATATATTGTTGTCATTGCCAATTCTCATAGATATAAAAAATAGATACAGAATCTCAATTATTTAACTTTTCGTAAATAAATAGTAAGTTGGTAACAAAAAAATGTTTAAGACAATTTCTTTTTTGAGAAATGCCGGCTTAAGTATCTTCTTTCATAAAAAATATGCCTCAATTAAATCATACTATAATATGTAGCTCACAGCGACATTATAAACAAATTTATAGGGGGGAAAGGGAACTATATAGGCAATATGCACTCAATCACTTTTTAGCGATAAGACCGCCGGTTGCTTACTTTTTTTTGTTTGCTGTATTTAGCTATTTTAAGTTGTGAATTGAGTATTGTGTGTTTTTATACTAGGTATTGTATGAAAGCTTGTATAATAATTTTCAGCGCAAAAAAACTAAATTGTAGAATGTAAATCTTTTTTCAAAATAAAAATAAAAATATTCTGCAAGTTGGCCTCAACGGCACTTTTACAAGTCAATAAGACGTTTACAATATACATATAGTTATAGATAACTAATATCTAAATACTGATAGTTGAACAGCTAATACCCGGGGCAGTGTCTATAGTATTTTCATTAGTAGCATGGGATGTTAATAGCAAGCATATCATGCTTGATGCAATCCTTAAAGAAAAAATCCTGCTTCGGGTAAAGGATGGAACGGCCGCGCCTTTGTTTGCTCGACCAGATAAATTATATTAAGAAATATTTATACAGATATATTGTTGATCCTAAATAGTTTCCAAATAAAAATACTGTTTCAAGTGCATATTGCCTATTGATGCTAATTGCAGAGTCGTACAAGTTGTACAGTATAGTATAAACTCTGGTAAATCCCCGGTCCCCTCTAGCGCGCACTGAGTGAGCGGGACAGCACTGCATACGTATATAGCGATGTCTCTCTCGCACGGCTTAGAGCGCCATCTTGCGGCCCTCGATAGAGATCTCGACGGCGCGCCGCGAGCCGCTGCGCAAGCGCTTCTGGTCGATGAACCGCTTCATCTGCTTCTCGTACCGCGTCATCTTCTTTTTAGTTACCTGTCAACATTTAACACAATTTAAATACACAAACTCACGCCCATACTCACAAAAGGTGCAGACGTGGAGCACATGAAACTAATGAGTGTGAGTTCAGTGCATTAACAATTAAGAGGTTTAAAGGTGAGAAAATTGTGATATCGCAGTGACAGCAGTGTATGCACTAGGTTTCAGGCCACTTATAATTGTACTCCGCTTCCATGCCGCTCGTTGTTGTCCAACATACACATTTTCAACCTCTCACTATACACCTTGTACCTTTCTAGTTTTAGTAGACAAATGTGAGGCCTGTGACAAATTTTAACTATAAAATTTCCAACCCCGTTTTTATTCACTCTGGGGAGGAATAACAATTTTTTTTATTTATTTACAACAAACAAGTATACACAGCATGACAGTACTAAACTAAATCACTGCGAAACTTTAGAAACATTTAGCTAAACTAAACACTAAATAAAACTAACACAATTACACTGTTGAGACACGTACATACATCATCTCACAGAATCTTAAACATTCATCGCGCACTTCACTCCACCTGTCAGCAAACAAATCACACTCGGGTGCTGATGCAAGGAGTTCGTTCAGAAGGCGCAGAGGACGAACGAGAGGAGAATTCCTGCGAGACACAGTTCGGGACATCGGCACTACCAGTTTCAGTTAGTCAGACAACGGCAAATCACTCGCTTAAAATTTTACATCATCCCCATGCAAAACCTCAACCCCTCCCCCCTTTTTACCTCTTTAAGTGTGGAATTTCCAAAATTCCGCAGCATATACAGTAGTAACTAGCCCGCCGGGTGCCATGCCGGTCAAATACAGTAGTAACTAGCCCACCGGGTGGCATGCCGGTCAAATACGTTCGGGCAATCGGGTATGTCCGTCGGGCATCCACCAGACCAATTTCCCATACATTAATCGGCAGATCCGGCGGATATGCGCGAACGTATATGGCCAGATTTAGTATGACCGCATGACCCAGAAACTAAACTTTTAACTTTTGCTCCCTCTTTTATCGGGCATTTTTCATTGAAAATAAATAAAAATATACTAAAAATCTGCTATTAATGTGTCTGGATTAACTTTGTTTATAACTATTCCAAATTTTAAATCGGTAGCGCAAGTAGTTCTCGAGATATTTAACAATCTGACAGACAGATGGACAAACTGGACTGGAAGAGATCCCTTAAAGGGATAAGTTCGCCTTTGTACAAACTTTGTATTTCTTTTTTATCCAGTTTTTGTTTATCTTGCATTTGTACAATAAAGTGTTCTACTACTACTACTACTACTACTACTACAAACAGAGTCGCACTTATAAGGGTTCCTTTTTTTAAAATTTTGGTACCGAACCCTAAAAAAGTAGGTCAGATGATTTTTAGATGAAATGTGAAATAAGAAAATGTTATACTAAATCACTCACCTCTCACAATCACAACCCACTTGAAGCCATTTCCCACGGCAGACTTCTTAATTTGACATACGAGGCAGTTTAGGTATATTATAGTTTTCTTAAGAGAATGAACATTAGTGACCCTCCGGTACTCACCCTAGACATGTCGACCTCGGAGGTGGACTTGGGCCGCACCACGTAGTCCTTGCTGGACGGCGTGGGCACGCGCGCGCGCGCCACCCAGCCCGGGTCGCCGGGCCGCAGCGGTCTGCGAACAGGGCAACACGGTCACTTACTACTGTCACACATCTCACACCATCTACTCAAAACCAGACCTGCCAGCAGGGAAATCCTCAAATAAAAGTGTAGTGAGGATGGAGGCGGTAGCGGTACTCACTTGTCGGGGCGGTCCGCTTGGCGCGCGCGCTTGGCGGAGGGCCCCGCGTCCTCGCGCCGGCGCGCGCCCGCCATGGCCTCGTCGCGCGCCTGCCGCTCCTCGCGCGTCATGGCTGCACGGACAACAATCGATCAGATCCATACCGATGTATTCTATACAGTGAGGGAACTCATACACGGCCAGCGGCGAGGCTCGGTGCTCGCGCTGAAGCTCAGCTCGAGCAACTTCCCAAAAACTATGCGAAAGATATTTACTAAATAATATTGTCTTCTGTTACCGCGATTGTTATTCATTGAAATTAAACACCGTTCTAAACGGATTAATCGCGTTTATTAACACCATGACCCTACGTTTCGAGCCCTTTACAGCACTCGCTCGTGAAAACGAGTTGAAATTTGCACATCAGGTTTCATTTATAATGACAATGTGTACGAGTATTAAATATCGCTTTTGAAAAATTCAACCACTAAAGGGGTTTAAAATAGGCTGAAACATCGTATAAAGGCTGTATCATTTTTCAAGTGAGTCTTGAAAATTAGCCTTTTGACTGCATATTGTGTAATAAGAAAACTAATTTAAGCGTTTATTAATAGACCTCCCAAAAAGGGTTAAAAGTTCGTATTGGAATGGCTTACAATGTTAAGTTAGAAACTTCGAAATGTGTTTATAGTTTGCTTAATTAAATACAAGGAAAATAAATTCAGGGTTTCTGGAAACATTTCCACCCAAATTTAACCCCTTTAGTAGGTAAGGGGTTAAATTTGGGTTGAAATGTTGTATGGAGGCTGTATGACTTTTCAAGTGAAAGCCTTGAAAGTTGGTCTATTGATTGCTTATTTTGTAACAAGAAAACTAATTTCAGCGTTTACTGATATTCATCCCGAAAGGGGATAAAAGGGGTTGATAGTAGGTATTCACGAAGAGTTAAAACGAGTGATGCTATAAAGTTGAAATTTGCACAGCGGGATACTTCAATAACGAGCACGCACTTTTGATTTGATTTGGATAACAAACAGTTTCGGAAAATTTTACACGTAAAGGGTTAAAAACGTGGCTGAAAGTTTGTATATGGATAGCGTAAAATGGAGGCTGTATCATTTTTCAAGTTATAAACTTGAAAGTTCGTTTATCGACTACTTATTTTTTTTTTTTTTTAATCTCGTTTATTTTATAAGCCATACATCTTATGATTAAGTCGGCTTAAAAATAATTACAATGATGCTTAAACTTTAGGTGTGACTTTAACAATTGGGTTACTAATTAAGAAGTATTTTTATAATATTCAAATCTGAGATCCAATGACTGTATGATGAAACTTAAAAATCTGTCACTATGTTCGATAGTGAACCCTGAACTTAAAATTTGATGGAAAAAGAAGAGGAGATCCCCCGCGGAGCACTGAGTTTCTTTTAAGAGATCCAATCTCGATTTTTCGTTTATTTTACACTCGAGAACTAAGTGGAGGAGGTCCTCTTCTCTCTCACATCGTGTGCAATTTGGGTCGTCTCTTTTTTTCATTATAAAGTTAAATTTGTTGAGTGGGATGTGGTAAGTTCGGGTTCGGAAGCAAATAACTAATTCTTTTCTTTTGAGGTTTTGCGAGGTAAACCAAGGTATGCGTGGTGGTTCGTCTACAATGGTCCTGTACCAGATTCCCTTGTATTTGGAACACTCATTAAAATACGATTTAAATTTCATGTAATTGTCGGTTTTCACTTTTGGGAGATGATCTGTATAATGTGGTACCGTGTCAAGAGGAATGCCGTTCTGTAGAGCCTCCGATGCAAGTGAGTCTGCCACCTCGTTACCCCTGACGCCCACGTGTGAAGGGATCCATTGTAAACGAACTTCAACCCCGTTACGTATCAATCTATGGATACATTTAATAATGAGGTAAGCTTCGTATCTCCCGACACTGCCGCCCCTAGCACTTCCCAATAAATGTTGTAGACTGCTCATTGAGTCTGTAAATATTACAATTTTGCGGTATGTTGTCGACACTATATAATGTACTGCTTCGTTAATTGCCGTGAGTTCGACTCCCATGATGGGTATACATGGATCTTCAATGAGAAATTTGGCCCCAAAATCTGCAGCTTCGTCGTAAAACGCGCAACTACAGCCGTGTCTTGTTTTAGACCCGTCAGTGTAAATTTGAATGTAATCCGAGAACTGCACGTCTATCACGTCTTCGGTACGTTGCTTAAGATCGTGAATGGGTAGCTGAGCTTTAGGTTCATTAATGGTGCTCACTTTATGCATTATGATTTTATCCCAAGGAAGTGTTTTAATATCATGGGAAAGCAAAAATTGGGGCAAAATTTCAAATTTTGACATAGGTAGGTTGGAGTACTTTCTGAAACTCTCTAGCAACAGTGGAAGTTGATTTTTGCGCCAATACCTTGTGCCCGAATTTAAAGTGTTGTCTAATGTTTCTAATTGTTTTCTCAAATAGTCGGACGTTCTAGAAGAAAGTTTCAGAAAGTATTTGTCACTTAGATAGGTTCTTCTAAAATGTAAGGGTGGGATACAGAGTTCGCTTTCCATTGCAAAAATAGGTGTGTCCCGAATAAAGCTTCCACAAAGACGGAGACATTGGTTTTGGATAACATTCAGCTTTTGGAGGAGTCTAGAGTTGGCGTTACCATAAATTATACATCCGTAATCAAGTCGAGATCGCACCAGTGCTAAATAAAGTCTTCTTAGGTGAGTTGGATGGACACCCCACTTTGAACTACTTATGGAACTAAGGATGTTAACATATGCAAAACATTTTTGAGCGGTTTCCAAAACGTGTCGAGTCCAATTCAGGCGACTGTCCACCCAAACACCCAAGAACTTGGTACAATTAACAAACTCAAGTTCAATGTTATTTATTTGTATACTAAGAGCAGGCACTTTATATTTTCTAGTAAAAATACAGAGTTTAGTTTTTGAGAGAGATATTTCCAATCCAATTTCCTCTAACATTGATATAAAGATATTAAGACTTGATTGAATGGTACTAGCACAAAAATAAATGTTTGGATTAATACAATACAGAGCGAAATCGTCAGCATATTGTGAAACCTTAACTGTTTGAACGAGTTTGTTGCATAACTTAATTGTGACTATATTAAATAAAATAGGTGACATAGGGTCACCTTGCGCTAGACCCTGCCTGGTTATTCGTGTTATTTCCCTACCATCCCGTAGCCTATATATCAAAAATCTTTCTTTTAAGAATTCTCTAATATACCTACACAGAAGCGGATCCACGTCATATTCAACTAGAGAGGTTATAAGAGGTTCAATTGCCACATTGTTATAAGCGTTACTTATGTCACCGTAGGCGCATAAAACGTAGTTTTTGTTTATAAACGCAGTTTCTGTGTCTACAATAAACCTACTAAGATTATCTTGACATGAAAGTCCACGACGGAACCCCATAGTACTATCATTAAATAATTTGTTGTTTTCGAAATGGTATTCAAGGCGACGAGTTATCATTAAATTAAAAGTCTTACAAAGGCAATTGATAAGTGAAATAGGGCGATATTTAGGAGTATCAGAATTTCTCTTTGGTATGGCTATAAGTTTGATCCTACGCCACTGCTCTGGTATCTCACCTTTAATATAAATTGTGTTAAATATGTGAAGAAGGTATTCTTTTGCATTATCCGGTAAATAACTAATCATTGAATAAGTAATATTATCTAAACCAGCTGAAGTATCGACTCGTTTAATAATTGAATTTAATTCTGAAAATGTAAAATAAAGTGGATCGGAACCATTCAAAAAAAAATCTAGGGGCTGAAAGGAAACACTATCAGGTGTGAGGTCTGTTACAAAGGAGACTGCTGTGTTTTCTGGTAAGTAGTCTTTCGGACTCCGGTGTCCCTTAAGCCATCTGAGTTTCCTCCAAACCTCACGGCTGGGCGTATTGCAGTCTATGCTATCACAAAACTCTTGCCACGAATTTCTTTTTGCGAGTTTAATTAGTTTTCGGGCAATAATGACCTTTTCTCTGTAAATTAAGTAATTTTCAACCGTACGTGATTTCCTAAAGTGTTTGAGAGCTAATCTTCTCTGTGCTACTGCCTTTGATAAATCGGGATTCCACCAAGGTTTTGGTTTGAATCTGTTAGTATTAATACCGGTTTTAATATAAGGGATGTTTTTGTTTGCACTTTCTTCAATAATATCAATAAATTTATCGTAACTACTTTGTACATTGTTTCCGAAAACTAATCCCTCACATGCAGATTTAATGTGTTGCGTATACTCTACCCAGTTGGCCTTTTTTATGTTTCTTTTAAATTCGGGGGTAATTTGAGTACTGTCTAGCGTTTTAATAGAGATAATAAGGTGATCACTACCAAAAGATTCGTTAGTGACGTTCCATTCAAAATCGAGTGCAAGGTCCGCACTGCAAAAAGAAATATCAGGTGATGTGCATACTGTACTATCATTAAGCTTAGCGCAACGGGTAAAGTCTCCATTGTTAAGAAGTACATAGTTATGTTCCAAGCTAATGTCTGATAAATGCCTACCCCGTGTGTCAGTTGTGTATGACCAAGCCGCGTGGTGAGCATTGAAGTCTCCGACTATTAGGGATTTCTCAGAAAAGTAACTGAAGAGCTCCCGGTAGTCCCTAACGCTTACTGCGACATTGGACGGAGAATAGATACCTATGATATGTTGAAGCTTATTGCTATTAAGAACTTCCAGGCACAAAACGTCAATATTATCATAAATTCTTGGAAGAGTCTTGAGAATACAGTTAATAGATTGATGGACCAGGATAGCTAACCCTCCATATCCATCTGCTCGATCATTTCTAAAGATAGAATAACCAGTTAAATTAATTTGGTTTTCACATTTCAGCCAAGTTTCAGAAAGAATGCATATATGCACTTTTTCATTATGTAAATATGAATCCAATTCACTTAATTTTGGCATTAGGCTTTGACAGTTCCATTGAATAATATTAAGCCTGAAACTTGTAATCAAAACCATAAAAAAAAAAAAACACAAAAAAAACTTAAAAAAATAAATAAATAAAAAATACTACCTAGAAGTAACTTACTTGTTTGTTTTGGAGTTTCCCCTGCGGGATAAGAGCTTTAGTTTACTTACGATACGTGTGAGCCTGTTTTTAACACTACGACATGAGATGTTAGGTATCAAGTCAGTGAACATTTCGATCAAGGCGTCAATTTCTTCTGTGTAACTAAAAGTGATTTCTGAAATGTCCTTAACTCCATATGTGTGTTTGAGATATTTTTTGACTTGATTACCGGATAGCGGGTACGATTTACAGGAGTTGGTTATGATATTTTCCAGGTGATCCCAGTTAATTGATTCCAGATCACTATGAGGTGTTTTCTTCGGTTTCTTTCCACTCTTGGATTTGTAGACTTCGTCTGAACTGGATAGGGAGGACTTGTCAAAGTCCTCATCACTGCTTTCGTTGCTACGTAATCCGTCTTCTTTTGTTGCTTCGGAATCCATGAAATCAGTATTATTCGAAGATTCTGTGGGTGGATGTGGACGCTTGATAATTTGGGTCTCCATAATATCCTGGTTAATGGCTAATGATTTTTGGTTAATAGCATTCGAGTCGTTGGTGTTATTTGGGCATTTAGAAGCTACGTGACCGTCTTTTTTGCATATAAAGCAAGTCATTGTATCTGATGAAAAATAAATCCAGTAGTTTGTTTCATCAAAATCAATAGATATTTTTTCTGGAAGTCGGGTGAAATCCTCAGGGGTCACGTAAACTTGTCGCCGGAAGCTTAGAATGTGATTGAAGCCCGTTTCATTGAGACCAGCACGTAGGAAAGAAATGGGTGACTGTGGCGTAATATTCATTTCTAGCAGTTTCTTTTGTATTTCAGTGTGTGGTATAACGGGGCACACGTTAGATATAATGATACGTTTGTTTCTGCTGATAAGCGGTCGGATGGGTAGTTTTTGATTTTGTATTGTGACACACTTTTTATTGTCGATGATCTCATCAGCGATTAACTTTGAGGAAAGGTAGATACAAATTCTATTGTTTGCTATTCTTGACAAAAAACGGATATGAGATGGGTCGATTATTCTTCCTAAAGCTTGAGCATAGTCTTTTATTTGAACGTTTTCTAAGGCATCGATGACAACTGCTTGGTCTTTTTTAGGGAACGTGGTAATTTGCGTAACAGTAGCATAACTGGGGTTGTTGGCTAACGTTTGGGAGTTCATTTTGTTTCTGTAGTCAGAAACGATTAGAAGGTTGCGATATTGTCACTTATTTAAGAAACAAAAAAGTCCGATTCCATCTTCTCGCACTTTTCACAATGAGGGTAGAAATTTCACTCGTGAAAAAATAATTCACTAGCGCGCGCAGTTAACGACCGGTCTCGGTGACAGATTAACGACCACTGGACTACTTATTGTGTTACAAGAAAACTAATTTCAGCGTTTATTGATATACCTCCCCAAAAGGGATAAAAAAGGGTTGAAAGTTTGGATTAATGCAGGGCCAAAAATGCTGATGCCAGAAAGTTGAAATTTGCACAGTAGGCTACTTATATAATGAGCACATTTTATTACGAGTTTTTTTTAGAAAATTCATCCCCTAAAGGGTTAAAAAGAGGGTTAAAGTTTGTATGGAGATGGCATACCTACTTACATTTTTCAGTGAGAGACTTGAAACTCTGTGATTAGATTTCGTCTCAAAATATAAGAAAAAGGGGTTTTTTATAATTCATCCACTAAAGGGGTTAAAACTGAGACATTTTGCAAGTGAGAGTCTTGAAAATTCGTTTTTGACTGATAATAATTATGTAATAAGAAAACTAATTTCAGCGTTTATTAATATACCTCCCAAAAGGGATAGAGAGGCGTTGAAAGTTTGAATTAAAGCAAAGTCAGGAATGTGTAGTGAGTATGGGGATGGCCTAAATTTTATGTTATCGACTTGAATCTTTGTCTTTAGATTTCTTATTAAAAGACATGCAAAGCGATTTCATGAAATACATCTCTTAAAGGGATTAAAAAGGGATGAAAGATTATATGGCGGTTGTGTTTTTTTAAGGGAGAATCTTGAAAGATCGTTTATTGACGGCTTATTGTGTAACGAGAAATCTAATTTCAACATTTATTGATATTCCTCGTCAAAGGGGCTTAAAAAGGGTTTAAAGTATACGTATAACACAATATAAAAAGCAACGGGGTTTTTATAGTACTCTAAATAAGTATTTTATTCGGTATTAAAGTAATTGCAAACAAAATAGAATTCTACGCGCACGAAGTCGCGGGCAAAAGCTAGTATAACAGTAGCTATATCCATATTGCAATGGCATAAGGTCTACTGATAGTCAGGTAAGTGTGGTGCTGTTTGTACCAACTCTGTATGTAGCACCCATCGTACATTTAGGTAGCATATTCGTATTATTAGATAACCCCATCATATCTGAAATAATACACAGTACAGGAAAAGAACTGAAATTCAAAAAAAAAATTCAAAAATTTATTCTGCAAGTAGGCCTCAAGGGCACTTTTACGAGTCAATAAGCATTACAGTAAAGCATTTGTATGTACAAACATTTACAATATATAGAAGTAAAATTATAATCTAAATGTTGATAATACAACAGCCAAAACCTGGGTAAAGAATATTAAAATAAATGTGTAATATGTGCAAGAGATGTATAGTCTCTATAGTTAAAAATAAATTAAGTGTGGGAGATGTAAAAGGTCCCCCCACGTCAAAATAAAATACGAATAAAATTTGGAGATGTAAAGGCTCCCCAAGTGTCAAAATAAAGACTGGAGATGTAAACGGTCCCCATTGTCAAAAAATAATACTAATAGGATTTGGAGGTGTAAAGGCCTCCAAACGTCAAAATATAATATATTTATGATATAAATACCACAAGTCATCAGACTGTTAAGTAAACAGTCTTAGATCTAATGCTACAGAATACATAACTAATATGTATCCAAAAAGTCAAAATTATAGAATCCAACAGAGATGTAAAGTGTCTATAGTTAATAATATGTACATTAAATTTGGAGATGTAAAAAGTCCCCAAGGTCAGAACAATAGCACAGTGTAAGGACTCTATACAGTGGACAAGGTTCATACAACCTAATCGTTCGGCGTCTTGGGTTGTCCGAAACTCAGGGCTGTCACAAATCTTTTGTGACATGTTTTAATTTTTTTTATCTTGCAACATCTGCTATTGAGATTTGTTTTTTTTTTGTTGTTATTTCTCGGAAAGTCAAATTGTAACAAAATAAAGATTGTACAAATCGGTACCTATTGCAAAAATCGGTGCCATCTTGGATTTTGTAAGATTAACTCCGATTTAGATAAAAATCGATATCTGACGCTCCGGTGGGGTCAATAACATGAATCTGGTGTCGAAATTGGAAGAAAAAGTAAAAACCGACGCCATCTTGGATTTTGTTAAATCAACTCCGATTTGGATAAAAATCGATATCTGACGATCCGGCGGGGTCCCTCACATGAATCCAGAGTGAAAACTGTAAAATATTGTAAAAACCGACGCCATCTTGGATTTTGTAAGATTAAGTCCGATTTGGATGAAAATCAATATCTGACTATCCGGCGGGGTTCTTAACAAGAATCCAGAGTGAAAACTGTAAAATATTGTAAAATTCGACGCCATCTTGGATTTTGTAAGATTAAGTCCGATTTGGATGAAAATCGATATCTGACTATCCGGCGGGGTCCTTAACATAAATCCAGAGTGAAAACTAAAATATTGTAAAAACCGACGCCATCTTGGATTTTTTAAGATTAACTCCGATTTGGATAAAAAACGATATCTGACGCTCCGGTAGGGTCAATAACATGAATCTGGTGTCAAAATTGGAAAAAAGTGTAAAAACCGACGCCATCTTGGATTTTGTTAAATCAACTCCGATTTGGATAAAAATCGATATCTGACGATCCGGCGGGGTCCCTCACATGAATCCAGAGTGAAAACTGTAAAATATTGTAATACAGAATACATATAGGAGAAAGAGCAAACTGGAAAGTACAAATCGTAAACCCTACGACAGTTTGCTTTACGGATGGCTCGAGAATGAGCACGACTCAACTCGCAGGAGCAGGAATAGTCATACCCAAGATGGAAAAAAAGATATCAATACCACTAGGCAGATTTGCTAGTGTGTTTCAAGCAGAAGTAAGTGCGGTAACGAGATGCGCACAAATTATCAAAGAAAACGGACAAAAGGCCGAACCGGTAGTAATCTACACGGACAGCCAGGCAACGTTAAAAGCACTTAAGAAGACATCGGTTACCTCCTCATTGGTGAAAGAATGCAAAAGGGAGTTGAACAGGATAGCAGCAGACAGGAAAGTAACAGTGGCCTGGGTACCGGGTCATCAAGGAGTCACTGGGAACGAAACGGCAGATGAGCTGGCAAGGGAAGGAGCGGCGATGGAACACATAGGCCCAGAACCAGTCCTACCAATATCAGCGGAAGTTACAAAGGGAGTAATAAACAGACTATTAGAGAGAGAAGCGGATAAAACGTGGAAAGAAGACCAAGCTGCAGGCAATCCAAGATGATGATCGAAGGTATAAGCCACAGGAGAACCAGGTATCTTCTAAAGCTAGGTAAGAGAAATCTAAGAATGGTGACCGGTATCATTACTGGCCACAACACACTGAATAGACATCTAAATATCTTAGGTATTAGCAGGGATCCATCCTGTCCGCACTGCGGTAGGGAGGAAACCAGCAAGCATGTGTTAGCAGAATGTACCATGTATGCGGCTACACGATATAGTATATTCGGCAAAGATACACTGCAGGATACCGAACTAAAGGATGTCAAACTTAAAGATGTCCTTCTGTTCTGCAGGAAAACGAGAAGATTTGAGGAAGAATGTAGTGTGGGAAGGCAGCCGGGACAGTAACCTGCAGCTCAAAACTCCAGGGAATTGGGCTGAATGAACGCGAGAAGTGTTCGATAGCCCGCCTGTGTCCGGCCGGGCGTCCCTACACTACATCTACATCTACATCTACAAAATATTGTAAAAACCGACGCCACCTTGGATTTTGTAAGATTAAGTCCGATTTGGATGAAAATCGATATCTGACTATCCGGCGGGGCCCTTAACAAGAATCTAAAGTGAAAACTGTAAAATATTGTAAAAACCGACGTCATCTTGGATTTTGTAAGATAAACTCCGATTTGGATAAAAAACGATATCTGACGCTCCGGTGGGGTCAATAACATGAATCTGGTGTCAAAATTGGAAAAAAAATTAAAAACCGACGCCATCTTGGATTTTGTAAGATTAAGTCCGATTTGGATTAAAATCGATATCTGACTATCCGGCGGGGTCCTTAACAAAAATCTAAAGTGAAAACTGTAAAATATTGTAAAAACCGACGTCATCTTGGATTTTGTAAGATAAACTCCGATTTGGATAAAAAACGATATCTGACGCTCCGGTGGGGTCAATAACATGAATCTGGTGTCAAAATTGGAAAAAAATTTAAAAACTGACGCCATCTTGGATTTTGTAAAATCAACTCCGATTTGGATAAAAATCGATATCTGACTATCCGGCGGGGCCCTTAACATAAATCCAGAGTGAAAACTGTGAAATATTGTAAAAACCGACGCCATCTTGGATTTTGTAGGGATTGCTCCGATTAGGATAAAAATCGATATCTGACGATCCGACGGGGTTCTTAACAAGAATATACAAAATCCAAGATGGCGTCGGTTTTTACAATATTTTAGTTTTCACTTTGAATTCTTGTTAACGACCCCGCCGGATAGTCAGATATCGATTTTTATCCAAATCGGAGTTGATTTTACAAAATCCAAGATGGCGTCGGTTTTTAATTTTTTTTTCCAATTTTGACACCAGATTCATGTTATTGACCCCACCGGAGCGTCAGATATCGTTTTTTATCCAAATCGGAGTTTATCTTACAAAATCCAAGATGACGTCGGTTTTTATAATATTTTACAGTTTTCACTTTAGATTCTTGTTAAGGACCCCGCCGGATAGTCAGATATCGATTTTCATCCAAATCGGACTTAATCTTACAAAATCCAAGATGAAGTCGGTTTTTACAATATTTTACAGTTTTCACTTTGGATTCTTGTTAAGGACCCCGCCGGATAGTCAGATATCGATTTTCATCCAAATCGGACTTAATCTTACAAAATCCAAGATGGCGTCGGTTTTTATAATATTTTACAGTTTTCACTCTGGATTCATGTGAGGGACCCCGCCAGATCGTCAGATATCGATTTTTATCCAAATCGGAGTTGATTTAACAATATCCAAGATGGCGTCGGTTTTTAGTTTTTTTTCCAATTTTGACACCAGATTCATGTTATTGACCCCACCGGAGCGTCAGATATCGTTTTTTATCCAAATCGGAGTTGATTTAACAAAATCCAAGATGGCGTCGGTTTTTAATTTTTTTTCCAATTTTGACACCAGATTCATGTTATTGACCCCACCGGAGCGTCAGATATCGTTTTTTATCCAAATCGGAGTTGATTTAACAAAATCCAAGATGGCGTCGGTTTTTAATTTTTTTTCCAATTTTGACACCAGATTCATGTTATTGACCCCACCGGAGCGTCAGATATCGTTTTTTATCCAAATCGGAGTTTATCTTACAAAATCCAAGATGGCGTCGGTTTTTACAATATTTTACAGTTTTCACTTTGGATTCTTGTTAAGAACCCCGCCGGATAGTCAGATATCGATTTTCATCCCAATCGGACTTAATCTTACCAAATCCAAGATGGCGTCGGTTTTTACAATATTTTACAGTTTTCACTTTGGATTCTTGTTAAGAACCCCGCCGGATAGTCAGATATCGATTTTCATCCCAATCGGACTTAATCTTACAAAATCCAAGATGGCGTCGAATTTTACAATATTTTACAGTTTTCACTCTGGATTCTTGTTAAGGGCCCCGCCGGATAGTCAGATATCGATTCGGAGTTGATTTAACAAAATCCAAGATGGCGTCGGTTTTGTCAATATTTTACTATTTTGACTGGATTCATGTTAGGGACCCGGCCGGATCGTCAGATATCGATTTTTATCCAAATCGGAGTAATCCTTACAAAATCCAAAATGGCGTCAGTTTCACAATATTTTAAAATCAACAATAAACTCTTCGCAGCCACAAATACTGATTTCCTGAGAAATTACAACGAACAAAATCACGTTCTAAAATGGCGTACCTCCCTAGGTTATAAATTCACCTATCAAAATACTATAACGTGACAGCCCCGAAAATAGACCTCACAATCTGTATGGAGTTTGTGAGGAAATCCCCCTCCGCCCGCTTCACCGCACACCCCCCATCGTTGCCCCGCAAATCGCCGGAGCTGACTCACTGTATAGAGTCCTTACACTGTGACAATAGTATGTAATAATACTAAATTAATTAAAATTAAATTAAAAAAATGGAGGTGTGGTTCTCCAAGTGTCAAAATATGATGTAACAGCCAGTAACAGCATCGCCTTGAGCATCATGCAAACCACTCCGGGACACTGCTAGCCTGCTAAGACAGCTTTTGAGACTTAATACTTGGCCATGGCTCCTTGTCTCCTAAGTAATCGTCGATTTTATAGTACCCCTTTTTAAACAGTGCATTCTTAATATATGACTTGAATGAAGTGAACGGCAAGTCCCATGCCTCCAAGGGTACTTTATTGTAGAATGCCACACAGTTGCCTGGAAACGATTTTTTTTACTTTCTGTAGACGACACTTGGGAACCACTAACATATTTTTATTTCGTGTATTAAAGCCATGGATATCAGAGAGCTTCTTAAAGGACTTTAAATTCTTATGCGTATACATTATAACATCTAGTATGTATTGTGAAGCCACAGTGAGAATATCAATTTCCTTGAATCGTTCTCTCACAGAATCACGAGTGCCCATATTATAAATATTGCGGACTGCTCTCTTTTGGAGAATAATACCGGTATTGCTTGAATACCGGTATTTTCTCCATGTTCTCCTAACTGTCCCAAGTTCTACGGGGACAGACACGGGCAGAGGCTGATAGCTAAATAAACAAATACACAGAAGATATTTAACATTTCGAAAATATATAGTCTATGGACTGACCTTTGAAGTCTGTGGACAGGTTGAAGATGGGCCGGGCCCACTCCGATATGAGCCGGCCGGCGCGCTCCCGGTTGGCCTTGGTCTCCTTCGGGTGCTTGTACAGGTACATCACCGCCTTGCCGATGCCGGACTGCTTCAGCAGGGACTTGTCTATCGACGGGAACTGGAACACGCACGAAACATCTATCGGGTTCTAAATAAATAATTTAATAAACCGGAGATTTTATCAAATTCGAACCCTTCATGACTTTTTGTTTTACATGGCTATCATGCGTATGTGTCCGGCAAGTTGAAATACGGAGTAATGTTGTGGGGAACCTCAGATTTACGTAATACATTAAATTGTACGTTTTGTCTGTTTATTTTTTTTTTCTTTTTTATACATGTATTCCGTTTTACTTTGTTTGTTTGTTAGTTTTTTACCCGCCGACAATTTAAAACATTTTTTTTTATGCTGTAGGGGGCAAACGAGCAAACGAATCGCCTGATGGTAAGCGATTAACGTCCTCCATGGACACCCGCAACACCAGAGGTGTCGCAAGTGCGTTGCCGGCCTTTAAGGTGGGAGTACGCTCTTTTCTTGAAGGTTTGAAGGTCGTATCGGTCCGGAAACACCGCTGGCGACAGTTCGTTCCACAGTCTAGCTGTGCGAGGCAGGAAGTTTCGGGAAAAGCGCACAGTTGAGGACTGCCAACCATCTAAATGGTGAGAGTGGAAATATTGTCGCATTTTTAGCAGGCAGGGCAGCGCGCGGTTGGGCATGGGCGCCAGCCAGTCGCACAGCACGTTGTGCTCGAGTATACTCACGTCCTGTAGCAGCTTGAGTATGGAGTCCCTGATGAGCAGGCAGGGCAGCGCGCGGTTGGGCATGGGCGCCAGCCAGTCGCACAGCACGTTGTGCTCGAGTATACTCACGTCCTGTAGCAGCTTGAGTATGGAGTCCCTGATGAGCAGGCAGGGCAGCGCGCGGTTGGGCATGGGCGCCAGCCAGTCGCACAGCACGTTGTGCTCGAGTATACTCACGTCCTGTAGCAGCTTGAGTATGGAGTCCCTGATGAGCAGGCAGGGCAGCGCGCGGTTGGGCATGGGCGCCAGCCAGTCGCACAGCACGTTGAGCGCGTTGTGCTCGAGGAACGCCAGCTGCAGGTCCTTCTTGATGAGCTGCGACATGGCTGCCTTCAGCATTGACACCTGGCCAAAACACGAGAAAGGATCTTAAAATGAATGTGGAAAAAACTTACAAGAGATGTTAAATTATGTTAAATACAAAATGTTCGATGTTAGAATGAGAAGTTGTTCTAGGTTTAATACCAAGTGACTCTTGTATCGGTATCCCGCCAATAGAGTAAATGCACTTGAAACAGATAGGCGGCCTGCCGCATCTGCCGCAGCAGCTAGACAGACAAGCCTACACACGGTACCTTCCTGACGGCGGGCTGGTTCTTCCTGTTGAGCTCGCGGTCCTGGTCGGCGGCCTGCCGCATCTGCCGCAGCAGCTAGACAGACAAGCCTACACACGGTACCTTCCTGACGGCGGGCTGGTTCTTCCTGTTGAGCTCGCGGTCCTGGTCGGCGGCCTGCCGCATCTGCCGCAGCAGCTAGACAGACAAGCCTACACACGGTACCTTCCTGACGGCGGGCTGGTTCTTCCTGTTGAGCTCGCGGTCCTGGTCGGCGGCCTGCCGCATCTGCCGCAGCAGCTAGACAGACAAGCCTGCACACGGTACCTTCCTGACGGCGGGCTGGTTCTTCCTGTTGAGCTCGCGGTCCTGGTCGGCGGCCTGCCGCATCTGCCGCAGCAGCTAGACAGACAAGCCTACACACGGTACCTTCCTGACGGCGGGCTGGTTCTTCCTGTTGAGCTCGCGGTCCTGGTCGGCGGCCTGCCGCATCTGCCGCAGCAGCTAGACAGACAAGCCTACACACGGTACCTTCCTGACGGCGGGCTGGTTCTTCCTGTTGAGCTCGCGGTCCTGGTCGGCGGCCTGCCGCATCTGCCGCAGCAGCTAGACAGACAAGCCTACACACGGTACCTTCCTGACGGCGGGCTGGTTCTTCCTGTTGAGCTCGCGGTCCTGGTCGGCGGCCTGCCGCATCTGCCGCAGCAGCTAGACAGACAAGCCTACACACGGTACCTTCCTGACGGCGGGCTGGTTCTTCCTGTTGAGCTCGCGGTCCTGGTCGGCGGCCTGCCGCATCTGCCGCAGCAGCTAGACAGACAAGCCTACACACGGTACCTTCCTGACGGCGGGCTGGTTCTTCCTGTTGAGCTCGCGGTCCTGGTCGGCGGCCTGCCGCATCTGCCGCAGCAGCTAGACAGACAAGCCTACACACGGTACCTTCCTGACGGCGGGCTGGTTCTTCCTGTTGAGCTCGCGGTCCTGGTCGGCGGCCTGCCGCATCTGCCGCAGCAGCTAGACAGACAAGCCTACACACGGTACCTTCCTGACGGCGGGCTGGTTCTTCCTGTTGAGCTCGCGGTCCTGGTCGGCGGCCTGCCGCATCTGCCGCAGCAGCTAGACAGACAAGCCTACACACGGTACCTTCCTGACGGCGGGCTGGTTCTTCCTGTTGAGCTCGCGGTCCTGGTCGGCGGCCTGCCGCATCTGCCGCAGCAGCTAGACAGACAAGCCTACACACGGTACCTTCCTGACGGCGGGCTGGTTCTTCCTGTTGAGCTCGCGGTCCTGGTCGGCGGCCTGCCGCATCTGCCGCAGCAGCTAGACAGACAAGCCTTCACACGGTACCTTCCTGACGGCGGGCTGGTTCTTCCTGTTGAGCTCGCGGTCCTGGTCGGCGGCCTGCCGCATCTGCCGCAGCAGCTAGACAGACAAGCCTACACACGGTACCTTCCTGACGGCGGGCTGGTTCTTCCTGTTGAGCTCGCGGTCCTGGTCGGCGGCCTGCCGCATCTGCCGCAGCAGCTAGACAGACAAGCCTACACACGGTACCTTCCTGACGGCGGGCTGGTTCTTCCTGTTGAGCTCGCGGTCCTGGTCGGCGGCCTGCCGCATCTGCCGCAGCAGCTAGACAGACAAGCCTACACACGGTACCTTCCTGACGGCGGGCTGGTTCTTCCTGTTGAGCTCGCGGTCCTGGTCGGCGGCCTGCCGCATCTGCCGCAGCAGCTAGACAGACAAGCCTACACACGGTACCTTCCTGACGGCGGGTTGGTTCTTCCTGTTGAGCTCGCGGTCCTGGTCGGCGGCCTGCCGCATCTGCCGCAGCAGCTAGACAGACAAGCCTACACACGGTACCTTCCTGACGGCGGGCTGGTTCTTCCTGTTGAGCTCGCGGTCCTGGTCGGCGGCCTGCCGCATCTGCCGCAGCAGCTAGACAGACAAGCCTGCACACGGTACCTTCCTGACGGCGGGCTGGTTCTTCCTGTTGAGCTCGCGGTCCTGGTCGGCGGCCTGCCGCATCTGCCGCAGCAGCTAGACAGACAAGCCTACACACGGTACCTTCCTGACGGCGGGCTGGTTCTTCCTGTTGAGCTCGCGGTCCTGGTCGGCGGCCTGCCGCATCTGCCGCAGCAGCTAGACAGACAAGCCTGCACACGGTACCTTCCTGACGGCGGGCTGGTTCTTCCTGTTGAGCTCGCGGTCCTGGTCGGCGGCCTGCCGCATCTGCCGCAGCAGCTAGACAGACAAGCCTACACACGGTACCTTCCTGACGGCGGGCTGGTTCTTCCTGTTGAGCTCGCGGTCCTGGTCGGCGGCCTGCCGCATCTGCCGCAGCAGCTAGACAGACAAGCCTACACACGGTACCTTCCTGACGGCGGGCTGGTTCTTCCTGTTGAGCTCGCGGTCCTGGTCGGCGGCCTGCCGCATCTGCCGCAGCAGCTAGACAGACAAGCCTACACACGGTACCTTCCTGACGGCGGGCTGGTTCTTCCTGTTGAGCTCGCGGTCCTGGTCGGCGGCCTGCCGCATCTGCCGCAGCAGCTAGACAGACAAGCCTACACACGGTACCTTCCTGACGGCGGGCTGGTTCTTCCTGTTGAGCTCGCGGTCCTGGTCGGCGGCCTGCCGCATCTGCTGCAGCAGCGCGGCGATGAGGTCGTCGTTGTCGTTGATGATGTCGATGTCGCGGCGCCGGCGCCGGCCCCTGCGCTCCTCGCGCTTGCGCGCCAACATTATCTCGAAGTCCGACATGCCGCCCGCCATCTCCTCCCTAACCACAATGTTCACATCGTTCATACAACCAGCCTTGGAGCTGTCCCGGTAACTACCGGCGGCCCTAAGGCAAGGTCAGGCTAAGTTTGCATCGATTGTTATTTTAAACGTCATCTTTTCATAGAAATTAATGAATAACGCTACACCCGTTACTAACCTGCCAATTCCATTTTTGAAAAACGCTTTTACTTATCTAACCATAGTAGGGAAGGCCAAGGGGGTATTTTTGTAGTAGCTCCAACGCGACAGTCTAACATAAGGGGAGATACCTTGTACCTTTTTAAGTACCTCCGCCGAATATGCGTTCGCTTATCGTAGCTTGGCCGCGAATGAGTTAATATCAGCGAACTTATAAAACATGGAAGACTAATAAGCTCTAAATAATGACCCCACAAAACGCACGCTACGCGAGGCGGGGCTTACACAGGCACGCCAGCGTGCCGTTTAGTATACAAATGGCCGTCAGCGATGTGGTCAGTTTGACAGATAACGTAAAATTTAATAATATATAATAAAAATGCCCTGTTGCGCTGTGAAATGGTGTCGAAGTCGCACGGATAAACACCACAAAAAAGATGGCATTACTTTTCATCTGTAAGTAGTTATTTTACATATTATTTTAAATTTCTTTGATCCGGGACAATTTTGTATGGGGATGGTGTTATGCCAACTTTTGGACAACCATTGAAATTATAATACAGGTATATATTTTTTATTATAATTAAATTAGTTACAATCCCGACGTATCAAACAAGTGAAATAAATAGTGTATCAGTGTAATCAGAATTTATATTTTTATGATTAAATATTAACATAGGTATTTTTCCAGATTTCCGACCAACCCTTATATAAGGGAAATGTGGACCAATGCCGTTAGATTAGAAAGGCATGATCGAACATGGCAACCGACCAAATCCACAAATATATGTACTTGACGCATAAAGGATTAACAAATTTAAAAAAGGGTTCAATCCCAATTTGTACGGTATGTTTTAAAAAAAATGTATACAACAATACGGAATACCTCAATGGCTCAGCTAGGGCTTTAAATAACCGGACTCCAAGTTTAAGATTTAGGTGTAGATAGTGTAGTGAAAGTCTTAGATAATATTTTATAATATCCATTTTATAAATATATGAAAATGTTAATGGCAAGAATTTTTTCATACTTGTTTTAGAATGAAATATTTTCGTACCTAATCATAGTTATTATTTTCTTTGGTTTACGCGTTTATTTACATTAATATATTGATTATGTCAATTGAATTATGCTGTTCAAAGCTTAACATATTTAACGACAGCAAGGGGCATTACCATATTCCTAAAATACGTATCTAAGGGTTCTTATAATTGCCTGTAACTTCATGGACAAACAAAATCTCTTTTTTTATCTGATATATTTTGTGACTAAACACACCCACCCATGAATTTAAGAGTACGTTTGACCATATACCAGGTTATAAAAATGAGATAGCGAATAATTAGCACGGTTGCGGTATTATGGACGTTACAATATTATTCATATTAATTACATATATTAATAATCCTACAGCAAACCAACGAGATCAATAAAGTAAGTTATCTTTAGAATTCGCGTTAGACCCGTTTGATAATTATGTTTAAATATGTGTTCAAATCGCGAAAGTTTTAAATGTTATAAGTTATCTTTGTTTATTGAAAATTTGATTAAAATTTATCACAACAAAAATATATCATGTTAAACTTGCTCTTTATTGCATTACACCGTCTACTAACAATACGTTTGCAATGTCACAGTTGTTGTGTCATCAATAAGTGTCAGCGCTCAGACCAATCCCACCGCACCATATTGACGTTGGCCAATGATATTTTGAGATATTTGAGTTATGAAAACCGACTGAAAATTTTGACGAGTTGGATTGGCAGCGTACCGTGCATGCGCATATCGAGTGTTTACCCCGTTTTATGTTGACAATTTGTTTGAAGCTCCTCTTCCATGTTTTATAAGTTCGCTGGTTAATATAGGTTAGATCTTGTCGAAAATTCTCGTATGTGTTAGTTTAAGGTATAGTGGATAAAATTACTTATTAAAAAGTGTCCATTTCAAATTTTGAACGATTTGAGCCAAACGTAAGGGAGTGGTAGGGTCCCACAGATGCACCAAAAAAAAACGTTACCTTGACTTACTGAGTGCGGTAGATTTTTTATTTATTTCGTAGGACTAGTTGCCCAACCTGTACATCTCTGTGATCTGACATAATCGAGTATTTCGACTACGTGATTATTTTTTTGATATTAAAAAATTCTGTAGTGTGTAGGCGCCCCACCAGTAAAATGAAAACATCATATAACCTTTTATTTTGCTTATAATTTAATCTTTAGATTAAAATAGTTCCCCGTGACGCTCGAGTTACTACACATTTTAGCATCTTAACCTCCCCTACTACATGGATACATAACTAGCGATGGAATGACATATAAATTCGAGACTTCTTTGCGCTGTTAATGGCGTAAATAATTAAAGTAGCCGTGGAATCACGGATACTACCGTGAAATCGTACAATTATGTATATTTATTGACGATGTCATGCCTTTATTGCTCATTAAATTCCATCCAATATATAGTGTCGGAATGATAAGGACACATTTTACACAGAACGGTAGGGTCAAGTGGAGCATAAAAGGGACACAAAAGAGTAATTGCTGTTTGCCTCATGTTTCTACCAAAGTAAAGTTTTAAAAAAAGTAGTAAAATAAATGCAGCAACAATACCAACATGACGCCAGCACCATTACTCGCAGAAGCGGCGTACTCTTTGTTCGTACAGACACCTGCAATACTATAGGACTCTATGAAGGCTGCAAAATAATCTGACACAGTCTTGTTTGTACCGCCATAAGAGCGTGTCACATATTTTTGCGGCCTTCATAGCGTCATATACTATTGCTGGTGACTGTACAAACAGCTTCATATTCAACTGACCACCGATAGACTACAGTCAATCGTTCCAGGGCATTTTCTCGAAACAGATCCAAAAACTTTTTTCAAAATCAGGTAAATTTAATGTTCTCCTACGTGGGTCACTCGAAAAGTTTTGAGATACAAAAAAACTAAACACAAAATAAACACTATTTATTTTACATTTTATCAAAATACTCTCCATCGTTCTTTATACAAAGTTCCATTCGTCTAAACCAACTTTGGAAACACTTTTGCCAGTCTTGATCGGATAGGTCAGAAATCGCTCCTTCATAGGCAGCCACGGCTTCTTCGGCACTCGAAAAAAACTTGCCTTTTATTTTTTGCTTCACTGTTGGGAACAAAAAGAAATCGCAGGGAGCCAAGTCAGGGCTGTAGGGTGGATGAGGCAAGGTTTCAACCCCAGTTTCTGCAATAAACGCCTTTGTTCTGAGGGACGTATGTGAAGAGGCGTTGTCGCGATGCAGCATGATTCCCCGAAGTCCAGCCTTTGGTCTCCTCTCCCGCACTGCTTGGAAAACTTGCGGCAATGCTACTGTAGTGTACCATTCCGTGTTAACAGACCTATGATTTTCCAGCACTGAAGTCGACAGATGTCCCCCCCGAGAAAAAAAACTAGCCACCATTTTTTTGCCTACGTTTCGAGGTCTTTGTAATTTTGTTCGTAACTTGCCCTCTGAGAACACCCATACTGACGACTGCCGCTTACTTTCCGGATCATATTGATAAATCCATGTTTCGTCACCAGTAATGATTTCAGAAACACGTTTTGATGTTCCGTTTTCGAATTTTAAACGCATTTCATGACACCAATCCACACGAGCCTGTTTCTCAGTTCCGGAGAGCAAACGCGGGCTCCAACGGCAACAAAGCTTCCTTACTCCAAGATGTTGATGTAGGATGATATTAACACTCCCCGAACTAATGCCTAGGATCTTCTCGATGTCCGTGTATGTAATTCGTGGGTCTTCTCGCACTAACATTTCAGTAGTCCATACGTTTTCTGAAGTTACTGCTGTTTGAGGGCGACCACTTCTGTGTTCATCTTCGAGGTTGGTTTTGCCCCTTTTAAATTCACTAAACCATCTAAAAACAGTTGCCCGGGATGGAGCAGAGTCTCCTAATGCCGATTGTAATCGCTGCAAAGTCAGTTGTTCGGTTAAACCAAATTTAAAATCGTAATATATCATAGCACGAAAATGTTCGCGGTTCAGCTCCATCGTTTCAAAGAAAACCCACGGAAAACGTTGTAGCAAAACAACTGGAATAACTAATCTATTTTTGAAATTAGAGTGTACTGGATACTAGTGTTCTATTTTTAAATAAATTTGCTTTTTAAAAACATATAACATGGGTGCGTTCCATTTTCAAATTTCGAGCATCTCAAAATTTATCGAGTGAGCTACGTACTCATAATTACGAGCTCGTTCGATCCCACTAAAAGGAAAAAAAGAGTCCCAATTTAATTTTTCCATTTCGTTACCATTTTTCAAACACTTTGTACAGCGGTTACAAAATGGAAAGTACGTAAAACCTTAGAAAATTGTGAGACCCTTTTTCTTTGACGTAATTTTTTTCTCTTAGATTAAAAGAGGTCGTTATTCTGAGTAAAAAAACATTAAATTTACCTAACTTAATTTTTTTGGATCTCTTCTCGCGAAAATGCCCTCCAATCACAAATGACCCGCCAACAGTATTGGTTTACTTGTTTACTTTATTGATTGTAGGTATTGTCATATGGAATTTTATGTTCTGAAATAAATTATTTGAATTTGAATTGGTAGCTAGTAGCTACAACAGGCACTCACGTCTTGGAGTCGGGCGCGATCTCGTCGTCGGAGGAGTCCTCCGCGGGCGCGGCTCCCCCCGCCGCCCGCGCCCCCTCCGCCTCCCCCTCCCCCTCCCCCGCCGCCGCGGGCAGCGCCCCGTCCTCCCCCTCATCGTCGCTCGCCAGCCGCACCGTGCGACGTTTCTTCGCATCTAAACAACAAAATGTATGTTACATTCTACTGTTCTTCAGCAGTCATCAGAATAGGGATGACGACTAGAAAAAACTATTATTCTAATTAGTCCGTCAGAAAGATTATCCAAAATTATTAGACACATATTTTTTCCTTTTTCAAGATAACTAAAATTGACGAATATGAAGAGCGTCAAAGTTCCGTGGTGGGGGCTGGTTACGTCACACGTAACGTAAGTAAGAATTGTACCTAGCTGTGACGTCACGCGAAACTTTGAAGCTCTGTATTTCCGTCATTTTTCATTTAATAATCTAACAGACGGACTAATTAGATTTTTTTGTCGTCTAGCCTATTCTTTGCATGCTCTCGCTGTGTCTGCATTAATTTAAAAAAGTGTTAGCAAGACTTCATACAGGTTTGAACCTGTATTCTTCCTCCTTTCCTTCCTGTATTTGCTCTTGAGAGCGTACTCTGCGGAAACTATAGATAATCGCTTACCATCGGGCGATACGTCTGCTCATTTGTCCTACTGAATAAAAAATGGTGGACTATAAGAGCCCAGGTATCTACACCTAACGCCTTTCGAGTCGTGTTGTAAACGCACGCGCAGCGCCAGCGAACAACGGAATACAGTTTGTTGCTCGGCGTGCCCGGGCTCTTATCTCTATACATGTATAAGATGTATAATGTATAAGATGCTAACAAATTAGTCACAGATATTTATACCGCTGATAGTACTCGGTTCTCGGAGTAAATTTAGGTATGAAGCATCATAAGTTGAAATAACGGCTTCAAAAGGTTTAAATAACGGCCTCCTAGCCTAGTTGGTAGTGACCCTGCCTACGAAGCAGGAGGTCCCGGGTTCGAAACCTGGTCAGGGCATTTATTTGTGTATTTATCACGAATATTTGTTCCTGAGTTATGGACGTTTTCTATGTATTTAAGTATTTATATGTATCTGTCTATTATATTTATATACATCGTCGCCTAGTACCCATAACACAAGCCTTATTGAGCTTACCGTGGGACTAGGTCGATTTGTGTAAGATTGTCCCATAATATTTATTTATTTATTTAATATTTATAATATAGTAAACAAAGCACTTGCCTGCGCGCGGCGAGCCCGACCCCGAGCGGGAGCGAGAACGAGACCTGCAACCAATCGTACGGTCATGTACAATAAGAATAAGAATAATCTTTATTGACTTAAAACCTAATACAAATATGTAATATTTCACAATACGCTAACACCTCAACAGTTACTTATGTATTAGGTTTGAAACAGTTTCACCAGAACTGACCCTCTGTCTCCCGAACTAGGCGGATGCCTGTGACTCGGAAGTCAGTGATTCCACCGAGAAGATGAGTTGACATGATTTGTATGCTTAACTATAAAAGGTTTTTGGAATGATCATTATACAAAGAAAAATAAAAAATATAAATAAACACTTTTTACCATTATACTAGGGAAACAGCGGACAATAGGGTAACACCAAAAATATGCAATTAGATTCAATGAGATTATCGCATTCACAATACAAAGTCTTAAAGGTACAGTCACTCACCTAGATTTGGACTTGGCAGAGCCCGAGCGAGAGCCAGACTTCGACCTCGATCTCGACTTAGATCTCGACCGGGACTTGGAGCGCGATCTGGACTTAGATCTCGAGCCGGAGCGCGAGCGAGAGCGGCTGCCCGAACCTGAGCGGGACCGGGACCGCGACTTGGAACGGGACCGAGATTTAGAGCGAGATCGGGACTTGGAGCGCGATCCGGACTTGGAGCGGGATCGAGACTTAGATCGGGACTTGGAACGAGACTTTGAACGGGATTTGGAACGGGATTTGGAACGGGACTTAGATCGAGATGCGGACTTGCGACCGGCGGATTTGGACCGCGATCGGCTCTTTCTTTCGACCTCTGAAATACGAAATATGTGTTAATCATTCGTAACCCACGCCTGCGATTACGGGGTTACTACTATACTTTGATCCCCAATAAGTACCTCCTTCCCTAACACCCCCTACATTAGAGCCCGCGAATTACGGGGCGATGTAACGAAGTGTTTCAATTTTCAACTGACGTGGGAGTAGCAAGAGTTAAGGGAATTGTTAATAATATTATATATTGGCTAACAAAGGAAAATTTACATAAAACGGTTCTACTATATTTATGCGCGGTTAAACATGGTGCTCGAATAGCTCGTTCGAATAGAATGTTTCAAAAATAAAAATGGCGGCAAATTAAACTGTATTTTCCTAAAAACTATTATTTACCTAGTAGTTATATTAATTTTAATATTTCCCTACATTGTTTGAGAAAAGCATTATACAATCCTCGGCAGGAACAGGGATTGCAGGACTACTTTTACTCGTCCAGCTATCCCATGCTTCACAGACTCTGCAGTAATGTACTATTATTTAATGTATGTATGAGAGAAGAATAAAAGGTGGTTAAAATGACAACTCACGTGTAAAGGTAGGCGACTCCGGCCTGTCTCCCGCATCGTCGATCTCCATGCGCTGCGGGGAGCCCGAGCGGCTGCGCGAGCCCGACTTGGCACGCGAGCCGCTGCGCGACCGAGACTTCCTTGGCGAACCGCTTCGGGACCGAGACTTTCTTGGCGAACCGCTTCGGGACCGAGACTTCCTTGGCGAACCGCTTCGGGACCGCGACTTTCTTGGCGAACCGCTTCGGGACCGAGACTTCCTTGGCGAACCGCTTCGGGACCGAGACTTCCTTGGCGAACCGCTAAGAGACAGCGACTTCCTTGGCGAACCGCTACGGGACCGCGACTTCTTTGGCGAACCACTACGGGACCGCGACTTCTTTGGCGAACCGCTTCGGGAGCGTGACTTCCTTGGCGAACCGCTTCGGGAGCGTGACTTCCTTGGCGAACCGTTTCGGGAGCGTGACTTCCTTGGCGAACCGCTAAGGGACATCGACTTCCTTGGCGAACCGCTTCGGGACCGCGACTTCCTTGGCGAACCGCTTCGGGACCGCGACTTCCTTGGCGAACCACTTCTAGAGCGAGACTTAGCCCGAGACCCGCTTCTAGAACGCGACTTGTCCATTGGAGATCCACTTCGCGAGCGACTCTTAGCCGGCGAACCACTTCGAGATCGCGACTTGGCGGGCGAACCGCTCTTCGAGCGCGATTTGCGCGGCGAACCACTTTCGTTCATTGGAGAGCCACTCCTGGACTTGCGGTCTCCGGCATCAGAGCGCGCGGAGCCGCTGCGGGACCGCGACGAGCGCGAGGACCGCGACCGGCTGCGGGACTTAGACTTGCGGCTGGCTGCCGAGCCACTGCGACTTCGGGACTTTGACTTGGACTTGCGGCTGGCGGCAGAACCGCTGCGGCTCCGAGACTTGGACTTGTGGCTCGCGGCGGAACCGCTGCGGCTGGACGACGACGATGCGGAGCGCGAGCGGGAGCGGGACTTCGCCGCAGACTCCACCTGGCGTAATGTCACGATTTTGTCACGATGAAGGCACACATTTCAAACAGACTCTAGGTGACTAAACAGACTCTAGGTGAATATGGAACCCTAAAAGTATTATCCATCATGAATTAATGAAAATACATGAGATTGCAAATAACTCAGTTTTAACTCTTTAGTACCAAAATTAAAAACGATGTTTAATGTTTTCTTAAGGAAACTGTAAGTCTTGTTTTATTTTAAGTAATAGCTCCAGTGTTATATATAACTATAAAAGACTGTTTGTTTCTTCATTCAATAAATTAAATTAAATTGCAACAAATTCGATACCTCCTCTTATGGAAACTTGGATCTGAATAACATTTGGTGTCAGGCAATTAAAACAAAGCTCAGCCATGTCCAGCTTTTATGGTTCTGATCAGGCACATTAATATATTTCTTTGGCTATTTGTGACTTTTATCTGGCTACTTACCAGCAGCCTTACAATAAAGCTATTGCTTTTGAGTAGAGTATCTAGATTGTAATATAGTGAACCCTAAAAGTGCCCTTGAGGCAAAAAATTGAATTTTTTTTGAATTTTGAGCCCCACTTAAGCCAATTGTCAAATTTAATAATTAAAAAATTTACCTTGACATTTCAAACAACAGATTAAAATTCCAACACACAGATCTGTGTTATACACAGACAAGAGGTTAAGGTATTATAACGCTTTTAAGCCACATTTGTACGCATTTCCAATATCGCATTTGTTAAATGCTTTTAAGTCAATAAATCTGCATATATCTGAAGAAATTCAAGGTGTCTGTCTGTGTGTGTGTAATGAATAAATTTGGATACTTACAGACTTACTCCGGGAGCGCGAGCTGCGACCGCCTGCAACACATAATTAAATGATAGAGTTTTAGCCAATCTCACAGGATAATAAGTCCTACGTAGCTTTATAGGTAATCTACACATGTACAAAAATTCAATCATGTTAGCTAATTGGTTTTAGTGTGAAAGAGGAACAAATATCCAAGTATCAAAACATACAAACTTTAATTAATTAATAAGCCTTTATTTCCATTAATATACAAAGTTTTACATAACGTTTACTTAGTTTTATTTTGTCTATTTAATGGGCAGTCCATAATTGGAAGAAGGCCTCCTCCATCTTGTGCCATATGTCCCTGTCGGCAGCTATTCTTGGCCATGTGGGCCCTGCTACTTGGATGATGTCGTCGCACCATCTGCGGCGCGGGCGACCTCGTGGGCGCTTATCCTCGCGTGGCCACCAGTGTAGCACCCGTTCACTCCATCTGTTATCTTTTATTCGTGCCACATGACCTGCCCATCTCCACTTTGTTCTACAGGCTACTTCTGCAACACATTTCAATTTTGTATTCTTCCTTATTGTAATACTTTTTATTCTATCCTTCAGTCGTAAACCCAGCATACTTCTCTCAATCGACCTTTGGATTACTTGTAAGTTGTGGATAATATTTTTTGTTATTGCCCAGCTCTGACAACCATATAATACAACGGGCAGTATGGTGTTGTCAAACACTTTTTTCTTAAGGCCGTCCCCTATCCCAATGACCTCGGCGATTTGAGCTTTCTTCCCCTCCCGCTTCCTTTCCTCACCGGTTATACAATACGTCAATAAGCATAAGTCGTCACCTAGAAAGAGCTGTTTGTACTAGGACGCAACCCTATAAACTAGTAGTGCCATCTTACACGACTGGCCCCCGTCGCCCGCGCAGGCATCTCGAGCCGGCGTTTTCGGAAAAATGCGTGTAATAGCTTTTTTCTCGAAAAGTACAAAACCAATCCAAAAATCAGTCGATGCGTTTAAAGTAAACATAAATATATACTGCTTGTCTTAGTTTCTTGTACTTACGACGCATAATAAGGGAGTAGATACAGATTTAAGGTAGAAAAAAGGGTTTACGGTAAAAAAAAATTCTCTTGATGTATTATGTTTTTCGACATTTTTTTCAAGCGTTATGCTTGGAGCTGAACAAAGCCTATTCACTTTAAAAACAGTGAAATATGCCGGGTAGCCCCTTAAGTGATAGTGGGAGGTTGCTTTTAAATATGTGTTTAAGAGACCAGTATTTACCCCACGACTTTTTTAATCGGCATTTTACTTCTAACATAGTTCGAGCCTGTAAGGAAATGTTTTGGCCCAGATAGGTGTATTCATTCACATATGTTAGAGTATGGTTGTCAATATATAATGGTCTGTGTTCTCCATTAGTCATGATACAGGTTTTGCTCATATTCATTTGTAGTCCACATTTTAGGCTTTCGACTTGAAGGCTCTGTAACGTTGTTTCCAGGTCATGGTGGTTCTCACTTAGGATAACTATGTCATCCGCAAAGCGGAGGTGGTTTAGGTATTCCCCATTTATTCTTAGACCTAGTTCTGTCCAGTCTAGATTTCTAAATACTTCTTCCAGTAATGCTGTGAACGGGTTCGGGGAGATGGGGTCACCTTGTCTCACCCCTCGCAATATGCATTAATAAAACAACAAGAATTATAAGCATCAGTAGTACTAGCATTGAAAAAGTCTGGAAGAAATCCGATTTGTTCCTAGACGACTCGTTTTTTTCGGATTCTTTAGGAAAAATCAATGAAAGTTTCCACTCTAATTTTTAACTCTAAATCAATGCATATTAGGTCTAATTTACACCTACAACAGGGCTACATCGATCAAATTGAGGAAGAAACAATTAAAACAGATGAAAGGAGTGACAGTCATCATCATTTCAGCCGAAAGACGTCCACTGCTGGACATAGGCCTCCCCCAAAGATTTCCACAATGACCGGTCCTGCGCCACCCGCATCCAGCGGACTCCTGCGACCTTCACCAGGTCATCAGTCCACCTTGCGGGGGGCCTACCCACGCTGCGCCTTCCGGTACGCGGTCGCCACTCGAGAACCTTTTCGCCCCAACGGCCATCGGTTCTACGTGCAATGTGCCCCGCCCACTGCCACTTAAGTTTAGCGATTCGGAGAGCTATATCGGTTACTTTGGTTCTGCTGCGGATGGTCTCATTTCTGATACGATCTCGCAGAGAGACTCCTAGCATAGCTCTCTCCATCGCCCTTTGGGTGACTTTGAGCCTTCTTATGAGGCCCATTGTAAGCGACCACGTTTCAGTACCGTATGTCATCACTGGCAACACACACTGATCGAAGACTTTCGTCTTCAGGCACGGCACTGCGGAATATTGGACGAAAAGATGTGTCGCAGCTTCCCGAACGCTGCCCAACCGAGTCGGATTCGACGATTAACCTCTTTCTCGAAATTGGACCTACCTAACTGGACAGTTTGTCCAAGGTATATATAATCGTCTACAACTTCGAGTGTAAAGTCTCCGATTGTCACTGGAGTTGGTGCTACATGGATATTCGACATGATTTTCGTCTTATCCATGTTCATCTTAAGACCAACTCGCCCGGAGGCTCTACTGAGGCTAACAAGCATCGTACTTAAATCTTCCATGGTCTCAGCCAAGGCTACTATATCGTCAGCAAATCGAAGGTGAGTCAGGTACTCGCCGTTTACATTGATGCCTAGCCTTCTCCAGTCCAGAGTCTTGAAAACGTCCTTCAGTGCAGCGGTAAACAGCTTAGGAGAGATGACATCTCCCTGCCTGACTCCCCGCTGCAGCAGAATAGGCTTCGAGTTCTGGTCTTGGAGTCGGACTGACATAGTGGCGCTCTCGTACAAACACTTCAACACTTCGATATAGCGGTAGTCTACTTGGCACCGTTGGAGAGATTGTAGTACCGCCCAGGTTTCGATCGAATCAAAGGCTTTCTCGTAGTCCACAAACGCTAAACAGAGGGGCAGATTATACTCCTCGGTCTTCTGTATAACCTGACGAAGCGTATGAATGTGGTCTACGGTACTAAAGCCTCTTCGGAAACCGGCTTGTTCGGGAGGCTGGAAGTCATCAAAACGACGACGACGCAACGGAGCCACGCTGTTACGTCGCCTAAATATTAGTTAGTTAATTATGTTTTAAAATTTGTTTTTCATGACGATGTTTACATTTGTTTTTATGTTTGTATTTGTCTTAGTTTCATGACGCATTGGCGTATGCTGTAATGTCGTGTTAACTTATTGAATAAATAAATAAATAAATAAATAAATAAATAAATCAAGCCTGCGTGCGAGACGATTCGTAATGACTCTTGAAAACAGCTTATAGACATGGCTCAGAAGTGAGATGGGTCGGTAGTTCTTCAGTAAGGCGTTGTCGCCTTTTTTGAAGAACAGTACCACCACACCTCCGCTCCATGCCTTTGGCGTTTTCCCTTCTAGTAAGACGGAATTGAACAACTTCTGAAGGGCCGTAAGGACCGGTTTACCACCCGCCTTCAGAAGTTCGGCTGTATTTCCTCTCTTTACCAGGCGCCTTGTTGTTTTTGAGCTGTTTAAGAGCCATACTAATCTCGTACAGGCTGATGTCCGGGATGTCTTCGGTATAGTGTCGGGCCAGTCTAGCTCTAGGGTCTTCCGCCAGACCAACTTCGGGTGACAGTGAGAGTGACATTATTTACTTCTTAAAAAACCCGAAAACTTCGGGAAACAACCGAAAGTTTCATTAAGTTATGAAAAAAATATTCAATTTTTTCTGACATTTTCAACGCTAAGTAGTACACTACTGATACACTAGAATTACCACAAGTTACCTTATTTACCAGTACAAGAGGTTATTATTATATGCTTTGTAACATATTTATCAATACTGTATTGCACAGATTTACATGGCTAATGTTTGCTCCAAACACTTCAATGATATCATATAAATATATATATCATATCACCATATTTAGTAATTATTTCTTTTTTTTTTTTTAATACTACGGCGGTGACAAACAAGCATACGGCCCGCCTGATGGTAAGCGGTCACCGTAGCCTATGGACGCCTGCAACTCCAGGGGTGTTACATGCGCGTTGCCGACCCTTTAAAAACTTTAACACTCCTTTTTTGAAGAACCCCATATTGTAGTCCTTTGGGAAAACAGTGGCAGGGAGCTCATTCCACAGCCGGAGCGTCCGCGGGAGGAAGTTCCTCTTAAACCGCACGGTACGAGACCATTTAGGCTCCAGGGTATGCGGGTGAACACCCTGCCGACAGCGAGCGGTGCGGTGGTAGAATGCAGCCGTTGGCATCATATCAAACAATTCCTCGGAGCACAATCCATTGTACAAGCGATAGAATACACATAAGGAGGCGAAGTCTCTCCTTAGACTTAAGGGTTCGATATCGCTCGTGAGTTTGGGATCGTTGACAATTCGGACAGCACGTCTTTGGATCGAGTCAAAGGGGCCCAGCTGGTATCCAGGTGCTCCCGCCCAAAGATGGCAGCAATACTCCATATGAGGCCTGACTTGAGACTTGTATAATAACAGTCTTTGCCCCGGAGAGAAGTATTGCTTAGCTCTATTGAGCACACCGAGCTTTTTGGATGCCAGCTTGGCTTTCCCTTCCAGGTAGCTATGGAATTGGACGTCACTGGAAATGTCAACACCCAGGATCCCAATACTCTCTGACATGGTAAGGACTGTGTCTTGGAATTGTGGGACCACAGTAAATGGGGTTTTTTTAGCGGTGAACGCGCAAACTTGTGTCTTAGTGGGGTTAAATCGGACAAGATTTTCCTGGCCCCACAGTGAGATATCAGAGAGAGCACTCTCGATGTCTGACACAAGCTTTTCACGACTCTCTAACACAACGGGACGAGGGATGTTAGCACGGCCTGTGTAATAGGCATCCCCAGTACTGTCCCATTTCATCACTATTTTGGACACGCTTTACGAAGAGATCCATATCTGGGAATATTTTTAATTTAAAACCACATTACCTCCCTATTGTGACGCCTATTATTGTCTTACGCACTTACTTGACTTATTTGAATGCTCATAAAAATGCTTATACCCTACGGCACTTTTAGACATGATTTACGACACCAACACAGGTATCTATAGATAAAAGCATCGCCTAGTTAAGTAAACCTAATGCATCAGTGCATTGTTTAACATTCTAGAAATACAGGAGAGGTTATGTGCATACCGAAAATAAAACAATAACATACCCGTGTCCACGTCCATTGTAGATCTAACTATTCACACGTCGATCTCTGGTTATATCTTAGAAATTACACCATTAAATAGTAATTTCACGCGTTTGAATAATAAAAACGAAGCATTTTTCGCTTTTACATTAACCGATTTGACCAAGATTTGACATGTAGAAAAATAACGCCGATTATTGCCAATTTACATGTCCACAAAGTCACAGATAAAATCGTCAAAATGGTGTTCTTGCCGAAAGACAGAATTTTTCTCAGTGGTTTCTCTATGTTCTTGAATAGCTTGGCTGACGTTTCAATATGTAATTTTATGGGTGCCACTAATCCGCATCCCGCGAAAAGGCAGCCCAATAATCGGCGACCCAATAATTGGCGACCACGATGTACATGGATTATTGGGTCGCCGATTATTGGGCTGCCTTTTCGCGGGATGCGAAAAAAGTCGGTTCTGGCTGTTAGGTCCCAGTTCTACCTAACACTCCTCCTCGCTTCGCTCGTCGTCGTACCTAAACCGACCTGCCTTAACATTCGATCTAAGGAGTCTGTATAAAAAGCAGACAAATAATCGGCAGCCCAATAATTCGTGTCCATTGTTTTGGTTTTGGATTATATGGTTGCTGATTATTGTACTGTAAAAACTGTGGCTTCGGATTATTGGCCCGCTACCGAGCTTGTCCGATCCGATAAAAGGCAGCCCAATAATCGGCGACCCAATAATTGGCGACCACGATGTACATGGATTATTGGGCTGCCGATTATTGGCCCGCTTCGAGATTACTCGACCCAAGAAAAGGCAGCCCAATAATCGGCGACCCAATAATCCATGTACATCGTGGTCGCCAATTATTGGGTCGCCGATTATTGGGCTGCCTTTTCGCGGGATGCAGATTAGTGGCACCCGTTGACTTTGACTTGACAGAACTTGCCCAGCTAACCAGAAAATCTTTGTTATTGTTGTTCTCAACTTTACTCAGCTCAGTATTTCTGAGATGTAATAATATTCTATAAAAAACAGTAAAATAATGGAGGAAGAGAACCATTTACCGTTGAAGCGGGTGGAGCTGTCGCTGTCCAAATTCAACGACGTTGCGATCCCTCACCACTTGGAATTACTGAGGCAGCACAAGGCTAACATAATCAAGGTATTGTCTGACCTTATTCCGAGGTATTTCAGGTCAGAAGCTCTGCATCGCAATATCGTCGGTCTAGTATCAGCTTGGGAACAAAAGGAACGCTGTACGACTAATTTTTGATAGAATCTAGTGCGTAATATTTTTTGTAGAGTGACGTCGTTTGGGTAAAAATAAACTGAATTACAAAAGTATTCGCTTCGAGAGTTTCCCGAGCTTACTGTTGACGCGTGTGTTACACAATCTCTTGGCTTTGTGTTCAAACAACCCATACTGTGCATATTTAATGTACTTATATTTTGTACAGGTGATAGTAATTTATTCAAGGCCATTTCTCATTCTTTTAAACATTTTGTAATTAAATGTAAATAAGAGCTTAACCATCCCACAGAACCACTTTCCAAATAGTTAAAATATAAACTAATAGAGACTGACACACAAGAAAATATAAGACTAATAATGGAGTCAGGTTACAGATTAAATCAGGTAGTAGTTTACCAAGACACATTTAATTCTATTTTATACACCATGTCTTACACATTTTTAAAAATGGGTGCCCTCTATTTGGCATAATTTGTTTTTGGCATAACTTTTATCATAACAGACTTGGCATAATCTATTTTGCTTTATGGTAGATAGTACCATGTGCATAACAATAAAATAGTCACTGAGCTAAGCCACGGACAGACACACAGACATGGCGAAATTATAAGGGTTTCTAGTTGACTATGGAACCTGAAAAAGAACAAACATGCTAATCGTTTGTTCTGAGTTAAAGAGGCATATTTTTGATACAGAAAGGCTAAATAGCATTGTTGCCATTCTATCGACTATCTGTACTATCACTCAATGTACCCTTTTTGCACTTGCTTAGAATGTGACAGCCATCAGCATCACTGACTAATGTGATAGCTCGAACATGCATATTAGGGTAGCAGCATATTTTAAAAAAAAATGCTTTATTTCAGACTAATTGCTGTCCATATTTTGTTAGTAGGTAAAAGGTAACTTAAAATTTAACTTATAACTATGGTTAACTCATATAACTATCTTAGGTGCTAAACTTAAATGCAGAGAGGACCAGTGCCTTATCAGGCCACTGTCCCATCTGTCGGCCACTACGGCCAGGAGGCTGTGGCAGCTGTCCCGCACTCTGCGGAGCGTCGCGGCGCAGCGCTTGCGCAGTGTAGCGTGGAAACCGTCCACGTGCGCGTCCGCGAACATCCCCGAAGCAATGCAATATTGAGGCAGCCGCAACAGAATCCTGAACGCGTCATTGTACTCTACACGCAAGGCGTTTATACGGCGCCCGTTGCGTGTACCTCGTCCACAAGCTAGAGATATAAGACAAGGTTGTCTGGAAGAGATCGCTCTTTAGCGATAAGACCGCCTGTCGTTTGCCTCTTTTTCTTGTGTAATCTTTACCAGATTGTGTTATGTTTGTCGTTTTGAGGTGTAATAAAGAGTTATTGTATTGTCGTATAAGACTAGTGAGCTGGAAGACGTAATCAGAAACGATGTTGATGGGTTGATGTGTGATGCATAGCATGAAGAAGCGGGGCAGTACGCGGCGGTGCGGCGCGAGCAGGCGGGCGCGGCGCGCGCGGCGGCGCGGCTGCGCGCGCTGCTGGCCGAGCTGGCGGCGCTGCGCGCGCGCGTGCGCGAGCCCGACCGCGCCGCCTTCGACGCGCGCACGCAGCGCTCCAGGGACCTCACGCTGCAGGCCGTCATGGACTATCTAGGTTGGTAAACTTCTTTACGACAAATAAATTAGACATCGTCACTATGTCACAAAACCTTTTTCTTTTTTTTGTTGTTTTGAAAACAATAAAGATTTAAAAAAAAAACACTTAACTTCACACTTCTTCACGAGTCATAGAATTGTCAGTCATAGAGTTGTAATGACTTTATAACCTACTTGATTTAGCAATTAGAAGCTAGCATGTTAGTCTGAAATAGTCTGAATTTACACACCATTTTATTTTTTTAATACCGTATGTAATTTCCATAAAGCTGACAAATAGAATGGCACTTTACCAGTAGACCAGTAGATGTACACATTAAAAACCAAAGTTCTCACTTTGCAAATAAGAATATAAAATAAAAGAAACATTTGTGTAAATTGTATATGTAATTAGATTTAGAATCCTCCACAACTTTTAGTACTTTTATGTCTCGTGATAAGTAAATTCTTGGTTTTGCCGCAATTTTTTGACACTACGAGAATCCCTAGGTGCTATTGTCCACACTCACACACATCGTGCATCGGAGAGTGTTGATCTTAGTATTACCTGTACCCGTGTCCTTGTTTTACTCTACCCTGCCCATATTCCCTGTTCTGGTGCTGGTTTCCAAGTGGATAGTAAATCGATGGTTTATTAATTCAATAACTGCTAATCGATAGTAATTGACGATTTGTCAAGCAGTTACTTTATGGTCAATCACCTACTGGCTGATCGATTAGTTCAGTGTATTAATATAAGTTAATTAACGATCGATATTTTGCCATAGATGAAATCGATGAGTCAATAAATCGGATCGATAGCGAATGTCCGTATGTTGAAGGGCTGATAGAGCGCAGCTGCACGGAGCTGGCCGCGCCCCGCGCCCGCGCCCGCGGTGAGCGCCGCACACTGACCACCATCATCATGATCCTAACTTGTGTCGTTCCCAGGCTTGTGTTGGTTACACAGACCACCTCAAACTACAAGACAACTCTCGTACTAATTTAGTATGGAAGCGCGACCGTTGGCAACCGCGGCGTTGTAAACGCTACATGATATCATGATGCGGTGTCTGTGCAGTCTGTGGTTGGTTATCATCATAATTTCAGCCGAAAGACGTCCTCTGCTAGTTTCCACGATATTTATTCGATCGTGCGCCGCCCGCTACTGACGCTACCAACAGTTCGTCAGTCCATCTTGTTGGAGGGTTATGTATGACTTGCACCTCCGTTCGCTCGAGAACCTTTCTGACCTAGTGGCCGTGTGTTGGCACTTTGTTGGTTGTACAGTAGCCATTAGATATATCATAACGGCTGGTGCTGAAAAATATCTGAACGCGCTCTCTAATCTAACGCCTTAACAATATAGGCGTGCTCAGATATTTGTAAGAAAGTCCTGTAATATTTATTTATTAGTTAGCATCCCGGCCGCTGCAATATATCTGATGGCGACTGTACAGTAAATTAACCATTCGTAAACCCGATATGAAGAGCTAACTGCTGCTGCTGAAATACAACATTTTTTTAAATATGCAACCAACAGAAAGGTACACACGCGTTCAGAATTGCATGGGCAGTTTATGAATGAATTCATTCATAAATTGCCCATGCAATTCTGATCGCTATAGTACATTTAGCCTGTGAACGTCATATTATTAATTGTCAGCTCATGTGTGAATTAAATGTGTGCTGCCATGAATCATTAAGCTTTATCACTATTTATCGGCATTCTTACAATAAATTAACCAATTGAATCTGTTCTTTGGTTTGTTCTGTGTCTAAGTGATTAACTATATCTTGGAATGTAACATGCTTCGTATGGTATGTAGAATGTAGTGTAGAGCATGCTCAAGCTAGAGTTTACTTGAATTGTATTAAATAAAATATGGAAAAATTGGAAAGTTAATGTATTATTTCAATAACTCTTAATTTAACACAACATGTAATGCATGTTCAGATTATTCAGCAATAGCAATGATTGTTGTTACATGAAATTTTGATGCCTTAACCATTATTTGTGCCTATTTTAAGCCAACATATGTAATGACTGAAGTGGAAGTGGACAGGCCACGTAGCAACTGGAGTTGCAGTCCATAGGCTACGGTGACCGCTTACCATCAGGCGGGCCGTATGCTTGTTTGTCACCGTCGTAGTATAAAAAAAAATACATACTATTTAGAAGCATCTGCATAAATAGTTTTTTTTAGAATCGTCCCCGATGAGTATCAGCCGGTCGGAGAGGAGCACCGCCGCGGTGGCGGGCAGCGCGGTCTCCACGGACTCGGTGGGCGTGGTCGCGCACGCGCGAGCGAGAGCGGAGACGGGCCAGACAGAGACGGAAGACGACTGTGATGTGCCCATGTTGCAGCTGCAGGTTGATGACCGGGTGCGTACGTACTCACTATACAGAATATTACCAGCAAATAAAATTAACAAGAGTGCCGTTTTATAGAGAAAAAACAGTTATTTATTATACAAAGTTGTTCTTTAACTCTCGGGCTTATATTGAGACATTTGAGACCCGAGCAAGCAAAAGATTCCAAAATTGAGCTACGAGCATAGCGAGTGGTTAAAAAACTGGAGTCATGAGCTTTACTAGGGGCTCAAGGCACGAGAGTTAAACAAACTTTGCCGCCGAGTGTAATACAACATTTTTCACCTCGCGAAGAAAATAAACACTAAGTACTATATACGATTACAAATCTTCTCCAAGTTAACTTGAAGTAACCATTCAAAACAAAAGGTCAAAAAGTGTTACTCCTGGTAGGTACTTAGATATTGCCAATAGCTTAATAATAAGGTAAAAAAAGAAGTCATATTTAATTTACTGACATAATTCTAAATTATAATTAAAAAATAAAATAAAAAATTGAGAATTTACTTAAGTACCTATAGGTTTATTTAAGCTGCACGAAACTTATTTTTGAAAAATCATCCCAAACAACAGAATTTATTTTTACCGCTTTGCCCCTGGGCCTAATTAGTGCCTATGTTAGTACTTAACGTCAGCCCCCAGGAATGGTCTAGCTTATAAATAACAAGTGATTAAGTATACGAGTTATCTTGTTATTAACAATCGATTTGACAAGCGGGTATCACCGCTTCAAGTGCAAAAAGATGGTTCGACATAATCAACTCATAAATATGGTACTACGCTTTTATTACACCGGCAAAAGGTGCTATGGGACATATTTTTGAGTAAGATGTGCACCACCATATTTTTACACTTGACTGTACTTAACGTCAGCTCCCGGGAATGGTCTAGCTTATAAATAACAAAAGATTATACGTGTTATCTTGTTATTATCGTTGTTGTAATCTTCTCGGGCTGTGTTGTAGGGATACAACCGGTAGTAGCTATATTTTTTGACGTTCATAAGTGCATTTGACGGCCTCCTAGCCTAGTTGGTAGTAACCCTGCCTACGAAGCGGGAGGTCCCGGGTTCGAATCCTGGTCAGGTCATTTATTTGTGTGTTTATTACGAATATTTGTTCCTGAGTTATGGATGTTTTCTATGTATTTAAGTATATGTATCTATCTATTATATATATCGTCGTCTAGTATCCACAACACAAGCTTTATTGAGCTTACCGTGGGACTAGGTCGATTTGTGTAAGATTGTCCCACAATATTTATTTATTATTATTATTTATTTATTATAAATAACAAAAGTGTTGTCTTGTTATTACAATCCACGTGACAAGCGGTGATACCCAGGAGCTGGCGCTGGCGGAGCGCGAGGGCGCGCTGCGCGGCTGGTCGGCGCTGCAGGCGGAGCTGCGCGCGCTGCACGGCGCGTGGGCCGCCACGCAGGCGGCGGCGCGCGCGCAGCGGGAGCAGGTGCTGGAGGCGGCGGCGCGCGTCGACGTCGCCGCCGATAACGTGCAGGCCGCTAGGACGCATCTGTCTGCTGCGGAGAAGTGAGTAGAATTTTATTAGATAAACCCGTCTTTAGGCTGGGATTAAACTGGTAAGTTTTACTTACGAAAGTATGGACGCAGCTGTATGCAAGAATAAGACTTTTTTAAATTTATTATTGTGATTTTATTTTTTGACATTTTTTTTTATTTTTTTTATTTTCCTTGACATTTGACATTATATTAACTAGGTATGACCTAGATGTATGTACAATAATTATACTGATTTTTTCCGTAAATTTAGGTTAGACATTTCAATTCCTTATTAAGATATTTTTTATTGTTGTTTTTTGTGAATGTGTATTGTATTGCTATTGAAATTGGTCTTTAGAAATTGTTTTGTTATTATCTATATGTTATTATTAATCTATTATACACTTAACGATCTTTTTGTGAATTTGTGATGTTTAGAACACTAAATGACATGTAATTTTCAATAAGAAATAAAGATATCTAATATCTAATCTAATCTAAATAGTGATCTTTATGTCCTATTCTTGCATGTATGTAGCTGCGTCCTTAACTTACGTAAGTAAAACTTACCAGTGTAATGCGGTCACCTTGACAGGCGGCTTGCGCTTGCGAAGGAGTGGTAGTAAATTTGGATGCAGGAGCTGTGCTACGATCGATCCGCTACAATACTCTCTCTGCTGAGAAGTAAGTCCGGTTTTATTTGAAGGTGTACTTTAAATTAGCCAGTGGTGACTTCAAAATACGGAGGAGGTGCTCAATTCGGTTACAACCTTACAACGTCAATTATGAACACCATTGAATTTTTGTTGTAATTTGATTAAGAAATCCGTAACCGTAAGGACCTGAGAGGAATCATCTTTTATTAAGTTTGAAAGACACATGAATGCTGATTAATTTGTGTTTATCACGAATAATTGTTCCTGAGTTATGGACGTTATCTATGTATATATGTGTGTATTTATTTATCTATATAAGTATTTATATGTCGCCTAGTACTCATAGTACCTACAAGCTGTGCTTAGTTTGGGACTAGGTCGATCTGTGTGAGATTATAAATAAAAAATCTACGTGTTTTCTTAATTACTCAAGTATTTACTGCAAAAATAAAATACCTCTAGTGTAGTCTGGCCAGCCAACAAACACAGTAACAGTAGGACAAAAACTACATATATCCATTTCTTTTTAGGGTTCCGTACCTCAAAAGGAAAAAACGTACGGAACCCTTATAGGATCACTTTGCTGTCTGTCCGTCCGTCCGTCTGTCCGTCAAGACCCTTTGTCTCGAAAGTGCGTGGATCGAGTTGAAATTTATACTATTTACTATGGTCTACGGTCCCTTGAAACCGTATTGCGCGTTTTCCGAAATCATCCCCTAAGGGATAAAAAAGGGGGTTGAAAGTTCGTCAAGACCCCCCCGTCCGTCAAGACCCTTTACCTCGGGAGTGCGTAGAGGTATCGAGTTGAAATTTAAACAATATGCTAAGGCCTACGGTCCCTTGAAACCGTATTCCGCGTTTTCCGAAATTCATCCCCTAAGGGATAAGAAAGGGAGTTGAAAGTTTGTATAGGGTGTGAATCATTATTCAGGTTGCAGACTTAAAACTTCGTTTATAGACTCTTTGATACTAAACAAGAAAAGTATATTAAGCATTTTTCGAAATTCATCCCCTGAGGGATAAAAAAGGAATTGAAAGTTAGTATGAGATGTGAATATTCAAGACCCTTTATCTCGGGAGTGCTGCGTAGAGGTATCGAGTTGAAATTTAAACTATATAGGTACTAAGGTCTACGGTCCCTTGAAACCGTATTCCGTGTTTTCCGAAATTCATCCCCTAAGGGATAAGAAAGGGGGTTAAATATAACTTTGTATGAGATGTGAATCACATTCGGTTTGCAGATTAAAAACTTTGTTTATAGACTCTTTGATACTACACAAGAAAAGTATATGTAGCGTTTTTCGAAATTCATCCCAAAGGGATAAAACAGGGGTTAAAAGTTTATATGAGGTGTGAATAATATTTCAGGTTGCAGACTTGGAAACTTCGTTTACAGACTTTCTGATAATATATAAGAAAACCGTATTTCGCGATTTCCGAAATTCATCCCCTTAGGGATAAAAAAGGGGGTAGGGGGTTAATCATTTTTATGATGTACGGAACTCTCGGTGAGCGAGTCTTACTCGCACTTGGTCGGTTTTTTGGAGTGGTATTGCCTACTAACGTAAGAAAAAGACAATTTTCTCTAACTATGAAGTAATAGATCCTGCCCAAACTATAAATTATGTGTTTGCAATCAGATTACGCGCTGGCGCGTGGGGCGCGGGCGGGGCGTGCATCGGCGCGCTGTTGGGGGGTCCCGTGGGACTCATCGTGGGCGCCAAGGCGGGCGCCGCCGCGCTGCTGGCCGGCTCCGCGCTCGGCTACGTGGGCGCCCGACTGCTCGGACACAAGCGGCAGGAGCAGCTCGCTATCAAGGTATACAGGGTCCCGTGGGACTCATCGTGGGCGCCAAGGCGTTTATTACAGCCTCATTACTAGCGTCACTAATATGATGGCCTAGGGTTCCAATTGGTTGTCTGTACATAAGTCAATGTGGAATATATTTAAAAAATACTTATTATTTTAATCAGTCACCAAGTGTAATAACATCGAACACCAAAAAAATCTGTGTAACCATCGAAATTTGTAAATGGTCGCTGAATATTGACCACCAATTCATTATTGAATGACAAATAGAATTAGTACATTACCTATCCAAATTAAGTGAATGAAATCCAAAATGGCCTCCAAACGTGCAACCCCACAAAAATATAAATATGCACGAAAACTTTCAATAAAGAGTTTCCCTTCGGGTATCTGAAGAAACTAACAACCTATCTACACCTGGGGCAGTAGGACGTCACATATAAACAACAATCGTGGAAACAGACGACAATATTTTATTCAAGAAATAGTCATGTACAAAAGATCAGTCAAACAAATATAAAATACAACAAATTAAATTAAAATGACAGAATAAATAACATTACAACTAAAAACTAAACTAAAACCCATTCTGTGCCATGCCTGGTCCAAAAGTTCCCATCACGCTCGCTGCGTTATGGGAACTTTTGCACCAATATTAATTACGTCATCTATACTTGAATTAGGTCGTCTAAGTTTGGTGACTACCTATTTACTATTTTAAGTGTATTCATGACGTCATGACTAAATATTTTGGTGTTCCATATTTGGTGCAAGATTCGTATTTTGATTAGAAGTATATATATTAGATGGTAGAGTTTGGGCGTTAACAGAACTTTTTTGCTCCAGGACCGGCCCGAGAACGAGGAGCCCCCGGAGGAGGAAAAGAAAGGCCAATAGCGACTGCAGTGCGTCTGCTTCTAAGCGGCGCACTCCCCCCACCCACTACCGGTCTTCACATGGGGTCCCAGTGCGAGCGGGACGTCACTATACACGTGCTCTGTCCCGCTCACACGCACCAGTTGGACCGCATAAAACTCGCCCCTAAAGGGTTACCATATCTAGTCGTAAGTCCACAACGGGTTAACATAGCACTGGACTATGTGCAATCAAAATCGAATATATCGATGCGATTTATATAAAAAAAAAATCGCATCACTATATTGAGATAATTATCTATACGCATAAAAGGAAAAGTCCTGACTCACTGATCAACATACAGCCAAAACTACTAAACGTATGATCCTGAAATTTTCACATTACGTTAAGTGTTTAACGAATGTAACGAATAAGAAAGGGTTTTAAAAAAGTCAAAAAAATCGCATCAATATATTGAGATAATTATATAGAATATATCAAGACCTACACACAAGTAGGTTAAACTCAATCAAAGTCGAATATATCGATGCTATTTTTATTTTTCAAAAAAATCGCGTCAATTTATTAGACCTTGAGCATAAAACATAATTATGTAAAATAATAGATTGCAGAATCTCGTCTACATTGAAAGCTCGAAGCCAAGCTGAAAGCTTTTCATTGAATGAGTGTTCTACATTCACCGCCACCATTATTATTATCAACATATTTCCTGTAACTAAGGGTCTATAACGAACGGTGAAAGAAGTCTCTTGGAGGGGCAAAATGTATTTCGTGGATCGTTATTCAATGGTTATTCAAAATTAATCAAGTTGTCTATTATATTTTTGTGGATTTTTTCTAGTTTAGTTAGAATTTGTAATATACCGAAACATATTATTTGTAAAGTACCTATATTAACAGAGGTAATATAATTTCGCCAAGTCATTTTAATAAATATACGAGTAGATCTCGAAATGCACAAAATTGCAATAATAATGTACATAATTAGTAAAACATAATACTTATTTATTACATAATTATACAAAAACTAATTATTTTTAGTTTGAAGTTTTTACAAGTTTGCAGCTTATAGGTAGTAATGTAATAAGTACGAAAATAATGTTTGATATTGTTTTACACTCGCCATCAGATATATTGAAGCCGCCACTGCAGTCAAGGTAGTAAAAGGTCGTAAATATCTGAATAAGCTAAACGACCAATTGTCAAATAACTGAAATAAGTAAGTATTAAGTGGTGTTAAGCATGTTGTTACCAGAATAAAAAACTTCTTGGTGTTAATTGTGTAAAGTTTTATTTTAAATTATACTTATAGCTTTTTAGTACACGATCGATAAAAGTGGTAGGAAGGAAAGGCATCCATTATTTTAATGTAAAAATAAAAACAATAAAATTGGTTTTTAAATAGATTATTAATTAATAGCCTGTGCTGTGCTGTGATATTAGTGTGCATGAACTAAAAGCATTATCTAATACGTAGACATGACGATGTTATTTTTGAAAATATTATCCCTGGGCCTATACCACTAAAATCGAACGATTGCGGTGGTATGTATTAGTTGTAACACGTGAAGATACTTGTAAATAAACACGACGTGCTTTATTTATACAAGTGTAGTCATATAGCTCCAATAATTTAAGTAGGTCACAGTTGTAAAGTGTGGTTCAGCAATAATAAAGAAAAAAAATGGAGAATTTTGTTTTATTTGCCTTCTCTAATCCACACACTTTGAATAATAACTTTTATTGACACACCTATTAACCTTACAGTAGTCAGGAAAATAAAAAGAAAGATAATTATAGTAATAACGTACATGCAGCGCACAACGTGTTGGAAGCCTGTGTTGCTCGAAGGTGCCCGCAGATACAGCATGGAAACATTCTGTCGGCTCTATTATGGCATTTATGGCGCAACAAAAACTCTCTCGTGATAGAGTTAAACCACGTTATCTCTACCAAGCAAATGAACCTGTTTCCTGCTTTACACTTTCACATTCTGTGCTATCAAAATCTAGAAAACATAGCATAGACGGAGTCTAGGCGGCTCTTATAATAAATCAATATTATAGGACATTCTTACATAAATTGACTAAGTCCCGCGATAAGCTTAAGAAGGCTTGTGTTACGACTTACGGGTAGGTACTCAGACAAAGATATATATACAAATACATCGAAAACATCCATGACTCAGGAACAAATATCTGTGTTCATCGCACAAATAAATGCCCATACCGGGATTCGAACCCAGGACCATCTACAACTACGCCAACCGGTCGTCTAAAAAAATCTTAATCTTATAAACAGACTACTCCGCGCGCGATTTCTGTTCGAGCGGGATAATAATAGTTTCGATAAATGTTGGTACGCGTATCCCCAAGGCGAATAAACAATTGAAATACATTGTGGAAATATTTGCCGTCGATAGCTCAATTGGCAGAGCGATCTGACCAAAGAAGATCTGACCGGTGTTCAGAGAGGTCGTGGGTTCGAACTCTGCTCGACGCGGGGAATTTTTTCCATGTTTCTCTCAATTATAAAACGTTTCATCATAATTTCAACTATGATTTCAACTTGATTTCAACATTTAATTTTTCAACTATCGCTTCTCGTTAAGCGCCAATGAATTGCAGACGTGTGTAGATTCCTTAAAAAGACAAAAAGCGCATGCTATTTGAGCCAATATAAAACCTGACTTTAATACCTAATCGTGTTGCGGTCGTAACGGCATTTTACCATTATCTGTGGACGGTGGTTTTTAGAAAAAATATGGCCGCCTATTTGCTAAATTGCTAATCGTGGTGGCTCATCACTGAATATAAAATTTATAATTATTAGTGTCGTAAACGACGCTAAGTGCGATTAAAGGCAGTGATATAACGGAAAAAATAAAACACGTTTTGACATAGTGAAGGTTATTAAAGTCGAATGTGTTATTAGTAAAAAGTGAGTGTCGATTTTGTGTTGCGTGTGTAGGGCATGTCGTTTCCGCCGCGGCCGCCCCTCGTGCCGTACGGGCACGGGCTGCCGCCGGGCGTCGTCACCATGCCGATGGCTACGCACGTGAGTACTGCTGCGCCAGCGGAGCGCCAACCGGGTTTTGCGCCTGCCAACTAACCTAACTGTCACTGTTTGCCTCGTATTTAATCCGTGCCGATGACATTAGAACCTTCCGAACCTTGTGGAAACCTGCTTCAGAGGTGTTTCAATTGGAGGCGCCATGGAAACCAAGATTGAAATCGTTGTCTGACTGATTCATAGATCAAACATCCAATCTCAGTCATTGACCACTGCTGTCAGGCTGTTATGTAGATTTTGGAGTACTGTTGGGTTGGACTGTAGCAAAGGGGGGCCGGGACTTAGAATATTTTTGGTCGAGGTGGTGTCATTATAACACTATTTTTAAATGATTGTAATGTGTAGATGGCGTCAAAACAAGCATCTTTTATTGGAAAAACTTTTCTCTAAACTTAAAAATGGCCGAGTTAGAGGCCTTCAAAGGTTGAAGTTTTTGAAGGGACTTGTAAAATTTTCATCGAGAGTGGTGTCATTATAACAGTATTTTTAAATGATTGTAATGTATAGATGACGTCTAAACAAGCATCTTTTATAGGAAAAACTTTTCTCTAAACTTAAAAATGGCTGAGTTAGAGTCCTTCAAAGGTTGAAGTTTTTGAAGGGACTTGTAAAATTTTCATCGAGAATGGTGTCATTATAACTAACTTTTTTTAATAAAAAATGCTTTACAGAATGGCACCTTAAGGAAGGTCGGTGTAGGTACGACGACGAGCGAAGCGAGGAGGAGTGTTAGGTAGAACTGCGACCTTACAGCGCGCGAGCCGAGCGAGCGAAGCGAGCGTGCCGCGGCAGCGGCCGGCGAAGCGCCAAAACCGACTTTTTTTTAATAAAAAATGCTTTACAGAATGGCACCTTAAGGAAGGTCGGTGTAGGTACGACGACGAGCGAAGCGAGGAGGAGTGTTAGGTAGAACTGCGACCTTACAGCGCGCGAGCCGAGCAAGTAAAAACTCCCAGCTCATTTTAAAACATCAACCTTTGAAGGACTCTAACTCGGCCATTTTTAAGTTTAGAGAAAAGTTTTTCCTATAAAAGATGCTTGTTTTGACGCCATCTACACATTACAATCATTTAAAAATACTGTTATAATGACACCACTCTCGATGAAAATTTTACAAGTCCCTTCAAAAACTTCAACCTTTGAAGGCCTCTAACTCAGCCATTTTTGATTTCAGAGAAAAGTTTATTAAGAAAAAAGTGGTTATTTCATCAAAATCTTGAAAATTATTCTAAGTCTTTTGTAACCCCTATGTTTTTTGCATTTTTCAAAAAAAAAAAACTAAGTCCCAAAATCGGCCCCCCTTTGGTATAGTCTGACCTACTGTTGCTTTGGTAGTTAGGGCCCGGCCTTCTTGCAAGACTTGTAAATCAGGCTAGTTGATCTGTTACATGACTATGACAGCACTTTAAACAAGAATTGTAATTTGGATTTCACAGTTTATTTGTTTCCTATCAACTTTTTCTACTTACTATCAATCTTTTTTACCTTTTTAAAAACTTGTTTTGTAACAAGAAGAGTGTATAGTGATTGAGTGATGGACTTGCTCGGTAAATATTATTTGCACATAGTAATGACCAGCAGGCAATGATACATGAATGCTTTTTCTAAAATTACCTGTTGGTGATGGTTTATATTTGGAGATAGCACAGCATCGGGCATTTGGTCTGTTGTAAAACTCACAATAGCAACACTAGTAAAGAACCCTCATACTTTGTTGACAATGAAGAAAAATACATTAAGTTTTCAAAATGTAAAGAAAATCATTTGTTCCAAAATTTCCAATTTATGGGAAAAGGCATTCTTTTTCTGAATTGGACCCTCGTGCTTGTATATTCCCATCATATTATGTAGAGGGTATCCAAATTATCTAAGTTGTCGTGTCATCTCCTTTTCTGTCTTTTTTTTAATTATCTTTAAGTTTGTTGTGATGTACTGATTGCTGATAACCTTTTTCCTCAGACATTATGCCTGGTTGCCTTTGGCATAGGCCTCCCCCATAATTCTCCATTTCTGTCTATCCAGAGCTTCTCTCCTCCACAAGACTGAAGTTCTGTCTGAAGTTATCCTCCCTTCTCTTTCTCTGACCTCCCTATTTCTGTTTGCCATTTCTTGGGCACCATATAGTAATATCCTTGGACCATTTCTGTTTGTTGTCCTGAAGCATGTTACCAGTCCACATTCACTTAAGTTTTTCAATGTAATATTGGTTCTCATTGATTGCCCCTTTTCAATCACTGTCCCTCAGTTTGTACAGGACCATCGTACTGTTGCAGGTGATGGTAGGCGCGTACGGCGGAGTGGGCGCGCGCGCCGCATTGCTGCAGGCTCCGGCACCTCCCACCAGTGTGGCCAACAGCTCCAGCAAGGCCGTCATCTCCCGTCCCCCCACCAGAGCCAATGGGGCTAGAGAAAATGATCCCCCGCCCATTACTGTGTTCATAGGTAAGCATGCTGTTCATGTATAGACTGCAGGGATTAGTTTTACAAGTCTATTTTTAAGAGTTCACTGAGGATTGTAGCCACCGTGATATCTCGACGATGTGATAACTCTTTCTTACAAACCACTTCTGCATCTTAACCATTATTAGCACCACTATTCTTTGTAAACCAGCATCCTATGAAATTATATCAGTCTATGAAATATCAGAGTTTTATTTAAAACTAGTCGTGGAGACACCACTAGTAGCTGCCGGGCATCAAGGAGTCGCTAATCACTAATTCCAGTCCTTCCAGTGTCCAAATGTTGCACTGGCAGTTAGACAGGATGTTTTGTCTGGGGTTGGTGCCTGTGCTACTCGGTGTCCGTGTCAGTTTGAGAGAGCGTTGCACTTGCAGGCAACATCACGACGCGCGCTCCGGACCCCATGATGCGCGCGCTGCTGGGCGCGTGCGGGCCGGTGCTGTCGTGGAAGCGAGTCGGCACGTTCGGCTTCTGCGAGTTCGCGTCGCCCGAGGCCGCGCTGCGCTGCGTGCGGCTGCTGCACGAGCGCCCGCTGGCCGAGCGCAAGCTGCTGGCGCGCACCGACGGCAAGATGCAGGCGCTAGTCGACACCTACAAGAGTGAGTCACTACTATTACTTACTACTCTCAATACTGTCATCTGTTGTCTAGTATTTTCTCTCTTTTGCTTATGCCTTTAGGATTTAACGCAAAATTCCTTTTTCTTTGAAGAAAAAGGAAATTTTAAGTTCATGATAACTCTTCAAAGTTTATATAACTTCACGATAATTGACCCCCCCAATAAGAAATGACATCACAAGAACATTAATTGGTAATTTCTCAACTACTGCAAGTAAAAATCAAATTTAATTATTAAGTCTTAATAAAGTAATTAGTAGAGGATTGGTTTTTGAAAATAAGTTTGAGTTTTGCTTGATGCGGTGAATCTTTCAATTTATTTCTTGATCATAAAAGTAATGAAACCTTTTTTGGTTACAGCGGAGCAGCGGTCGAAGATCGGCGCGGCGGAGGGCGGCGAGTACCTGGACGCGCGTCAACGCGCGCTGGACGAGGCCGCGGCGCGCAAGCTGCAGCAGGTCATGCGCGACTACCAGGAGGACATCGCCAACTACGAGCAGCTGCAGCAAGGTACGCGGCCGGCCACTGGCAGGCGCGGCCACACACAGCGAGCCGCTTCAAGAACAAATGAGGACTACCGCGAGTCGGTTTTCCGCTAGGGGCGCTAGTGGAACGCGGGTCCTGCGGGAACATTTCAAACGTCACTTTGACATTTCTTCCATACTGACGCAGGACCCACGCATGAGTGGCGCCGCCCGGTGAGCGACAATACGGTAGCTCCCATCGCCGCGCAAAGTAATGGGACGGTGGACTACACACTTACGATTGTTGCGTGCGACGTTATCGAGTTAATTTGTTTGGCGTGATGGCGGCACTCGATCAGCTGTCAGAGTGTTCAGTTGTCAAGACTTGTAATAACCGTTGTAAGAGTTGTAATAGCCGTTCGAGGACGAGGTTCGCTTCGGCAAAGCATGCTGTTCCATTACAAAATTTTATAAATGTTCCGCGAACTATGTTTGGTAGAGTCAGCCAATAATGTCAGTACAGCAGCTGTCTATGATACACAGCTGAGCTATGGATATGTCGTACAACGTAGCGTTTCTGATTATATTGCAGAGGAGGCGATCTCCAAGACGGCGCGCGCGCTCGAGGAGGCCGACATCTCGGAGGAGAAGCGCGACGTCATCCACCGGGAGATTGGCAAGTTCCGAGAGAGCATGAAGGTACGCGCGCGGGCGAGCCGGCTCGGCGTCGCGCCGTCCGGGCGCCGACCGGTCGTAGTCATGGCGTAGGCCAGAGCGCGCCCCGGACGTGCGACCCCGACCCGGCTCAATTTGATTCGGGCAAGTAATGATTATTAAATGCCCGGTTATATTGTGTTAGAGTAATTTTTGCTTAGTAGCGGAGTAAGTATCATTTGGGAAATTTTCGGTACGAAGAGAGTTGAGGAGCCGGCGCGTCGGCGCGACAGCGGCGCCGCGCCGCGCCCGCCGCCTTCACCGCGCGAGGGTGAGTCTGTTGCTCATTATGCGGCCGCGCACTGCCCGCCGTAGGGGAGACACTTATTTATTCATTCTTATCATGCCAGGTTTGATCGTGCATCATTCATTCCGAACTTTTTCGATCGAGCACATGCGAAAATTTATATTTACGTGATATAATTAAAAATAAACTGTTTTTGAATAAATTATTAATTCCGCTATAAAAATGCATTCGATTAACGTTATTGTTAAAACTTTGTTAACATCACTTAGCATTATTGGCAGAAAATAATGAAAAAAATATAATTAGCTTAAGGTCGCATCGGAAGACCAATGTTAGGGTCGGGATCAAGTGTCGCCTCGACGGTGGGGATATGCCGCTCTGCTATTTTCTGTTAATGTCACTCGACATGGAATCAGCACAACCTGGAAATGTGCCATAGAAACTACGACCTTCATTAAAAATTAAGAACACAGGTTGTTCCTCCCGAGGAAAACGGTGCAACAGAACGCACCAACAGAATAAACCGAACGCTATTCGATGTGTCGTCTCGACGGTTACTTGCAACCTTCGAGTTCTTTTTATTATGTATTGATGTATTTATTGCACTAACTTTTAAGATAAGAGTGACATCGAGTCAGAATTTCATTGCCATCAACTGATTAGTTAACACAATTAAGGGGTAAATATTTAAAAAATCGACGCAGTTCCAAATAAGCTCATAAATAAAGTTACACTGAATGAAAGGATACATTTCATTTACACATATAAAATATGCAATACTTGAGAACTAACATACCAGCAGTTTAACAGGAAGGTCTGTTTAATTTGTCATCGAAACATCTTCCAAAATTAAACGTAATTCGTAAAACAAAATATGTTATTATCGTTGGAATGATTCGGGCTCGATGGCGCTCGCACCTCCTATTATCTCACGCGGATGCCACGCTGGTGCTACAGTAACATTTTCGTACGACACACATGTATTTTTACAATTCGGGTGCGCATTAATATCGCATTTTATGAACATCTCCCCTCTAATGAATTTTAAAATTGCTAAAAGCTCTTTGAATAGATTTCAAGTGCCATTCATATGTGTCGGCATCTAGTACCGAAAACAGACAAATATCGAGTTGCGTCGTGTTGTATGTACTAGTACGTAGCGCCAGCGTGGTACCCGCTGTGTACTCTTGGTCCCCTGGTCTCCGCCGCGCGCGTGCCTGGTGAGTGGCGCCGCGCGGCGCGCTCTCGCTCGCGCCCCGACACACGCACACACACACGCGCGTTACACACAATACAGTCGCGTCATATTGATTGTGACTGGCAAAGTAGCTATACATATAGCGACACACTGTGGCGATGTATCCCGCCACTTTGTCCGGCACTAATCATAATATGATGCTGACTGCCAACGTCACGTATCGCCAAGGTGGATACGCTCAAATTAAATTGCTCTCACGGTAATATTCATTGTTACAATCGATTTATTACTCTTCGCCTCCGTAATCATGATTCTAAATATCATCGATCGAACTACCTTGATGAAAAAAATACCCTGTAGGTAAAAATGCGTTTAACTTTTGAGGTTAGAAATTTGAACTTAAATAGGACAAATAGTACCACAACTGAGGATGAATCGATTGTAGTAAATGATTTAAAAGTTAAATAGTAGACGATTAAAATAATCATTGTCATATGAAATTAAGCGATTCAATTGAAACTATCAGTGTCACATCTTCATTTTATCATCGCATCTCACATTGCCGACACTGAGTCTAAAACCCCCGTTAAAAGATAATGTCGTATACATGAATGTAAGTAATATATAAACCGGGGTATGAAATATACGGACGGGCGCGAGCGCGGGCGCTCATCATCGGCGGCGGCGGCGGCGGCGGCGCACGCGCAGGCGGCGCGACCGGCGGCGCGGCGGACCCGCGTAAGTGCGAGTGAGACATACCGCGAGAGCGAGACGACTGTCCTTGCAGGTGGCGGCGGCGGCGGCCGCACGCACTGTTTCCGTATGATTCTGCTTTGTTTGCGTCCGCGGCGCCCACTCCCCCCTCCCACAGACACGGGTCGACGCGTCCCAACCACCATATACAACATAACCTAATAATGATAATAGGCTATATGCACTTGAAATAGATAAGGCTTATATATTTTTTCTCAGAAACTATGTTGGTTCAGCGTTATATCCCTATCAAAATTTCTTAATTTTATTTTATTTTAGCTGTGAAAATAATTATTGAAAAGTGCAAAAAAATTTGTGAAATTACAAACGGTTAAAACGCTGTGACGTCGAGTGTGACGTCATTGGATAGGTGCGTCTGTACACCAAACATTCGAGAAGCCAAGAACGCGAATGAACAGAGCGCCGCTTTGTAATCTCGCGTCTCGGTTTCTCAAATGTTTGGTGTACAGCCGGCACAGAAGTACTAGTGTCCAGATCATTAAAAAAAAGCGTGCGAATCGCGAATCGTCTGTGTCAAATTGTATACATGTCGTCGTATGGAATTTCCTTCATAAGAAATCTAGTGTTTCTCGTTCTGCTACTCATATTTTTGCATTTTGGCACAATCCAATACATATCCCATCTTTAAAGCGGTTTTATGACTTGTAGTTGTATGTCGTTTTCCACTGTAAATGTAAACACAATTGGCTCAACAATACAAGACTAATTAAATAATAAACAATTTTTAGGTTATGTTAGCCGGTCAAACACGTTCATAAATCATAATCTTAATTCACATCAATTGATCTGAGAAATGTATTATATCTGAAAAAATCAGGATACGTGTAAGCAATATCTAAATTGTACGTAATTTTATGCATTATTAATTCACAATATGAATTACAATTATGCATCGTATTCTGATTCAGACTGTGTGCCGGCCTTAGATGAACAATGACGTCACAGCTCAGCTTGTCGGAATGGCGGGCGTTTCAAACGCCCGTTTTTATTTGGAGTTTTTGAAAGAAGATTTATCTATTAAATTTTAGTTATTATGCGCTGAAAATTATTTTACAGTATTTTTATGATAAAAGCTATCATCCAACAGTATTAAAAAAATAGTGAATATTCCCTATTATACGAGTATCATCAAACACACAATGTCCTAACATCTTGAATACATGAAATATGACCCTAAAAAAGCTAATTAAATCTATGCAATTTGAAGACGTTGCTTCGTCCGAATATGAAATACCCTAGTCTAATTCCAAAGTCACAGCCATATATCATAAAATCCTATTCAATTATAAATATTTTGAATCATTATAATGAATCCAATATAAAACCAAGCAATCGTCAAAATCGATCAACGTTATACGCATATAAGTTCCTAGGCTAAATGAATCCATTATACAGTATAAATAATACTGTTCCTATACCTCATGATCTTTGATGTTTTCCTTCCATCTCCTGTCTCTCGCATGTGTGAGTGGGTGCCGCGATACATTATCCACAAATCGTTGCGTGCCTCTGCCTTCACACTTCGTCACAAAAAATCTCACACACATCACATAAATGATAATAATTGCAGATATAAATGTTACAAAAAAGTGACAAACACCTGAAAACTGATAGCAATAATAGCTTGATAGTTTTATTTCAACAACAATCCAAGTAACCAAGTTGCTCCAACAATGGCATGCAAAGAAGCACTTATAAAAATGCACCAAAATGTCTTTCTTATATTAATAAAATGGATATAATTGTAACGTTTAATTAAACTAAAAGGAAATATTATGTTATTCTAATACATACAGTATGTACACGTGAAAAACTTTAATCAAAATATGAAGTCATTAAAAATGTTACACTTGTTTATCCCTCAAGGTTGGCGGCAGAGGCACTTTTGACAATATTTGTAGTGTTTACTTGTCAATATTTTTAGCTACTATACTTGGACTCGCTGCAAACTTAATTAAAATTATCTTATTCATTATATTACACGGATACCACTTCGCAATTTACTATTTTATGCACTTTTATGCACTGTTCATAGATAGTGAAACACGGCGTTAATGATTGAATTACAGTACATGTGTGTACAAAAGATGTTTGCGGCGAGGGCTAGGTCGTACACATTATCTGACTATTGTATTCTTTATGTCGACGAGATGATAACTAATAGGGATAGTATCAGATGGGCACAATTCACACATTGCTATAAAATTGTCAAGTTTAATGCTGTCGAATCAAAAAATAAGAGCACACTGCGATAGTTAGAGAGAGAGAGAGAGAGAGAGAGATGCATTTATTGTCAAAAAGTATAGTTAAAAATCTAAATGGGAAATAGACCCAATGAGGACCACTTCAGTGGGGTCGCGTTTCGACCACAAAAATAATCATCTAAATGGATTAATGATTGATCAAGTATTCGTGTAACAAACTTGCAAAAAAACAGAATCTAATTGATAACCTCTAGATGTCGATTGAAAAGCATACGTATACCGGTACAGGCACGTTCATTACATATTTCAATCGCGGGTTTATTCACCTGATACTACCCCAAACATTGTTTATTTTAGTACATTTTGGTTTAGTCGCTCATGTTATAGAGTGTGAGTGATATGTTGCGTTTGTCGCGTAGGACGAGGCGGAGGTGGTGGTGCGCCGCAAGCCGCGCGACAAGGACGACAAGGAGAGAGACAAGGACAGGGAGAAGGAGCGAGAGCCGCGCGAGCGGGAGCGAGACCGCGAGCGCGACCGCGACCGCGACCGCGAGAGAGAGCGGGACAGGGATAAGGACAAAGACAAGGATCGGCGCAGGAGGAGTCTGTCCAGGTCAGTGGGAACTTGTCTTTCATGAGTGCTACGATTTAACCCTTTAGTAGGTAACGGCAAGATATTTGCCGTCATACAACCCTGATATTTTTTCTTTCTCAACGAATATGATGTTAGTTTATATAAATGTTAGTTCGCAGTGAAGAATATTCTAGTACAAATCTGCAAAAAAAAGGCGAGCCCATAATAGTACATTACCTTACTAGTGCGGTAAATTAAAGAAAGGCAGATGTTTGCGACCCGAGCTGCAAGCGAGGAACGTAAATATGCGATCAAGGGCTTTATTTATTACCTCACGTGTTAGGTACATCATTTTATGCTTACACACGGGCAGAAATCGGCTTTTTCCGTACGCGTAGCGTGCGGAAAAAGGCACTTTATGGCCAGGTGTGGCATAAAAGTTATTACAGCTCTTATAAAATGTTAATTCTTTGGCCAGATCTTAGAAATTTTGATACTTAATATCTACATTTGAACAAATAGATCTTTAAAAAAAATTTTTGGACGTGGCTATCTTGATAATTAGAATTCTTATATTTCCATCGTCAAATTAACGCTTTTAAACATTGGAATAACTAGCTTTAAAAAAATGTAAACTTTCCTACAAATTTTCAGTCACAGTATGAAAATGGGTACTTTATGGCTATCACTGCTATCAGTGAGTTCAGTGACCGACAATGGCAAAAATATTCCCGTCTTGTAACTCAAAAATGACAAAGAGATAGCTGGATATTCATTAAAAAAATTACATAAATCGCACGTGCTTTCAAATTTCCAAATTTTTGCTCAGAAATAAAATATGGTTAAAGGGTTAAGTCCGAGCAAAGTGTGTAAACTTAAACTGTGCATATGATCTATATTTAATGAAGTTTACAGCACAAGTGAGTAACATGTACTTGATGTGCCTCCACCAATTAGAAACTGTAAGCTGTAAGCGTTAGCGTCTTTCAAAGTTAAAATAAAAAAATATTTTATCGACCTTTAAATTTTAAAAACATGATCAGCATACTGTGCTTCTTTGTAACTAGTGTTTTTATTTTAAGATAGTTAGTTTTTATTAAATTTTCAAGCATGGGCTCTTGTATACTTTGTAAATTAAATTATTCTATAGGTAATCAGTGAATTCACCAGCGGTCTTTTCCTCAACATGTTAACTTTAAGTTTATGTGATATATCTTTCTGTTTTCCTTTTTTTTTCCATGGGTGTCCTGAAAACCAGCGCCATGGCTAAGTATCTCGTATCCTAGCTATCGGCATATGCTGAGTGGCATCCATTTTGGTTCTCTCTGATATTTTGTACAAGATGTAAATAGATTAAGGTTTTTTCTGTGAATCAAATAAATAATTTATATTTCTATGTGCAGGAGCAAGGAGCGACGCGACGACCGCGACAAGGAGCGCGAGCGGGAGCGGGAGCGGGAGCGTGAGCGGGACAAGGAGCGCGAGCGGGAGCGGGAGGAGCGCGAGCGGGACCGGGAGAGAGAGCGGGAGAGAGAACGAGAGAGAGAAAGGTACGATCCGTTTTAAAATTAATTTCATGTCTTGCTTGACATTGGCTATATGTTGTTGTTGGGCAAACAAAGCGCAGCATATCAACCAGATTTTGGTATACATGCATTTAAGATAAATGTTCCTCACATTTATCTTAAATGCATGTATACCAAAATTTAGGGAAATCGTACAATATTTAGAGGTTGCGCACTGAGGCAACTTTTGTTTGAATATTTTTAAATATTTACTTCTTCATACAAAAGTTGCCTCAGTGTGCAATGTCTAAATATTGCCCGATATCCCCGATTTTTGGTATATAGACTCTGTATAGGCGTAGAACCGAGAAGAAAAGCAAAGTCAAAGATAAATCAAACATTTGGAAAATGAACCACCCCAATGTCTCTGATAAGCTTAATCATTCAATTAAGTTTGACAAATCTCTGGTTTATTAATCCGTTCTAAAGTGTTTAATTTCAATGTACATTTTTTATTGTCGAACACATTTTAACTGTTTCCATTTCTAGGGAGGTGCGCGAGCGAGAGAGGGAACGCGAGATCCGGGAGCGGGAGCGCGAGAGAGAACGGGACAGAGAGAGGTATGTGCGATTAATTGATCTTTTACAGCTGCGATAAGGCGCGCGATAGCGGGCGGCGGCGTGTTCGCGGGATTGGAGCCGGCTGGTGACGCGTCGCGGGAGCAGGGCTGTGCGGCTGTGCTGACGCACGCGGACAAGAGGAGGTCCGACCGAGACTTCTTATTTGTCTCGGCCGAGACCGAGACCGAGATTAAATTGATACGAAAAACGCGCATTTTCCACAAAAAAACATGTAATAGTCAAAAATTAAACTGTTGTTTAATATAGCCATCAGTCCATCACTAAAACACAACGTTTACAGTCAAAGCTTGAGAAAAAAACCGGCCAAGAGCATGTCGGGCCATGCTCAGTGTAGGATTCCGTAGTTTACCGTCCGTCACAAAATGCAACTTTAAAAAGTGTCTTAATAGATACCATGCTCAATATGCTTAATTAACAATTCGATGATACTTTCGATCACACCCGCCCCGATCATAATTGCTTAAAATACCCACCAAAATCGCAAAAAGTGTCAAGATGGAAGGTTCGGCCAAGGCCGAGCATCTCGGCCCTTTTTGGCCGAGAGCCGAGACCGAGATCTCGGCTCGAATTTTGGCCGAGACTGCGGAGACCGAGACCGAAATCTCGGTCGGACCTTAACTGGAGGGTGGAACTAAAATGCTGGTGATCCGTTTAAGCGCGGATTTAATATCGTGGACTGATTATAAAAAAGTAGGAAAATAGTAAATTGAATATCAAGGGCATAAAGTAACCCACTGTAGACGAGGCTTTTTAAGGGTTTGAGTGCAACGAGGACCAATATAGTAGTCGAGGATAAATTGGGTATTTATGCCTATTCACTTTGATTGTAAGGAAAATATGAGGTTTTATTAGACTTGAAGTAATTGAAAATGTAACACATCTATACTCTTGCGCTTGGGTCTCCCACCCCAGGCGGGCGAGGCGGCGGGAGAACCCAAGCGTGCGAGTGTTGATACTGTTGATGTTACATTTTCAATTACTTCAAGTCTAATAAACAATCCAAGTGAAAAGCGGAGTGTGTACCTCGGACATAAATACCCATTTTATCCTCAACTACTATACTATAAATAGCCTCGTCTACAATGGGTTTCTTTATGCTCTTGATACACTATCTACTATTGGACGCCGACACAATTTTTTTTGTAAGGAGCATGTCGTCCTACAAGTTCAACTCTCCATACAAAAATATATTTTATTTTCGAATCAATTTTAATCCCACGATACTGACTAAATACGCTTTTGAACAAGCCACCAGCATTTTTGTTACACCTTGTATTTACGGGGTACCATAATATGTGTTCCCCTTCTGACATGAGTATTCGCCCTCTTGGCTTAGAGTTGGACACTTCTGGCAGACTATTTATGATCGAATTTGTAACAATAGGGATGACTAGGTTGAAAAATTATCATTCTATGTAATCCGTCATTACATTATCCAGAATTATTTGACACGTATTTTTTCCCTTTTCAAGTTAACAACAATTAACGAAGATACAAACTAGAGCATCAAAGTTCCGGGGTGAGGGTTTATGATGTCACTATTAGATAAAATTTGTACATAATTGTGACGTCAAACAAAATTTGAATGCACCGTATTTTCTTAATTTTTATTTCACGAACACAAGAAATAATGCGTGTACAATATTTTTTGATATTCTAACATGGTATGATAGACTATCACGAGCCGGTGCTCTAATTAATGGTTTTTAAAATGTGGTCCAAATTAAGCGCGGCGGATCAAACTTTTCCCCCTCTCCCCGCACTAAACGACAGTTGGCACTCGATGGCTCCCAGTCTAAACCACCTAAAAATCAACTAGTGTCACCGCATAGTTACAAAGTGCAAGGTTCCCATACCACGTTTAGCAAGAGAACCCCAACTACACAAGCCACCTCTCAAACGAAAACAAAATTATATTTATTTATAAACAATGCCCAGCCATAATAATTTACGTCTCAACAAATTAAAATCCGCCGTAAAATTTACCGTGTAACGTGCGAGCCCTGCGATCGCTTCTTATCGCCAACACGCAGTCTCGCCGCCGCGCCGCGCGCGTCGCACGTTGCTACTGTTTCTCCACAAACACACTATTATTATCAAAAACACGCTTTTATTATCACAAAACATAACGTTACATTTGCAGTTGTATTTGTTGGCCAATCAGAATTATACAACAAACCGATAAATAGAAAAAAGGACAAAATATTTTATTCACGCGATAGAGTTTATTACACGGTTCGCTGTAAAATTTTGTGAAGTGGTGTGTTCAATTATCACGTCAAACATTAAAAAGAAACAATGAAGCAACAGCATAACCTTCAAATTGTAACGACGAAACTATATTGAAATTAAAATCATCAGTGTATCTATACGAGAGTCATCTTCACTTGCCTTTGTACAGTCGGTGCCGGTGCTTACTGTTTATGCATTATTTGATTGTACAAAACGGATTGGTCTGTAGTTAGTTGCGCTGGGATAGCACGATCTGGGGGCATATTGCTGTGTGGTCTCGTAGTGAAGTGTGAGCGAGACGGCCCCGGCATGGGGCTGCGGCTGCTGGCGCCGGCGCCGGCGCTGTGCCCGTACATCCGCACGCGGCACGAGATCGCGCGCGACCTGCGCCGCCAGCTGCCGCAGTACGTCCATTACATACTCGTACAGATGTGCAAGTTGCGGAAACTTTACAAAAAGTTACAAAAATTCTAGGAAATTTCTTGAAAATTACACAGAAATTTAAGAAATTTCCATTTTACGTTGCGGAAAGTTTCAATTCCCATATGTGAGAAGTTTCTAAAACTTTCCTAATCGAAATATTTCGCAATATTAGAAAGTTTCCGTCGGCACATCAGTAGATATTCATTTACGGGCGGGGCGACATTTAAATAAGCGGGCCCTATTTGCGTAAAAATACCGGAACCACGGAGACAATGGCGCCCTGCAAAACCGAATAGCGCTATCTCAAAAGTAAAATTTAAAACTAACATGTATTTTAAATTTTATAAGTAGCGGAAGGTCGCTGGTTCGATCCCAGCCCTGCTCACTGGACCTTGGTCACTTTTTCTGTAGTATATAACGTCCCTTTCAATCTATAATTTATATATACCTACTTGAAAGACAAAAAAACATGAATCAAAAGATTTATTACAAATAATAAATGATTTGATTCGTTTACAATTCTATACGTGACAGATCCATTTTCAAATTCATTTTTGAGATAGCGTTATTCGGCTACGCGGGACTCATCTCGATACATCGGAGGACAGTTTTCAAAGTATTAAGCCCCGTTTCTGTATTAGAGCTCCCTACTTCCTAGTCGACAAGCAGCAGGCTATCCTGCGTTCATCGACTGAGTCGGCAGTTGCGTGCTGTGCTTATTCAACGCAGGCGGGCATTAGATGGAATAGTCTCGATGACGGAATTATCCACATTAACTTTAAATTACAAAATGTGCCAAAATCATGTAATGTTGTTCGGATTCAACCCTGCCGCTTCTTTCCGCCATCGCTCTACGCGACAATATTTCCACTCTCACCATTTACATGGTTGGCAGTCCTCAACTGTGCGCTTTTCCCGAAACTTCCTGCCTCGCACAGCTAAACTGTGGAACGAACTGTCGCCAGCGGTGTTTCCGGACCGATACGACCTTCAAACCTTCAAGAAAAGAGCGTACCTTAAAGGCCGGCAACGCACTTGCGACACCTCTGGTGTTGCGGGTGTCCATGGACGACGTTAATCGCTTACCATCAGGCGATTCGTTTGCTCGTTTGCCACCTGTAGCATAAAAAAAAAGTTTCAATCGTATGCCAACTGAAGACGCGGCGCCAGTGCTAGCTGGGTCCGGAACCAAATTAGGTCTTCTAACATAAGATGTCGTTTATCGGTGAAGGGAAACATCGTCCTAGGCCTAATTTGCCCTTTGGTTTACGAGACCAAAATATCAGTTGCTTTTGTAAAAACAAACCTGCCCCGAATCAAGATTTGGCACAAAATTTCGAGTAATCGGATACCAAGAGAACCCATTTGTTGTGCCTTATTTTTTGTTTCATGGTCCGACTGCGGTTGTTTACCTACAGTCAAGTGCAAAAATATGGTTCGACATAATCGACTCATAAATATTGTACTACGCTCTTATTACACCGGAATAAGGTGCTATGGGACAAATTTTTGAGTAAGGTGTGCATCTCCATATTTTTACACTTGACTGTACCTCTTTTTTTGTTTCATGGTCCGACTGTGGTTTTTTACCGATGGTATGACAGAATAAGGAGAGCAGTATGTTGTTACACAGGGAGCGTGAACGCGACCACGAGCGCTCCCGCGATCGTGATCGCGATCGAGACCGTGATCGCGACCGCGAGCGATCTCGCTCGCGCGGCCGCGGCGAGCCGGAGTCGCGGCGCTCGCGCGAGCTCGAGGAGGAGGCCAAGGAGAAGAAGCGGCTCGAGAAGAAGGCCAAGGAGAAGGAGGCCGCCTACCAGGAGAGGTGAGTGCCGCATAACGCGGCCATAACAACAGGCCTTGTAATCCAGTCATTGCACTGACAGCTTGTATGGAAATTATTGATCATTTGGGAAATAATTAATAGTAGCTGCTTTTTTTAGCGTAACGAATAATTTATGAAATTATGAGTCTAGTATAATGTAGGCACCAAAACCCAACAAAATATCGTTTCATGCAAATCGTCACAAACATGTACACACATGTTTCAATCGTTTTTCTGGTAAGAATTATCTGTATTTATGTATTTTAGTTGTTAAAATTGGGTCAGGACCATTTTTTACTTATAACCATTTGTTTCTAGCGAAATAACACATCTATCACCCGCGCCGTACGTTTTGTAAGTTTTACCGTTTTACGTGAAAAAGTTTCCTTCGGTTTCGCTTCTAACACATAGAAGTGAAACACGTGTCGCCGTGTTCACTAACAAGAAACATATTTACTACTGTGAACTGTAAATTTCAAGAATCGACTTAGTTAAGTTTTATTTTTTTACTTACTTCCGGAAGAAAAGTTTGTAAGATTTTTACATACTTACATTATCTATAAATATCCCATTTGAACGTAATTTGAGAAAATCAAGCTATTATAACTTAATATCTGTCAAAACCGTATATTTACTGGGTTATTGAAAGAGTAAAATAACCTTAAATTTAGCGACATACAGTTTGCTTATTTTGTTGCAATTATTTTCTGACTTTAAACAATGTTCTGTTGTTAAAGATTGCGTTTGTGGGAGGCGCGCGAGCGTCGCAAGCATGCCGAGTATGAGAAGGAGAAGGAGAGAGAGCGATGCAAAGAGGAAGAGAGAGAAAGGGAAGCCAAGCGACTCAAGGAGTTCCTAGAGGACTACGACGACGAGCGGCTCGACCACAAGTACTACCGCGGGAAGGTGAGTGCTGAAACAGTTACTTACATATAACCATACGTCGTTATCGCGGGTACAATAACCAACTAGATAAAAAGCAAATATAACAATGTCTATTTGGTAGAAGCGGGCATATTCTGCCTACATATACTAAGCATCTAAGAAGCTCTCTACACGTGGAGCTGGAGAGCTTTCGCTAGAAAAGATCTATAATAATTGAAGGCATGTTTACAAAAACAACATAACTAACGTTTTTGAGTTATGCAAGTAGTCCAAAAACGGTCTTAAAAAGGAAAAAAAACTGAAGAGTTTGCATTGCGATTGCATAGTTAATCTATTTAAGTATGTATTGATACTCAAGTCAAGTATGGAGGTTGGGTATTGGAAATACCTAATAATTTTGAGAAGTTTTTAACTCGTACGAGTAGGCATAGATGTTCCTCAAAATGAGTTTCGAGTCTGTTAATGCTTGTTTTTCATAATCTTCCTGTACTGTCAAATCGTTTTTGCACCCGCGATAACGACGTTTGCATATAACACGAGAGGGAGAGGGAGAGGGAAGATGAGTAGCTTGAGGAATTCCTAGAGGACTACGACGAGTGATTCAACCATGAGTACTATCGCAAGAAGGTAAGTGTGTTTTCAGAGTAGATGTGAAGTGAAAATAGGTCTTGGAAATGTCAACTGCCTCTTAGCGACGTGTTGACGTGTGTTGACATACAACCGTGGCCAGAGCATTAACAACAATTTTTATTCCCATACAAATGCCTACAAAGAGGTTGAAGCGGTTATAAAAATAAAAACAAACTTTAAATTGAACAATGGTATTTTTTTTTAAATTTACAAACTACTAAAATGCCTTCTATACAGCAGGAAAATAAATTTGCTTAATACAATTTATATCTGTTGTTCGCGAGTTTTTGGCTTTTGTTTTGGTTAATGACCGTTAAATTTGAAAATTCGTGAATTACTGGTCCCTTAACGCCCCGGACGGTGCGAGCTGGCGGCCATGCTGGAATGTTCCACGTCCAGCATGTTATAGACAGATCAAATTGTCATCCTTCCTTGCCCTGACCATGCCCAGCCACAGGAAGAAGCGAGAAGAGAGTGCCGAGTGAGTGAAAGTTGGTGAAGTGCTGAGCCATGGTCAGAGTGGAGGTGCATTAAAGGTAGGTGAGTGAAATCACTAAGCATACAAGCAAAATAACATGCCGTCAGGCTTAATAAGTTCCTTTACAAAGATAATTAATCATTCTTAACAATCTGAATTCGGCACGGCTAGTTACATTACATTCGAAAATATTTTATGCAATAAACCCCTACAGTATTACATAGCCAGTACTAATACTTATCTGCAATACATATATATAATATGCAGTGGCGAAACACTTTAAATAGTTTGTTACTTTAAACACTTAGTTTGAACATAAAGAAAGTTATAGCAGCGAAATGCGCCAGCAACACCTAAAAAACTACCCCTTCAATTTAAAAAACAAATAACGTTACCCAGTCCAGAACTAAACTTGCCTACATTAGTAATTTCATATAAATTCGAGCACTTTGGCTACTAAATTAAATTCACTGATACTCGGTGGAAAAAAAAACAATATCGAGCTGCATCGTCACTATCTGTGAGTATCGATCATTAACATTTGTTATGTTTCAAGTCATCGACAAGTCATTTCGTCCAAGAATTGATACTAGTAAATTTAAATCAGGGACTTTTAATTGGAGTTATTTTGTATATAGTTTTACCAGATTGTCTTTTTCACGTCACCACAAATATACTCTGGCCGGAGAAGAAATAACTAGGGTCCCTGTAGTGCGCGATCTGGGAGTTTTATTCGATTCGCAGCTTACTTTCCGGGAACACGCAATTAGTGTTGCCAGAAGAGCAGCACAAAAGTTAGGCTTCGTGCTGCGGAACTCACAACACCTTTAATCGCGGGCTATTAAAGCTGTGTATTCGACCTTAGTGAGGAGCGTACTGGAATCAAATTGTGCAGTTTGGAATCCAAACGAGGCTCAATATGCGTTGATGTTGATATTAAAAAAACTTACAGAGTCTGTACAAGAAGCAATATTTAAATTACCCTTACCTATACCCGACGCTATTTCTTCTGGGCGTGCTCGGATACGAGTCTCTAGAGGTACGGCGATACCTATCTGTAGTAAAGTTTGCGCTGGATATCATCCGCAAGTACACTGACTGCACAGGGCTAGTCGTGCGACTGTACGCGCCATGCCGCCTGCGATCTGCGCCGCTGCCGGCGCGCACTCCGCTGCAGGGCGGTGCACGCACCAATTCCGACCGCGCTCTCTATCCTCAACTCAATGCTGAACGAACATCCCGAATGCGATTTATTTCATACAAAATGGTCATATATTATAGATAAATGTTGCTACGGGTTGGCTGGCGATAGAATTAAACAAAGAGTTAAATATAATATGTAACTATTTATTTCGCCAAATCCGCCGCTAGCACACAACTAAGTTGTAGGGTAGGGTACGTAAAGGCCGGTCTAATTGTTTGCTTCCGAGTGTAGTTCCTCCACCACGCAAGTACTCCCCTGAAGTCGCCGGAGGTGTCGCGCTGGGAGTCGGATGAGCTGAGGGACGTCAGCAAGGGAGACGCTCAGGATCAGCTGTCTGGACCGGTCCGCTAAGGTGTTCAGCCTAAACTAGGCACCCTGGAATTTATTTCCGTCGTCTAAATAAAATTGTCATCAACGACTGCTGATGCTAGGTTGTGATGTGCAGATGGTAAAATCAGACGGAATTTACATTTATAAAAGTGGAAAGGTATATAAGCAAAACAAAAGTAAAAAGAAAACTAATAATAATCAAAGCGTTCCGGAACAAAAGTGAATTTAAATTTCAAATTTTAAAGTTAATTATTACATCTTAAAATTTATCACTTTAAATACATTCCTTTATAATGCAATTTCGCTAAAAGAAGTGAGTGCGCTGCAAGGAGCGAAGCGTCAATAGTTAGCAAATAAAAATCACACAAAGAAAGAACATAGCAGAAAAAAACCGTTAGACACAACATTTGAATTTACCTGCCTAAAAATTAAGCTTAAGAAATGTTTAACACTTACCCAATTGGGGATTTAAACACTGAACCTAAATTAGTACTAAACGAGTACGAGAACAAGCGATTTGCTTATTAATAAAATACTCGCCGGCTACGTCTGAGGTCGCTGCGCGGAGCAAGCGAGCGTGCGCCGCCGGCGTCGGTAGCAAGATCCGTCTGTCTCTGTGGCGGGGCGATGGCGCGCGGGCCGCGCGGCAAGAAGAGCGCGGGGCGGGGACGCCGCAAGCCGACCGGTTGCTTCGAACAAAGGATTGCGCGCGGAGTACAGTGCGTTGCAGAAAGAAATAACAAGTCGAGACTGTTCTAGTGTAAATAATCCATAATATATTATTTAGTTAGATGTTTATAAGGTAAGTGCTTATTTGTTTAATCTTAGTATGGTAAGGTTAATTATTATTATTTCTAATATTTAAATTTAAATTAAGTATTATTTTTAATATTGTAACCTAGGTTACGTAACAACTTTGTTACAATGTAAGAAAGTGATAGAGTCATCGTAATGTATGTTTTAACTACCTACCTAATGTAGCGTTTGTAATTTTGTGTTTTGTGGCTTAACACTTGTAACGCTTTGGCGATTAGCTGTAAGTTATGAATGTGAACTGAATAAAATAAAAATAAATAAAATATCAAAGGGTTTTCTTTACCTTGATTTGCATTAAATACAATTTGTTCTGTATAAAATCATTTCAGTTTGATAGCCGGTTTTTTTCTGTATGGGGTCGCAGTTCTAACCTAACCTAAATCTAATTTGAAACCCGTTCGTTCTTGTGTGGGGTCGCAGTTCTAACCTAACCTAAACCTAGTTTGATAGCCGTTTGTTTATGTATGGCATCGCCGTTCTAACCTAACCTAAACCTAATTTAAAAGATGTTCGTTTCTGTGTGGGGTCGCAGTCCTAACCTAACTTACGCTTAATTTGATAGCCGTTCGTTTCTGTATGGGGTCGCAGTTCTAACATGCATGGTATCTATTAAAACCCTTTTAGGTTCGCCTATTGTGACGGACGGTAAACTACGGAATTCTACACTGAGCATGGCCTGACATGCTCTTAGCCGGTTTTTATTTAAAATTTAATATTGTCATCAAATTTGCAAAGGTAGGCATTTGTATGGGGAAAAAAACCGAAATGTTACGGGCGAGGCACGTTTACAGAGACCGAGTTACTTGGAACGGCAAGTTCCTCGCGAGGTGGCATGCTTTGTGTGAACCCGTCTAACTCTGACAAAAGAGGCGCCTGAAAACCACGAGTCGAGACGCGATAGCCGAAGCCGCGACGCGGACTGTGTAAGAGTTGACACGAGTTAGAGGCGCGCTTTATTTCAGGTTTTAAGGTTTTACGGCGTACTGTACCGCGATGTATGGAAGTGATTCGGCAAGGTTAACCAGGGAAATGCTTGCAGGAGCTGCAGAGGCGGCTCGGGGCTCGTGTGCGGGAAGCCGAGGCCGACGCGCGCGAGCGAGCGCGCGAGCAAGACGAGCTGGCCGCGCTGCGCAAGGCCGTGTGGGGCGAGCGGCCCGCCGGCGACCCCGCCGCCGCCGCCGCCTTCGCCAAGGCCAAGCAGGCGGTGCGTACACACACACACCCACACACACACCCACCCACACACACACACACACACACACACACACACACACATACAAGACGAGCTGGCCGCGCTGCGCAAGGCCGTGTGGGGCGAGCGGCCCGCCGGCGACCCCGCCGCCGCCGCCGCCTTCGCCAAGGCCAAGCAGGCGGTGCGTACACACACCCACCCACACACACACCCACCCACACACACACACACACACACACACACACACACATACAAGACGAGCTGGCCGCGCTGCGCAAGGCCGTGTGGGGCGAGCGGCCCGCCGGCGACCCCGCCGCCGCCGCCGCCTTCGCCAAGGCCAAGCAGGCGGTGCGTACACACACACACCCACACACACACCCACCCACACACACACACACACACACACACACACACACATACAAGACGAGCTGGCCGCGCTGCGCAAGGCCGTGTGGGGCGAGCGGCCCGCCGGCGACCCCGCCGCCGCCGCCGCCTTCGCCAAGGCCAAGCAGGCGGTGCGTACACACACCCACCCACACACACACCCACCCACACACAAACCCACACACACACACACACACACACACACACATACAAGACGAGCTGGCCGCGCTGCGCAAGGCCGTGTGGGGCGAGCGGCCCGCCGGCGACCCCGCCGCCGCCGCCGCCTTCGCCAAGGCCAAGCAGGCGGTGCGTACACACACACACCCACACACACA